>JARQOC010000002.1:567518295-567758233 GCA_033576535.1 Allobates femoralis
GAATGCTGTTCTTGCCAAAAAGGGTTTTGCCACCAAGTATTAAGTCTTGTTTGCCAGAGGGATCAAATACTTATTTCTCTCTGCAAAATGCAAATACATTCATGTCTTTGTCAGTGGGAAAACTTACAAAATCATCAATATATCAAATACTTATTTCTCTTATGTCTCTATCTCCTCTGTGGCTGTCGCTCTCCCTTCTGTAGCTGACTCTCTCTCTTCCATGACTGTTTCTCTTTCCTCTGTGGAAGACTCTGTCCTCTCTGTAGCTCTCTCTCCCCTCTGTGGCAGTCTGTCCCCTGTGTGGCTGTATCTCTCCTCTGTGTGGCTGTCTTTGTCCCCTCTTTGCTTGTCTGTCTATTCTGTGCTTGTCTGTCTGCTCTGTGGTTGTCTCTGTCCCCTTTGTGGTTGTCTCTGTCCCCTCTGTAGCTCTTTTTTCCCTGCATTTCGCTGTCCCCTCTGTGGCTGTCTCTGTCCCCTCTGTGGTTGTCTCTGTCCCCTCTGTGGCTGTCTCTGTCCCCTCTGTGGCAGTCTCTGTCCCCTTTGTGACTGTCTCTCCCCTCTGTGGCTTTCTCTCTCCTCTCAATGGCTGTATCTGTCCCCTCTGTTGCTGTCTCTCCCTTGTGCTTGTCTGTCCCCTATGTGGCTGTCTCTGTCCCCAATGTGCCTTTGTCTGTCCACTTTGTGGCTGTCTCTCTCCTTTCCGTGCTGTCTTTCTCCCAGGTGATTGTGTCTGTCCCCTTTGTGGCAGGCTGTCCCTTCTGTGGCTGTCTCTCCCCTGTGCTTGTCTGTCCACTCTGTGGCTGTCTGTCACCTCTGTCGCTGTCTATGTCCCCTCTTTTGCTGTCTCTTCCTCCACTTTTACCCCCCCACTCCCTCTCCTACCCTGTATGGTGCTGAATACAGTGCAACTATCACATTGTGATCAGCCATATGAATCTGGCTCTGGCCGGTCACATGACTGATTAAATGACCATGACATCCCACAGGAATGCTGTAATGGGACAAAATGCCGGAATGCCCACGCTGCCACCAAAAATCACCAGTAAACAAAGAGTTAACTGGGCAGATTTTTAGTCTATCCTACATGTTTTAGAGCCTCTATCCAAGCTCCTTATCCCAGGATGTTCCCTGAGAAAGGAGCTTGGATAGAGGCTCTGAAACGTGTAGGATAGAATAAAAGAAAAATCTGCCCAGTTAACTCTGTTTCCTGGTGATTCTTGGTGGCAGCGCGGGCATTCCGGCATTTTGTCCCATTACAGCATTCCTGTTTCCACGGTTATCTTGAAGGTGCGGCCCTGCAGCAGCCATTCTACAAACCATCTTACAGGCGATTATACCGGTTGTGGGTGACACAACTGAACCAGGTGAGCAGTTCCTGACATATACCGCTATAACCCTTTGTAAAAAGGATAAGACCCTATGCGCATTTATCTCACTTTTACAGGTTGATGACATCACACAGGTCCTTCATCCTTTGGGAGGCTGGGGTAAGTAGGAGTGTGGGAGCCTGCGTGCAGTGTACAGGGTGTGGGTATGGGGTGTGGGGTGCGGCGGACAGTGTGTGGCGCGTCGGCATTGGGTGTCTTTGCCACCGGCAGCCAGCACCATTATTAGTATGCCCATTACATGGGTGTGCTAATATGGCGCAGCTTCCGGTGAGTGCAGTGAATTCTGGAATTCGTGGACATCACTTCGGAAGTTGATAAAACACGTCAATAAGTAAGTAAAGTGGGGAAAAAATATTTAGTCAACCATGAGAGACAAAATGAGAAAACAAATCCTGAAAATCACATTGTCTGATTTGGAAATCATTTTTTTTCAATATCTTCATTCTAGGTCAGATCCATCTTGAAGCTTCTCACACTGAATACAGGGCATGTAACCATATAAGAGTAAAGGTAGCAGGGCCTAAAGAACATTCACACTGCTGACTGCAGCTCAGGAGGTGACAATGTATCAGATTACAGCATAGTTCTGAGCAATGTTAAAATGTCAGGATCACTGCAAACTCCTCTTTCCTTGGCACAAGGTTTTGATCTGTCATCTAGCTCCACACAGCTTAGTCACTAATTCTGCTGACCCTTCTCTGCTCCCTATCAGCTGCTGGCCATGCCCCCATTCAGCCATAAAATGTAGTTTTTAAGAGAGTACAGAAAAATGTGAGAAAATAAGTCATATGGCACAAAAAACATTATCTTATCTGCCGTTTGACCCATCATTAACAACCACTGCAGTATTTTTTTTTTCTTCAATGAAATCACATTGACACTTTAAGGCACATTTAGAGGAGTTTTTCTCCTTATCTGTTGAACCTCTACTTTTGTGTATATATACTTGTATAAAGTGGGAGATATTGGTTGAGTTCTGTTGAGCGCAGGGAATGGTTTGAGTATTAATCTTCACACATAGTAATAATTGAAAAGTGTCTAGTATTCCCTAATTTCTTTAGTAAAAAGGGTCCATAAAGAAGAAAATATTTAGCTCTTGCTTAAAAAACAGATGTATTTTCTTTCATAATTTTTTTGATAATTAATTATAAAAATTATATTTTATACAGTTGTCTATGAAGCTTTTTGTTATGCATTATATTATAGTATGAACTATCTTCTTAATATATTCAATATTAAATATTTGTAAAACTTTTTGTAGATTAATATTTCATTAAAAATGTGTTATTTATTCTTTTTATCAATAGAGGGCAGTGTTGTTCTATTGCAAAATAAGTTACCTAAAGAAAAGTGCCTTTGAACAAGAAGAATATTATATCATATCCAATGCACTTCTATTATTTATTATCCCATATAATTCAAAAAATGTATTTAAAATTTCTCTGTCCACAACTTTTAACCATATTATAAAACCAACATAGAAATACAAACTAGTGAAAACTTAATGGACTAAATTATTATATTATCTACTTTTTTGGCATTAATTTAAAGTTGATATAAAGTATATAGCTATAAAATACTGACAAAAGTTTCATGTACATAAATTGTGTGAACGAGACAGTACAGTGGCACAGGGACTCTGGATCCTGCCATATGGTGCTGTCAGGTGTCATATGGTGGAGATATTCTCTCCCATAAGCAGTATGTCTAGGGAAGAAAAAAATCTATACTTCAGCATGCAATGGAGCATAGCACAATCTTTTATTGTAGAAATCATATGGAATCCAGCAGTCAAATGGAATCAGGTACCTTGGGGCCCCACGTGAGTGATGTATTAAGGCCTCATACAACATTGTCAATTCTATACTAATATCATTATTTGAAAGTCTTGCCATTCGAGAAATTGTAATTTCTTTATAGATTTCTATTTATTTTGTTAATAAGTCATCAATAGTTACTTTATGAACAAAAGTATTGTGACACTCAATGCATTTCAGTAGTCCCAACTCCAACGGGAAAGTTTCTGAGATTCCGTCATAAGCTGAAATATATTATTATATAATAACCTGGCACACATATATCGGCAAAATTATGATAAGGAGACGTCAGTTCAGACCATCAAAGTCTCCTTATCATAATTTTGCCGATATATGTGTGCCAGGTTATTATATAATACTGACATTGATTTTCCCTGAGCACCATTTAAGGGGTATTGAGCCAGACCTCTTTGAATAACATAAGCTGAAATATAGTCTAATACAATTGTGTGTTAAGGCCGGGTTACACATAACGATGCAGCAGCGACCCGACCAACAATCGGGATCACTGGCACATCACTACGTGATCGTTGGTGAGATGCCAGACAGGCAGATCTCACCAGCGACCCGTGTAACGACCTCGACATCGTGGAAAAACTACTCTTTTCCACGATGTCGATGTCTCGCCACTGTATTCTGCGGGAGAAAGCTGGTCCCCAGGGTACACATCAGGTTACTAAGCACAGCGAGCTTAGAAACCCGATGTGTACCCTGGTTACCAGGGAACACATCGGGTTAGATGGGCGTCACACACGCCAATGTCTGCTGCCCAGCAACACACCAACGACCAAAAAATGGTCCTGGCCATTCCACAGAGATCAGCAAGCTGATCGCTGTTCGCTGCGGCATGTCACACACAGCAACATCGCTGCGAGGTCGCTGCAAAGTCACAAAACCTGTGACATTACAGCGATATCCTTAGAGATATCGCTGCATGTAATGGGGCCTTTAGAATCAACCGTTCTGTAAACGTTATCGTGACTTCAGTGTGTGAATGAGCCACAATTTTGGTCTTCCATATCCTCCATCTGAGCTCCCATCTTTACACATTTTGTCCCATGTTTTGAGCAGAGTATCCATGCACATGAGCTTTTATGAGGATATTTCATTTTGCTTAACCCATGGCCAGATTTCTTGCTTACCTGCTTTATCTTTCCCTTGGCAGAGAAATTGGAGTGTACTTATGAGGCATAGTCCCCCAGACTGAGTTTCATTGCTACTTTACTCCAATATCATTCAGGAGGTCTTTCCTTCCAGTTTAACACCCTTGAAAGATAGGTTCTGAACTTTTCTTCATATTTTTCTTAACAACTACACTGTCTTAGGTTTGGTAAATTACACCTCTCCGGTCCTTCTAAGTCTGCTTTCCTTGAGAAAACATGGTCATGAATTTGTGATTGTGTCTTCTGCTGTGCACTGACAAATCCTGTAAGTTCCCTTTGTAGGTGCTATAAGTGGTGAGTGAAAATAACGAGGTTGTAATAGTAGGGCTCCCAAAAATATTTTATAATGAGAGAGACTAGATTTTCTTTAGGGAGTGATAATGACTGAATACAAAGCTACTGGCAGACATGGGTTCCTTATTTGGGCAACTAGTTTTTACATCTTTAATTTCTGCATCCCATATAGTCTCTCAATATTTCTCACTGCGCTGAGGACAGTATGGTGCAGTTAATGCATCCTGTATTCCTATGTCCTCTAAAAATTGTCCATAACCCTTACCTGTTAAATGCGTAAAATGTGTTTATTTTTAATATTATTATTATAGAATCTCATATCGACAATCCATTTCTAATAATAGCTTATTGGCTACTGTGTTTTTTCCAAAATCAAGGCTTAAACAATCCTAAAAAGAGATCCACATAGACTAGTACATACTCATATATGATTTGGGTACCTGTATAAAACCCATTTTCAGTTACTGATATGGGTATAATGAGCCTAATATGCTTCTGTAAAAAATCTTTCTTTCTTGTAGAGGTCAGAGACAACACATGCATTGACATAATAATCATACATCCTGATTAAACCTTTGAGCTAGCAAATTTTGATTCATTATACTTTCCATGGCTTCTATTGAACAGTGAGTCATACTATGTATCAAATGGGTCACCATATGGAAGATAGCCTAGTAAGACAACACTGCTCACTAACTCTCCAAATATAATATGCACATGTTTCTAACTTACACTTCCATTCTTTTTATTTATCTGTGGGCTAGTACTGAAGTTTACCCATTAGCTCAAAGTCTATATATGCAGTTCTCTGATAGCAATATAATGGTGGCTACTTTAGCAGCGGTGTCCAACATTGCATTGCCCTAAGCTTCTCTTGTGTCTTGGTTTACCTGAGCCTAGACTTTAATAATAGCCTTAATAGGCGTTTCCAGAGGGCTAAAGAGATGCCTGATACTTTTAGAAATACCTATAGGTCTTCCTGATGACTCAATGAAATCCCTGTTCCACTAGCTGGTGTCACGCCATTGAATAGGTTGACTCGGGGTTAAACACAAACTCCAGGGAAAGGGAATCCTGACCTGCTCCTTAACTACTGAGACCCTGCGCTGTCCCCCATCTCAGAGGTATGCCTGAAGGTGTTGTTGTCTGAGTCACCAGCGTGACCCTATGTCCTGAGACACCAGGAATAACACCCCTTCTCCCCAGCAACAGAATAGAGAAAACCCAAAATAAATACTACTTGATGCTGTAGCTTACCTCCAGACAGCAGCAGGGTAACAGCACCAGGTCGGCTGATCTCCATAGTAGTAGCTCACACACATCTTGACTCCAGGCTTGTAGAAGTCAGAATGAGCTATCACCGACACCAGCTGGAGGAACACATGACTATTTAAAGAAAATGAGAGTGGAAACATACTGCAGATAGCCTTCCTAGTACTACCAGCAAAGAAATAATATTAATCCTTGCTGATACTGAAGAAATTAACACTTAAAGTAAAACAACACAAAAAGCTGTCACAGAATCATTACAGTTGGGTCCATAATTATATGCCGCTCCAAAGTGTCTGGAATCAGGTAAATGTTTGCTGTCTGATCTTATGCCATTGTGGCTTCGGCTCTATTTCTTATGCAAAAGAGAAACACAGGAGTGTTTTCTGTACCAACACATCTTTAAAGGTGACCACTGGACATTTTTCTTTGAAAGTCAAGAGCGGCCAAGGAATAGAAGTAGAGGGGTTTTTTTTCTAGCTCCAATTACTAACCTCCCAAGACTGACTGGAAAAATGAATTGTAGAATAGAGTTTTTAAAACAAAGGATAATTTTTCATGTGATTTTGTTTGTCTGTTCATTTCTGAAAATGTTCTTTTTCAGGCTTTAGAAGGTGTTCTAGGGATCTCAGTAATAGAAAAATGGCTAATAGCTATCAAAGAGTTATGCAATTACTTAATGGAGGGGAGGAGATTACTTAACAATAAACTAAAAGAACAGGTTGACAATCACAAAAAAATTTTAGAGTAAAATTGAGTTTAAAAATGATGAGTGTTAATTGCATAAACAGGGAGGGAGTGTCATTTGGAAAAAACACGTACCGTAATATTAAAAAAAAATTAGACCAAGTTTATGAATTTTCACAAATCTGTCTACTTTGTCTTGGCATATCAAATACATTTCAATAAAATATTAAAAGTAGAGAATGCAATACTCCCTGAAAGACATAGAGGAAAGCCCCAGAATTTGTTTCCCTATTGTTAAAGTAATTGGATTCCTAGACTAGTAAAGCCTATCCACTATATGCAAGGGCAACCAAAAATTAGAAGGAAGAACTCCAATACACTCTGAAAGACATCTAGAGTAAGGCCTCAGAATTATTTATTTTTTAATTATTTGGGAGTGGAGGTCCCACACTAGTAAAGCCTATGTACTATGTGAAAGGCTGTAAAAAATTAAGATGAAAGACTCCAATACACCCTGGAAAACACGTAATGTATAACGAGAAGGATGATTTTTGCTATTGGTTTGTGGTTAGGGATGAGCGAGTCCTAAAAGATTCGGAATCGCAAGACCCCAACGAGTCCAATGTTAATGAATAGGGAACCGAGTAATAGCGAATAATGACATTTACAACTCGCTGATGTGTCTCTGAAAGTGTGCGAGTCCAAACTCGCTGGTTTTTCTCTTATTTTGAGGCTTGGAGCCGATGTTGCGAGGGAAGCGATTCGCCAGCACACCCCATGCTTTAAGGAAACAGGAAACGAGTCGTGCTGACAGGCGCACACACAGAGCGATCCATTCATCAGTGCAATCATGGCAGCAGGCCGTGGCAGGGTGAACACACTGCGTCTTATTGCACTTGTGGAGGCTCGTCCATTTCTATGGCTCCCTACAGATCCTGACTATGGGGATACGACCCAAATTAATACAGCCTGGAGAGAGATCGCCCAAGAGATGTTCCCTGCGTTCCATCGGAGTGACCATGAGGAACAGAGCAATCTAAGTAAGTTAAATGAGTTCACACGTTATATATTGCATTTACTGTATATATACTCGTGTATAAGCCGATCCGTGTATAAGCCGACCCCCCTATTTTTGCCCCCAAAAACTGTGAAAACATATTGACCGCCATCCTGGTATACAGCGGCTATCACTGGTAGACAGCCCCCCAGCAGAGTATACACCTCCCCCTGCAGAGTATACAGGCCCCCAGAAGGGTATACATGCCCCCATATTGTGGTATACAGGCAGGGGCGGACTGGCCCAGGTGCCACGGGTCATGCGGCTGCAGGAGCCTGAATAATC
This sequence comes from Allobates femoralis, assembly GCA_033576535.1. NCBI lineage: Eukaryota > Metazoa > Chordata > Amphibia > Anura > Aromobatidae > Allobates > Allobates femoralis. The sequence goes on from JARQOC010000002.1 coordinate 567,526,256, forward strand.
CGCATGTCCCTGAAGCAGCAGGCGGAAACGGAAGCTCCTGGCCGCGCGATGACGTCATCAGCGCGCGGCTGCGTCCGGGAGTGAGCGTCTGTGAGTGGCGTGCGGCTGCGACTGTTAGCGAGCGGCTGTGAGGAGCGCAAGGCTGCGGCTGGGAGCGAGCCATAGGAGAAGGCGGGAGCTGCGGTGACTGTGAGGCGGCCGCCAGTCATCACCCCCCAACCCCCGTCCTCACCTGTGTCGGGCCGGTGAGGGAGGGTTGCGACCCAAACTGTAGGGTGCCAGTCAGTCCCTGTATACAGGGCCCTCAGTGTGTGTACAGGCCCCCCCAGCAGTGGGTATACAGGGCCCCCAGCAGTGGGTAGACAGTGGCCCAGTGGGTTTACAGGGCCCCCAGCAGTGTGAATACAGGGCCCCCATAGCAGGGTATACAGGACCCTGAATGTGTTATCATGCTCCACCGCATAGTTGCCTATATTTGGATGGGGTCACAACAGTAGACTTAGTTTAAGGTCTGATCCTCCTGGCTCTTTCGGCCAAGGGGTTGGGTGTATATAAATACCACTAATGACCAGAGTCTGGTGCCCGCACTATTACATTCTCTATGCGTTGACATGTGTCCTGCTTCATTTGTGATTGTGGCCACGTGAGCTGAATGTCCGTAATGCTGTTGATGATGTTCCACACTGTCGTGTCACTGTGCCTTGTATACACATTACACACACAAAATGAATAAAATGTTATTGTTGATTTGTACACATACTTTTGTTGTTTCAAATATTACACATCTCTAAACCCGGTTTGAAATCATTTCACAGTTGACCATCTTAAAAAACGGTGGAGGAGCTGCCGGGACCAGCATAAGAAGCAGTACCGGCATTACTCAGAGAGAGAATCGGGAGCCGCTCCATTGCTGAACCACTACCACTTTTACGAGCGGCTGTCCTTCCTTCACCCGGTGGCCCGTATGCCAAGGTATGTGTCTGCAGCACTGTTGTGTACATTTAGTATTATTTATTAATATATACATTAGGTTCCAATTCGGCTCTGTGGGTAGCAGAGTATACACGTGGCTCTGTGGGTAGCAGAGTATACAGGCGGCTCTGTGGGTAGCAGAGTATACAGGCGGCTCTGTGGGTAGCAGAGTATACAGGCGGGTCTGAGGTAGCAGAGTATACAGGCGTCTCTGTGGGTAACAGAGTATACAGGCGGGTCTGTGGGTAGCAGAGTATACAGGCGTCTCTGTGGGTAGCAGAGTATACAGGCGGGTCTGTGGGTAGCAGAGTATACAGGCGGGTCTGAGGTAGCAGAGTATACAGGCGTCTCTGTGGGTAGCAGAGTATACAGGCGGGTCTGTGGGTAGCAGAGTATACAGACGGCTCTGTGGGTAGCAGAGTATACAGGCGGGTCTGTGGGTAGCAGAGTATACAGGCGGGTCTGTGGGTAGCAGAGTATACAGACGGCTCTGTGGGTAGCAGAGTATACAGGCGGGTCTGTGGGTAGCAGAGTATACAGGCGGCTCTGTGGGTAGCAGAGTATACAGGCGGGTCTGTGGGTAGCAGAGTATACAGGCGGGTCTGAGGTAGCAGAGTATAAAGACGGCTCTGTGGGTAGCAGAGTATATAGGTGATGAGAATAGGGTTAATAGATGGTGCTACAGTGTTGGGGCGTGCTAGAGGGAGCAGAGATCCGATTACTGCCATCATTACTGACCTTATTAAAGATAGCGGCCGCAGCTAAATGACATCATGGCAAAGGTAAACATGGGGTGTGGTTAGCTGCAGGAGGTTAGTGAGAGGTGTGGGTTGTTTGGCAGAGGGCGTGGTGTGGGCGTGGTGAGCGCGGCTCCTGCGTCGGATACGCTGCGAGCGCGGACCCGCGGCACATCTCCAGGAGCAGAGGACGTGTCCGGTACGTCCGTAGCCCCCGGCCTCCCCGTTGTCCGCACACACAGTCCCGCTGTGACCTCTGCAGTGTCACAGGCCCCGGCGGGCGGCTGTCATCTCCTCCTGACACTGACCTCCTCCTGATTTGATTGTCTGTGTTGTCCCCCCCCGCTGTCAGCATCAGTGATCTGCTAAGACCTGTGGGTGCACAGACGGGGGAAGTACAAATGCCAGCATGCCGGGGCGGATGGGGCGCTCGCGAAGGCGCATACGCGTCTCCGCTCGCAGTGACACTAAGGAGTTTGGGATTCGGCTACAGTGCCGGAATTTCAAACTCCCGATTATATAAATAGATTATATATATATATATTGTATACCTTTGATATAACCTAAAAGTTTTGTGAATTAAGTATGTCAAGTTAAAAGTGAAGTCAGGGGGACTTTTTTTTTTCATGTGAACCATTGGTGTTATTGATCGTCTAGATTAGATGGGATGGGGGGGGGTGTGGTGGTAATCAGGGGGTGAAAAATTATGTATTAGTATGGAATTAGCAAAGAAAGTCACGTATTCCTTTATGTTATGTACAGTTGGTTATTCTTTCATAATAATAACAAATATCTGATTAAGAATACACAGATACACAGAGTCTAAAAAGCGTGCAACTTAATGTTTGACCTATGTTTTTGTTTCCAAATGCAATGCATTCACCAAATTTTTTTTTACTTTACCCACAGAGAAGCTTACTACAGAGGGCGGCGTGCTGTTAACCCTCCACCGCCAAACAGAAGGCGGCGTGGAGAAAATCGACCACCACCACCACGGCCGGCGCCACCACCACCACCGCCGTCGCCGCCGCCACCACCACCACCACCAGCATCGCCGCCAGCAGCGCCAGGGCCAGCACCACCACCGCCGCCACCAGCGGCCGGGCCAGCACCACCACCGCCACCACCAGCGGCAGGGCCATCAGCACCACCACCGCCGTCGCCGCCACCACCACCGCCACCAGCGGCAGGGTCAGCACCACCACCGCCCCACCAGCGGCAGGGCCAGCACCACCACCGCCACCACCAGCGGCAGGGCCAGCACCACCACCGCCACCACCAGCGGCAGGGCCAGCACCACCACCGCCCCCACCAGCGGCAGGCCCAGGTTATGGTCCAATCCCGGGGTCAGCACATTTAGGTGTTCAACAGAGTAATGCTGACTTTGCCCGCAGTATTATACCATTCATGGATAATATTCCATTTGACAGGCTACTGCGGGCAAGGTCAGCATTACAGATAGTGCTGGAAGCCTGTCAGCCAAATAACGACCCAGGTGATGTGTTCCAATATTTGGATGGGTGGAAAATATCGGCCTCTAACAGGCTAGGCAGGCCCACAACACGGGACAGCCAGGTGCCACCCCACAGGGCTTTGCCTCACTGCCAGTGGCCAGCTAACAGTGACCTACCACCGTTCCCTACACCTGTTCAGAGGATCCACCCTGAAGGGTTCGGCCAGGCCATACGTGGGGCCCTTGACCTTTTGCAAGACGGACAGCCCACCTACCAGGACCTGTAGGGCTCCATTTGTTGGGTAATACCTTAATTGTAAAAGGTAGTATTTTTGGGAATGTCCAAACAGTGCTGCCATTTTGTTATTGAAACACAGTTTTAAAAACCAGCTTTGTGTCTGTTTTTTTTCAAGGAATGAATGTGTAGTTTTTTTTGTGGTTGGGCTTCAAGTCATCATAATTATTATAATTATTTATTTATATAGCGCCCATAGGTTCCATGGCGCTTTACATGAGGAAAAGGTAGACAAGGACAAGTACAATAAACATAGACAATAAGGTAATACAGGTACAATAGTAGAGGACCCTGTACGCGTGGGCTCACATTCTACGAGGGGTGGGTGGGGATACAATAGGGTGGGGAAGGTGTTGGTCCTGGGGCGTGTAGCGGGGTCTCATGGCAGGTTGTAGGCCTGTCGGAAGAGGTGAGTCTTTAGAAGTATCTTTAAGGTTCAGAGGGTAGGCGACTGACTGATGAGGTGGGGCAGGGAGTTCCATAGCATGGCGGATGACCGGGAGAAATCCTGTATGCGGTTGTGGGAAGAGGAGATGAGGGTGGACTGTAGGACAAATTCTTGGGATGAACGCAGGTTGCGTGAGGGATGGTATCGGGAGATCATGTCGGAGATGTATGGTGGGGATAGGTTGTGTAAGGCTTTGAATGTCATGGTCAGTGTTTTAAAGTGAGCTCTCTGTGGGCCGGAGGGGCCAGTGAACGGCTTGGCAGAGGGGGTAGGCAGGGGAGTAGCGTGAGGACAGATGGATTAGTCGGGCAGCAGAGTTTAGTATAGATTGGAGAGGTGCAAGAGAGTTGGCAGGGAGACCTATGCGAAGGAGGTTGCAGTAGTCAAGGCGGGAGATGATGAGGGCATTTATGAGTGTTTCAGCAGTGTCAGGATTGAGGAACGACCGAATTGGTTAAATATTTTTGAGTTTGAGTCACAGGGACTTGGTTAGGGACTACAGGTGGGGCTTGAAGGAGAGGGAGGAGTCAAGGATTACCCCGAGACATTTGGCGTGGGGGACAGGGGAGAGAGCATCATTAGCAAGTACTTTACGGCCCGCATGGCGCATGAAGTCACCTTGGTTACTAAGTGTCCAATCATGACTCCACATACAACTGTTGCTGACAAACAGTGCCTGTGTTTGGGGGTTACTTTATGCCACGCTATGGCAACAAGACTATGAACACACATGTGAGAGGCTGGGACGTCTACATGCTACACATCGCGTCTACGCGTTTTGTATGGAGCGTACAGTGGGACCCTTCAACAGGCTACAGCAGGATGATAGTCCAAGCAACGCCCACGATGCAGGCATAGGATTGGTGCCTGGAAAAATTAGCCCAAGGGGCTGTTTGCCATTTTTGGTATAAATGTAGGCCTAAGGGCCATGAAAAGCTTGTTAGCCAGGGTGTCTCCCAAACCATGATAAGCTTGTTAGCCTGGGTGGCTCAAAAAATTAGCCCAAGGGGCTGTTTGCCTTTTTTTGTATAAATGCAGGCCTAAGGGCCATAATAAGCTTGTTAGCCTGGGTGGCTCCAAAAATTAGCCCAAGGGGCTGTTTGGCATTTTGAGTGTAAATGCAGGCCTAAGGGCCATGATAAGCCACTTAGGCTGGGTGTCTCCAAAAATTAGCCCAAGGGGCTGTTTTGCATTTTGGGTATAAATGCAGGCCTAAGGGCCATGATCAGCTTGTTAGCCATGGTGGCTCCAAAAATTTGCCCAAGGGGCTGTTTGGAAATTTGGGTATAATTGCAGGCTTAAGGGCCATGATAAGCCTCTTAGGCTGGGTGTTTCCAAAAATTAGCCCAAGGGGCTGTTTGCCATTTTGGGTATAAATGCAGGCCTAAGGGCCATGATCAGCTTGTTAGCCATGGTGGCTCCAAAAATTTGCCCAAGGGTCTGTTTGCCAATTTGGGTATAAATGCAGGCCTAAGGGCCATGATAAGCTTGTTAGCCTGGGTGGCTCCAAAAATTAGCCCAAGGGGCTGTTTGGCATTTTGAGTGTAAATGCAGGCCTAAGGGCCATGATAAGCCTCTTAGGCTGGGTGTCTCCAAAAATTAGCCCAAGGAGCTGTTTTGCATTTTGGGTATAAATGCAGGCCTAAGGGCCATGATCAGCTTGTTAGCCTGGGTGGCTCCAAAAATTAGCCCAAGGGGCTTTTAAATGTTTGATAACAGAAAATAAAGGTTGTTTCCTTGTCAAAAGGTGTTGTGATGGTTAATGAAACCGAAGTTAAGGTATAGTGTTGGTTTAAGATGAAGCAGCCTCATTACCAGGTTGCAGGAACATGGTTACGCAAATCGTTACTGGTCTTGTACATACTGCTTGTACCAAAAAGACACAATATAATACAATGATTAATTATATCATATTGATGTTGAACGTGGCACTTCAGCTCTGAGTACTGTCGTCTTCAGGGCTCAAGAAGTCTTGTGAAATCCAGTTCCTAGTAAACTTAATTAGAGTAAGCCTGTCTGCATTCTCTGGAGTAAGACGTGTCCTGGTATCAGTTATGATACCCCCAGCGGCACTGAAAACCCGCTCTGATGTCACACTAGCTGCAGGGCATGCCAGCACTTCCAAGGCATACAACGAGAGCTCTGTCCAAGTGTGGAGCTTGGAGACCCAGTAAATAAACGGGACTGCGGCATCAGTCAGGAAGCAGGTACTGTCACTTAAGTATTCTTGTACCATGTTGGTAAGTTTCTGTCTCCGAGAGATGGTTACTGGAGCAACATGGCGCTGCAGGTTCGATGGCTTATTGAACATAGCCCACTTTGCGGACATCTTTCCAGCATCTCTTCTGGACAGCGTGGATGATTGTGCCCCGACCAAAGGCTGCTGTTGCACAGAGTTGTTAACTATGGGCAGAGTGTTGTCTGACGGTGATATTCAAAGCATATTATCCACAAGAACCCTCTTGAAATAGTCAATTGTCAAGCCACGTGGTGACTGAAACAGCAGCGAGGTGAATTTATCCTTATAACGTGGGTCCAGAAAGGTGGCCAACCAGTAGAGGTCGTTGTGCAATATGTTAATCACTCGTGGGTCTTCTAGCAGACAAGTCAACATGAAGTGAGCCATGTGTCCTAAGCTGCATAGAGTCATGTCTTCAGTGTCCTCAGAACGATGTTCAATACCCATTGTATCCGCAAAGTCTGTCTCCGCCTCCTCCTCTCCAGGCCACCCATGGTGGACAGACACAAAGCTGGGGTTGTGAGTACCATCTGGGTTGACATCGGCACCAACAAAAAATAAATCCTCTTCATCGTCTTGCTCCTGTTCCTCCTCAGGAGCCATTGTTGCCTGGTCATACTGGCTTTGCTGGCTAGGTACTGCGCTGTTTAAATCTGGCTCCATAGCCATCTGCTGGGCTCTCAATGCTTCATTTTTCTGATTAATGAGGGATTCTTTCAGCAGACACAGCATGGGTACAGTGACACTGATGATGGACTGATCACCGCTCACCAGTTTTGTGCAGTAGTCAAAATTATCAAGAACCTCAGATGTGTCAGCGATCCACACCCACTCCATTGTACTAATATGTCGTGGCTGACTGCCGGTCTGACGGGCATGTTGCAACTGATACTCGGATATTGCCCTCTGCTGCTCATTGATCCTCGATAACATATGGAATGTAGAGTTCCATCGTGTCGGCATGTCACAAATGAGTCTGTGGTTGGGCAAATTCAATTGCTTTTGAAGCAATGAAAGTTTTCCAACCGCTGTTGACGAATGACGAAAATGTGCACAAACTCGACGCACCTTCTCCAGTAGGTCACATAGCTCTGGGTATGTACGCAGGAATTTCTGCACTACTAGATTCAGCACGTGAGCCATGCAAGGCACGTGCACAAGGTTTCCGAGCTTTAGTGCAGCCACTAGGTTACGACCATTGTCGCTCACCACGAGACCGGTCTGGAGTTGGAGTGGGGATAGCCACTCATCTGTCTGTTGCTTCAGACCTTTCAACAGCTCTACTGCAGTGTGCGGTGTGTGACCTAAACAGATCAGCTTCAGCAGAGCCTGTTGGCGTCTTGCTGAAGCACTGCAGCAAACCTCCCAACTTGGCCGTGATGTTGAGGGCAATTGAGGATTGGTCGAGGAAGCGGAAGATGGGGTAGTGGACATATAGGATGATGCAGAGACCCTGAATGAGGTTGTGCCAGCTATCCGTGGCGTGGGTAGGATGTTTGATGTAACACTAACATCGTTTGGCACACTCTCCACAACGTTGATCCAATGCGCGGTGAGCGAGATGTACCGGCCCTGTACTGAACTGCTTGTCCACGTGTCCGTAGTAAGGTGTACTTTCCCGGTTACAGCGTTGGTGAGGGCACGCTTGAGGTTGTTAATGACATGCTCATGTAACGCGGGAACGGCACAACGTGAAAAGTAGTGGCGGCTTGGAACCGAGTAGCGTGGTACTGCCACAGCCAAAAGCTCACGGAAAGAGTCTGTACCCACAAGCCTAAACGGCAACATCTCGACTGCTAACAACTTAGCTATCTGGGCATTTATTTTTTTGGCTAATGGGTGGGAAGAGTGGTATTTCTGCTTCCTTTCGTACAGCTGTGTCACTGATAACGGTAAGGATGTTGCTGACCGAGAACTGTCTGCACTCGTGTTCAGTCTCTCTGCAACCGCTGCTTGTGATGAGTACATATCAGCTGGACCAGCTTCAGCAACACTTGATTGTGACGGACGTATCTGAGTTACTGTCGCAGTCTTTGGGTCAGATGACACTGTTGTGGAAGGCTGCACTTTTGACCACTGAATAGGGTGCTGACCAGCCATGTGCTTCCGCATACTGCTGGTGCTCTGGTTTCCTTTCCCGTGGCCTCTGCTTAGCCTTGCATGGCAGATGGTACAGATGACCACATTTTCTTGAGAAGGCCCATCTTTAAAAAATTTCCACACAGTGGCTGACCGACCTCTAGGCTTGACTGTACTCCCTGAGGGATTACTGAGGCCCACATTTGAGACATTTTGTCCAACAGTTGACAAATTTTGAGCCACAGTGGACACATTTTGGGCAACAGTGGTGACTCTTTCAGTTCTGGTGGGAGGAGTAGGCCTTGGTGCCTTTGTTGGTGGGACATACACACTTTCTTCCTCCGTGCTGCTCTGCTGGCTCTGCATCGCAACATTCCACGTGGGATCAGTTGTCTCATCATCAACCCCTTCCTCTTCTAAATCTTCCCGATAGCAAGATAGATTTTGCTCCCCAGATGACAAGTGTGTCACTGTCTCATCATCATCATCCTCCAACTCCTGAGACGGTCTAAGACTTTGCTGAAAGACACGTTCATGTGGCCGGGGTGTCTCTAAAACTTGTCCATGATTGGACAATTCTTCATCAAGTATCTCATCTACTACGGAGTCTGGCAAACCGGATTCATGTAAAGGATTATATGTACCAAATAAGTCATCTGAGTGACCCATGTCTGTGTCAACATTTTCATGGGGCTGCTGTTGGTCTGAGGAACTGTGAAGAGGTTGTGGATTAGATGACCCAGCATGGTATGTACCAACAGTAGACACAGTGCTCAAGGAACCTTGAGTGCTGCAAGAACCTGTTGTTGAGGTCTTGTCTGCCAGCCAAGACGTTAGATGCTGTTCGTCTTCCGGCCCCAATACTCGTTTACTTTCCTGACGGGGAAAGTTAGACAGGAGGAACGATCGATCAATCCTCGTCTGTCTGCCCGAACTGGTGGATAGTTGGCCACGACTACCAATGCCTGTACCTCGTCCCTGTCCCTTAGCAAGACTTTTTTTGGGATTTGGTTTTTTGTGTGACATTTTATAATTTCTGGTGGCTTTCTGGGGGCTTGTAAAACAAGTAGCAGGTACTATTTCGTGAAAGGTACACACTAGAGGCTAAGATATTTTAAGACAGATGGAAGGTACCGTGCGAGCTGCAGGCAGGACACCGTACAGCAACGCACTGGCACAGGAAAAAATTGTTTAGTACGCAGAACCAGGCACTGTTAGGCTGCGGTGCTGGCTGCGTGCAAGTTTACAAGTACCGTGCGAGCTGCAGGCAGGACACCGTACAGCAACGCACTGGCACAGGAAAAAATTGTTTAGTACGCAGAACCAGGCACTGTTAGGCTGCGGTGCTGGCTGCGTGCAAGTTTACAAGTACCGTGCGAGCTGCAGGCAGGACACCGTACAGCAACGCACTGGCACAGGAAAAAATTGTTTAGTACGCAGAACCAGGCACTGTTAGGCTGCGGTGCTGGCTGCGTGCAAGTTTACAAGTACCGTGCGAGCTGCAGGCAGGACACCGTACAGCAACGCACTGGCACAGGAAAAAATTGTTTAGTACGCAGAACCAGGCACTGTTAGGCTGCGGTGCTGGCTGCGTGCAAGTTTACAAGTACCGTGCGAGCTGCAGGCAGGACACCGTACAGCAACGCACTGGCACAGGAAAAAATTGTTTAGTACGCAGAACCAGGCACTGTTAGGCTGCGGTGCTGGCTGCGTGCAATTTACAAGTACCGTGCGAGCTGCAGGCAGGACACCATACAGCAACGCACTGGCACAGGAAAAAATTGTTTAGTACGCAGAACCAGGCACTGTTAGGCTGCGGTGCTGGCTGCGTGCAAGTTTACAAGTACCGTGCGAGCTGCAGGCAGGACACCGTACAGCAACGCACTGGCACAGGAAAAAATTGTTTAGTACGCAGAACCAGGCACTGTTAGGCTGCGGTGCTGGCTGCGTGCAAGTTTACAAGTACCGTGCGAGCTGCAGGCAGGACACCGTACAGCAACGCACTGGCACAGGAAAAAATTGTTTAGTACGCAGAACCAATCACTGTTAGGCTGCGGTGCTGGCTGCGTGCAAGTTTACAAGTACCGTGCGAGCTGCAGGCAGGACACCGTACAGCAACGCACTGGCACAGGAAAAAATTGTTTAGTACGCAGAACCAGGCACTGTTAGGCTGCGGTGCTGGCTGCGTGCAAGTTTACAAGTACCGTGCGAGCTGCAGGCAGGACACCGTACAGCAACGCACTGGCACAGGAAAAAATTGTTTAGTACGCAGAACCAGGCACTGTTAGGCTGCGGTGCTGGCTGCGTGCAAGTTTACAAGTACCGTGCGAGCTGCAGGCAGGACACCGTACAGCAACGCACTGGCACAGGAAAAAAATTGTTTAGTACGCAGAACCAGGCACTGTTAGGCTGCGGTGCTGGCTGCGTGCAAGTTTACAAGTACCGTGCGAGCTGCAGGCAGGACACCGTACAGCAACGCACTGGCACAGGAAAAAATTGTTTAGTACGCAGAACCAGGCACTGTTAGGCTGCGGTGCTGGCTGCGTGCAAGTTTACAAGTACCGTGCGAGCTGCAGGCAGGACACCGTACAGCAACGCACTGGCACAGGAAATTTTTTGTGGAAAAATGGCACCAAAATTATTTGGTAGACTAGTGCCAAAAATAAGAAAAAGCTTAGGATTACAGCTCTGCGGAAAGCTGGGTGAACTAAGCTCTGAGGATGGTGCTGGATTCACTGTAAGGCTGCTCCTATCTCCCCTTCCTTACAGTCCTGTACAGCAATCCTCCGTCCTGGTAGTTCTGAAAAGAACTTTTGGGTTATGTGTGAGGAATCTTGACTCCTACACTCCGTCCTGTTAGTTCTGAAAAGAACTTTTGGGTTATATGTGACTCCTACACTGCCTAACTGTCCCTAGATCTGCTCCAAGTCTCCCTGCACTAGGTCAGCTCTTCTCAGGAATGTGCCCAAAATGGCAGGGGCAAGCCTTATATACTGCCTTGCCTGTCATAGATGACATAGGCATCACGATGGACAGCAGCCAATCATAGTCCTGACACAACCAAAGCTGCTATGGCATTACTGACTATGATTGGCTAAGATGCTTGTCCTTCTTCACAAGTTTTCTGACCTAACACGCAATGCTGACTAGTAACATAAAAGATTCTGGATTCGCGAGTCCCGAATAGAGAATACAGGACTCGGAATCGCAGACTCGCTAGGATTCGGACTCGTAGACTCGCTCAGACTCGCTGCTGTTTGGGGAGATTCAAGCTATATAGCGATGTGATAGAGCGAGTCTAGCGAGTCTAGCGAGTGAGATAAAGTAAACTCTGACAAAACTAAGATTGCCATTGACTTGCATTGGACTCGTTACTGAGCGAGTATTCGCTAAAAGACTCGCCGATTACCGAGTCCAGCGAGTCCCTTAAGAATCGCCGAGTAACGAGTCCTAGCGAGTAGACTCGCTCATCCCTATTTGTGGTTGAACCCCACTGTTCCCTTGCCAACAGGTTTTGCTTGTTTTTTCATCTGTGTTGTTTATGGCAATTTTTGGTAACTGTGCAACTTCAGTTATCGTTATCATACACTGCCCTCATGCTTAGCTTATTTCAAGCTCCATTTTCTTGGGTCTTCCCCACCTTTATTTATGAGTGCTGTCCTGGTGGGGTGAGGGTTAACTCTGAAAAGCTCAGGCATATGTGGTGTTAGCTGCAGGTGCAGGGTCTTGAGTTTACTTTATTCATTTGCACCAGTCTGGCACCATGGAAGAAGGTCTCTGAGATGCACAAGGTAAATGTTGCTTTTTTTTGGTCCCCGTTATGTGTATGTTATGTGTTGCCAAATATCTCAATTTTCTAACATTATACAGTTTGGAATGAATATGTGCATTTTCACAGTTTTTGTTGCAAGCTATTTTCTGGCTTGGTGCTGGCTTTTTTGCTAATTTTTATTAATTATTATTGTCCCGGCGAAACTGAAAATCCACACTGACAAAATGCTAGTGGCAGTGCATGCCAGCAGCTTCAAGGCTTAGAGGAACAGTTTATGCTACATGTCCAGCTTGGATACCTAATAGTTGTACGGCATATAGGAATCATGCAGGAAACTGGTACAGTCAGCTAGGTATTCCCTCACAATCTCTCAAAATGTTTCCCTCCTCTTCAGACTACCTTATGCATCAGGGCCTGAGCTCTAGTAGGGTCTATGATAGTATTCCCCTGCCTCTGTTGGACCTGGTGTATGTCTCCCTTGTCTCTCTTCCTTGATTGCCCAAAGAGCTATGGCCTCTGCTGCCAGCACAGCCAGGTGGGAATTTTTGTACTATTAGTTCAACTACTTCACTTATCATGAGAGGGCGTACAAGTGAAGACTACATACTCCAGCTGCTCTCTCACATGCCCCCCAGATATCATACGGTTATTATCTATTCCCACCTCGTCTGTCTATGGCTAGTACCACCACCAGCTACTAGATATATTTAACTTTGAAACTACTGAACACTACAGTTATATCGATACGATATATGATTAATTTTTTCTTATAATATATATACATTTTTGAGTATCTAGTATCATTCATCACCTTGATCTATATGAAGTACCTGGGGTGCGTCACTACCCTAATTGGCAGAAGCAAATATCAGGTATAATTCACCATATAATTTTAATTACACCTGCTTATGGACAGCTCTATGCCCTAAAGAGATTTAGTTATTTTTGATTACGTTTATACTGTTAAAATTTCATATATAGTGGATATTCTAGTGTTTTGATACCTTTCCAGTGAATTCTTTCTCATCTCTACAGTGTTGACGGAGGTAAATATATTTAACCTGCTGTCTTATTTGATGTACAGTATAACCATCATTTTTATGCTCAATCTATTGTCTCATAGTGATATCTACACTACCCATATATATTGAACCTTTGTATGTGTCGAGTAGTATAACTGTGTGTTTATGTGGCTGTTAGCGTGGTAGTCTTTAAATGGTTATTGGTAATATCCAATACAGCCAATCACTCCCTTCAGTCCATGTATACAATGGGATCAGGGCACAGATAGATGCTAACGATGAATAAAACATAAATCATAAACAAGACTCATGAGAATCTAGCTAACTCTTACTGTGAGACAGTTTGTTACAAATACCTTGTCTGGATTCTTCCCCCTGGATCTGGATTCTTCCAGTTGTCTGTCAAAGAATTCTGGTCTTACTGTGTAGAAGTAAAGGTTTAGGGAGTCACCAGAGCATGATCACCAGTCACACGTATAAAGCCTGAATTATGAGAAGAAAAAGTATCGTGTATAATGACTGGGATCAAGGCACGAGTCCATTTATGGTGAGAAAATTGACAAAGTTTATTTAGAAAAGGTGCACTTTTTTGGATACAACATTAAAAACAATTAAAATTGTATAAAAAGAAAAGCATAAACCAACCATAGCAAATATATATTTTAGACATAATAAGCTGGGACTAAAAGGATTATGTCCCTTGATAATAATAACCTCTGTTAACAGGTGTAAAAAATATCATTGGATCCTATGACTGTGATCCTGATATGTAATGAACAGGGATATATTGAGCCTAAAGAGTAGAGATGAGCCACCACCCTAGTGTTCATGTTTGATTCGATTTGTCAAATCGGCAGGGTGTTCGATGAATGTTCGTCGAACACCCCGAAACACTAAATGAACATCTATGTGTGGCTGTTTCACTTCCGCAATGTATATACATACATTGCGGAAGTGAAATTAAGTAAAATAAAGTGTTAAAAATAAAAAAAATGTATGCTCACCTGTCCGGCGGTCCACCGATGGCTTCAGCAAGGTCCTGTTTCTGATAGGACCTGTAGTGACGTCATAAAACCGGTTATCGTGGGAACTCCGGTCATGTGACCGTTTCTGTGACGTCACCACAGGTCCTATCAGCAAGAGGACCTTGCCGGAATGGTTAAAATAGACATTTTAATATTTTTGAACACTTTCTTTTACTTAATTAAGTAAAAGAAAGTGTTCAAAATATAAAAACATCAGAAAACCAGTTATCACGGGAACTCCGGTCATGTGACCGGTAGGGATGATCGAGTACCATAATATTTGGATTCGCTATACTTGCAACGAGTAGGTAGTGGTACTCGGTACTCGTTGCGAGTATAGCGAGTCTGATTACTTTCGCAATGTATCTATAGATACACTGCGCGAGTACCCTACAAGTGAATAAAAGTTGTTAAAAATAATAACATTACATACTCACCTATCAGACGCCTGCAGCGGGACCGTCCCAGAAGACCTGCGATCACCGGACAAGGACCTGTGATTTTCAGGCAATCAGATGGCCGGTAGTGATCTGGCCAATCAGATGGTGACACGTCACAACCACGTGATCGCTAGTGGCCACCTGATTGGCCAGATTGCAAAGTCCTGGAAGTACACCTAGGACCTTGCAATCTGGCCAATCAGGTGGCCGCTAGCGATCACGTGATTGTGTCGTGTCACCATCTGATTGGCCAGATAGCTGCCAGCCATCTTATTGGCTGGAAATCACAGGTCCTTGTCCGGTGATCGCAGGTCTTCTGGGACGGTCCCGGTGCAAGCATCGGATAGGTGAGTATGTAATTTTATTATTTTTAACAACTTTTATTTACTTTTAGGTTACTTTCGCAGTGTATCTATAGATACACTGCGAAAGTAATCGGACTGCTCGCTACTCCCGAGTACTCATAAGATACTCGGAGAGTAGCAAGTAGCCGAATACCTCTACTATTCGGCGAGTTCCGAAAAGTAGTGAGTAAACTCGCTCATCCCTGTTGACCGATTTTGTGACCAGTTTTCTGACGTCACCACAGGTCCTATCAGCAACAGGACCTTGCCGGAGCCATCGATGGACCGCCGGACAGGTGAGCATACATTTTTTTTTAACACTTTATTTTACTTAATAGCTGTTTATTTTGGCTGAAAATGCAGCAGATGCGGTTTTCTGACCGCATCTGCCACATTTTCAAACCAAAATCGAACAGCTTCTAGAACTGCCGAATTTGAACCAAATTGTTTGAATTCGGCGAATGATTCAAACACTGCCAAAAACAACTCGAATTTAAGATTGGCGAACAATTCGAGTCAAACACCGCTCATCTCTACTAAAGAGCCTATAAAGCCAGAAATATCAGAAGCTGAAGCAATCATGCATGGTACAAAGCAGGTTGAGGGTCACTGTGCCTCAGGGGGGCAGGTTGTCACCAGCCTAAAAAATGCATGTGGCTAAAAGTAGAACACAGCCTACACACTAATAAACCCCTTCTGAGGAAATCTGTGGAAGGAAAATTACAATAAAAAACCAATAGTACCAAGTTGTCGAAGGAAACGGATCAATCATTCATTGTACAAAGCAAGCATAATAGGGGTCACTGTTCCTGTTGGAAACAGGTAGTCGCTGACCTAGTAGAAGCATGCTGCTTAAACAGTCTATACACTGTTAAATCCACTTCCCTATATAACAAGGTCCTGGTTAGAGAGCATAAATCAGGTGAACCTACAGGCTATCACTATAGTAAGTGCTGCTGTGCAACAGTACACCCATGTGGTGAGGACATCTGTAGAAAAAAATGAATGAATAGAACCAGTTGTACAACCTGTGCAAGATCTGGATGGATTGACTTAATAGGCAGGCTGATAAGGTATATCCCGGAATTCATGTATTCACCTGAAAGGCGTGAGGTTAAAGGTGCTATGGGAGGCAAGGGGCCCTGTCACCCAATGCCTCCCAAAATGCAGCTTCGTCAGGGGCAAAGAGCGCAGGACCGAGCCGAGTGCTGTGCCCTTAAGTAGTGTTGTTATCTCATGCCGCATCCGGCGCCGTGGACTGGCGTCTGGAAGCTGTGGGCTGGTGTCAGTGATGACGCGCATAGTGAAGGAGGTTGACTTCCATTGATAGGCAGTGTTGCGCATGTGTGGGTCAGGCCGGTCAAAGGTGGTGTACTGAACATGTCATGGTAGCGCAAACACCGTTTATAAGGGCAGACTAATGGCAAGAGCGGTGGCTGAAGAATATAAAGGGGGCTTAATTCTTTTTACTCTTTTTTTCTCTCTTCTGTTAGCTGAAGGGGAGTTTATTTTCCTTTATTATTAAAGTGTCTGTGGATGGATACCTAGCCTTGGTATTCCCTTGTCATATCTCTAAACTTGTAAAAGAGTTGGACATTGACTAAAAAGGCCACTTAATATGGTGGTTATGGTGTTCTCCGCAAGGAGCCACCCCTTGGCTGGGTCCTTCCCTGGAGTGATACATGGCTAGTCCTGTGTTTGAGGCTCCTAACTGAGGCTCCACAGACTCTATTTGCATATTCATAATTCCCAGGGGGCAATGCGCCTAGGAATTCACTGTGTTTGAGCGGTTTAGCCAGCTGCTCATAGTGCTTTCCTGGACTGGTCTCCCTGAGATCAATGAATGCTTTGTGATGTTGGTCTACTAGGCCTTGCTCCCACCTAGCCAGAATTCTACTCCACACTGATGAGGGGCAACACCCCGAAACAGCTGTCTGTGGAAGGATACCTGGCCTTGGTATTCCCTTGTCATATCTCTAAACTTGTAAAAGAGTTGGATATTGACTAAAAGGGCCACTTAATATGGTGGTTATGGTGTTCTATGCAAGGAGCCACCCCTTGGCTGGGTCCTTCCCTGGAGTGATACATGGCTAGTCCTGTGTTTGAGACTCCTAACCGTGGCTCCGCAGACTTTATTAGCATATTCATAAGAGATCCAGGGGCCTGAGTGTCCTCATCTAGATTGATAAAAACCCTTAAAGAGGAACTCCTCATTTAAGCTGTCGGGGGTCAAGCTTTTAAGGTCAAAGATCCATCGTGTTTCTTTCCTCAAAAGCTCGTCCACCACTCTGCCACCCCTTATATTGTTTTTGGCTTTGTCACCTAGGATGATCCGTAAGCCTCTTGGTGAACTATTATGTGAATCAAAAAATGACGTGCGACTGACGTGATAGGTTTTCCTGCTTTGAGATGGGCCTCTGCACAGGCACTATTGGAAAGATGGCTTTGAATTCTTTTCCAAACTTCTTGTATAGTATCCCGTACATAAAGCTTAGGACAGTTGCAAACCAAAACGTAGATCACATTTTTTGGGGCGACAGTTTGCATAAAAGTTGGTTTTAATTGTTCCTAGATGCATCGGAAGGACCACAGATTCAGGTGTTATCATGTAGGGGCAAACATTACAATTTCTGCAAGGGTAGGTGCCAATTAACCTTTGGCCCCTACCAAGTGTGGTTGTGGGTCTTACAAAATGACTGGATGAGAGTTTGTCACGTAAATTTTTGGATCTTTCCACAATCAAGAGTGGTGTTTCAGGAATGGATTCTGCAATTTTGTGGTCAGAAGCCAAGATTGCCCAGTTTTTACTGAGCACACCATGTATGTACCCCCAGTGGTTATTGTAGGTTGTGATGAAGTTGAGGCCCTTCATCTCTTTTTTTAGACTGGTTTGTAACAAATCCTGTCTATTTTTTTTGTGGAGGCCGTCCAAAATGCCTGGGAAATCACTTTATGAGGGAAGCCACAATTTTTTAAGCGGGTGGTAAGGTCACGAACTTCATGTAAAAAGGTGGAATTGTCTGTGCAGTTTCACTTAATGCGCAAAAATTAGCCTTTTGGAATGGCCTCTTTTACATGCTTTGGAAATGTAGAACACTGTTGGTAGCTGTCTTTTTTCTAAAAAGTACTGTTGAGATGTTACCTCTATCTAAGATGATTTTCAAGTTGAGGAATTCAACTTCATGCAGTGAACTGTGCCAGGTCAGACTGATGATCCACGGATTTTGATTGAGCCCATCAATGAACTCTCGGCACTCAACAAGGGATCCTGACCAAAAAATTTACACTTCATCAATATAACGATACTAAACCGATGATCTTTTCATGGAAAACCACCAGGGTGCAAATGTGGATGTTTTCCAACCATCCCAGAAAAAGTTGTGTGTAGGATAGGGCACATTTTCACCCATGGCAGTTCCGGATATCTGTCGGTAGTAAGCATGGTAAAAATTAAAGTAAATATACTCGAGTACCATAGACAAGAGATCCAATAGGAAGGAGTCATGAAGTCGGTTACCCGTACTTTTTTCATCCAGAAAATTAGCCACAGCTCAGACACCTAGTGTGTGTTGTATACACGTGTATAGTCCGTCTACGTCCATTGTGACAAGGAGAGTATTTTCAGGTACGGTTAGACCATCCACCTGTGAAATAAGATGGGCGGAATCTCTCACAAAGGAGTCAAGTGAGGCCGTATATGGTTGGAGATAAAAATCAACATAGGCACAAGCTTTTTCAAAAAGGCCCCTGATCCCCGACACAATTGGTCTGCCTGGTGGATTAGTAAGTGATGTATGAATTTTGGGGAGTAAATAAAAAGTCAGAACTACTGGATGTTTAGTCAAAATAAATTCCTTTTCTTTTTTCGTGATGATGTTCAGATCAAGTGCTCTATAAATTAGAGCTTCCAACTTTTTTTAAAAAATATCGGTTGGATCCGATGGGAGTTTCAAATAATGCTGGGTGTTACTCAATTGTCTATTTACTTCCCTCAAGTAAAGATCTCTCAGCCAGAGCACTACATTCCCCCCCTTATCAGCCTCTTTTATGAGGAAGGTGTGGTTCTTCCTTAGTTTATTGAGAGCAATTTGTTCCCTTTTGCTCAGATTGCTTCCCTGAAGGGGGTTTACCTTTAAGGCTCTGATGTCCCTTACAGTCAAATCAAAAAAGATTTGTATCTGAGGGAAAAAAGAGAAAGGGGGTTCGCCTGTGAAGGGAGTCTCTGTTTGAATGCTCTCTTATTTAGATGTCAAGTTACCTTAGTCCTCGTCTTCATCCAACAAGTCCAGAAGATTGGTGAGGGCCAGACGATCTTGTTTCTGTAGACAAGCCAGCACTGAGGGGCGATGAGTTTAAAGACAAGTTGCCTACAAAATAAATACACATCTTTTTACCAATTCAAATTTATCCAATACAAACATTTAGAAAAGGAGAGATCTCTGGATAAAAGATTGGTCTCTGCTTCTGAGAGTTGATAATTAGCTAGATTAATAAGTTGCAGGTTGCCTCCTACACCACCACTGTTTTGGATAGATGTCAGCGTCTCCTCCCTCGTCCGGGGTTGAGGTTCAGGATTGGTGACCATTTGCCGGTAATGGGGTTCTGGTTCCTAAGATGAGGGAGGCTTACGTTTGCCTCTTCTTGTCCGCCTTCTTGGTGAGTATGGTCCCCCATAAAGTGTCACTCTCACTAGTTGAGGAGGTAGCTGGAGCACTAGGAGAGTCACCCTTGTCACCTAGACAACCTTGGGTTCCAGTTGTTTTTTTTGGCTTATTAGGGTTGGGTGGTCTATAGGGTCTTTTTGGTTTCGCAGGTCTAGGGTTATCCTTATGTGACCACCTGTAAATGGTATTTTCTTCAAGATCTTTTTTATCCCACTGGAACTTTTGTTGTTTTCCCCTCAAAATATCTTGTTCATACCAGTCAATAATTTGCTTCAAATGTAGTTTAAATGGTACTACTTGAGTGTCACGATCAAAGCTACCAAGTTTGTTTTCAAAGGTTTTTATTTCAGTTCATAACTTAGTTAAGAGTGCCCTATCGTGGTCAATAAGCATGGAAATAATGATTTCCGAGCATTTGTTTAATCCAGACTCCCAGATTTTTTTGAAGCCAGGATCAACTTCCCACGCCGGAAAAATTTGGACTCTAAGTCCTCTTGAGGCTATGCCTAATTTAATATACTCTTCTACACATTTGATGTTCCAGAAGGTTTTTGTCAGATGTTTATGTAGTTTGATTAGTCTGCTGGTGATTCCACTAAGGGAATTATCCTCCACTATGGGCTGAAAGGCACCAAAAATACCCCCTGTGTGATTGTTCCAAATAGCCTCTCTGGATTCAAGATCCATATCATAAAAACTGCAATGTATTTGCAGAAGCACCCCCCAGAGTTAGTAGGTTCAGTTCTCCATGGACCACTACCATATTATCATTATACAATTTCTTTCGCTTATCTTATACTTTTAGTTACAATTCCCAGGCCTATCTCTTCCTCCCTAGCCTGACTCTGTTTTTTGGATAACATGGGGGCTGATTCGGATTCGATGCTGTCTGATTTTCATCGGACAGCTTTAGATTTAACTATAACGCAATGTGAAACCAGCCTTAAAGGTAAAAGCAATAAGACCATCTCCAAACAGCTTGATTGCCCTTTTATTACAGGTGCATGAATTATTCAAAAGGGTAAGTTTTAGTGGCTATAGATAACCTCCCTGGACGTGGCCACAAGGGGGAAAAGATGACAAATTGTTAAGTTAAGGGTACCACTAATTTTGTCCCGGAAATTTTCTTTCGTATCATTATTACTGTTAAACCACAATTCAAAAGAAATGCTTGATTTTCATTTAAGGAGAGGGGAAACTCACCATTTTTGCAATGAATAAATTGATTCTTCTTTCCATATCCAATAGAAAAAGAGCAAGGTTGCTATCTCATGCGATTAAATGGTAGTGTAAAGAAAAAAAGCTGTTGTTATCATAAAAAATCCAAATATTTATTTTGCCCTTATTAAAAAGTGCATGATACAGATTCTGTATCATGCACTTTTAAATAAGGACAAAATAAATATTGATATTTATTGTGATAGTAAAAACTTTTTTTTCTGATTTTCATTAGTTGATATTCAGTAAGTTTAAATTGAAAATTACTTTGGTCCCTTTTAAGATATTTCAGTGACCATTGTGAATTTTTCTCACTTTAATGGAAGGCAGCCAACAATTTTTTCCATGTGTAAAGTGTTTTGGTTATTTGAGTGTACAATAATAACACAGTATTTTGTTTTTTATTTTCAGGTTTAACACATCATCTCTGACATTTATTAAAAGATCTAATATTTCAGGTCTATTATTGCAGGACAAGTATGCATTGTTTACAATGCTACAGTAAGTTCTATGTACATTAATTGGAAATATAGCCATTACCTTAATTTAAAATAATTGCTTTATTTCATGTAAAAAATTGCTTTAAAACATAACCACCGTTTAAATTTTTATTTAATAATAATATAGAGTAAATGATTTTTATAAACTTTCAAATATGCTTCATTTGAAAACTTTTGTTCAAAACCATTCATAAACCTTCCACAAGGTGTGCCCACTGCACCGTGTGTAAAGCAGACATATGTTCATTATCAGTCAGATCTGTCTTCACTCTGAATATGGGTCATGTAATCATATAAGGTAAAGGGGGCATGGCCTACACTGCTGACTGCAGCTCAAAAGGAAACAATGTATTAGATTAATATGAAGGATATAGTGGATATATGAAGGATATAGTGGCGAATCCCATATTGATTAAAATTTTCATCTTTATTAAACAAGATTAAAATATCATAGTGGTTGGATTATTGTCTCAACATGTTTCCGGCAAAAGCCCTTAGTCACTGTTTAATAAAGATGAAGATTTTAATCAATTTGGGACTTGCCCCTATATCCTTTAAATGAGAAGCTACTGAGTCAAAGCTGTGGCTGTAGACCTGCATCAATAAGGCAGATTATACTACAAATCAGGACACGGTGAGGTACATTAATCTAATATATAAAGCTGAATGTGTGTGTGTGTGGAGCCCACTGGGACGGGGTACTCGGTGCCGGACCGGGGTACTGCTGGGGGATGTCACGGCGGTCCTGGTCCGGACCGTGTCCCGGGCCCGCACAATAAAATGGGGGGTTATTTACAGGGGATTTGTCACTCGTGACGCCACCCACTATATGCGGCCAGTAATGGGGCCGCCGCTGCTGCAGAACCTCCGGGGATGATGGGATAGCATCTTGGATAGAATAGTTCCTGTGGGCAGAACTGGGTTCCCCGGGGCAGTGGTAGTAGTAGTTAAAGTATGTGAGGATAGTTATTGATGCTGCAGGAGAGTAGGGGTAGCAGTAGAGATGATGAGAGTAGAGGTAATCGCAGTATATGAGGGCAAGTAGGGCTTCAGTATAAGGATCAAACACACTCACGGTTTCTGTTATTTTCCAAGTCTTTACTTGCAGATGGTATATCACAGTATTGTCCACGGAGTCTGTACCAGGTTGCTCCCACCCTGACTGGGTCCTTGGCTTCCTACTTGTGCGCTGTGTGTGGCCCTGCTGCTGCTTGTAGCTATACTGCTGGCCCTGTCTCTGCTCACGGGTACCAATATGCTGGGCAACTTGAGTCCTCTGTGTCACTGACCCCTCCGTGTTGCTTTGCTATGGTGTGGTGAAGATGGTGGACTTTCACTATGTCGGTGTTTACTGTCCTGTCTGTCTCAGGCACAGCCTCAGATCCGGTATCCGTCTTAAGCGCCTCTCCGGGGTTAAGTTTGGGGTAACTCTTTATCCCGGGGATGTTCCTCTGTTACTCTGTCTCCTTTCCTCAGACCTCTCAGGACCTCCACTTCCACTTGGCTCTGCTCCTGCTCCAGACTAAACTAAACTGAACTAACTGTCACTCTTGCTCTGTGGTAAACAATTTAGCTCCTCCCACTAGTGCAGGTGCCACCTAAGCTCCTCCCACTTTCTAGTGTAGTGTTGTGTGGGGATTAAACCTGTGTTGATGTTTCTGTGGCAATTTAACCCTTGGGGTGCCACATTTGTATGTATGTGTGTGTGCGTATCCGGGATTGGCATCTACACCGTCGCAACTACAGCCACAAAAGTTTGCACAGACACACGTCTGGACCTCGAGAGCGTCATAGGCTATGTTGTGAGGCGAAATTTTAACCCTGCGTGTTCCAGTTCACCAAACAATTTTGCCCCTATTTACATAATGGGGAAAAAGTGAATGGAAACGTTTTGGAGGAAAATCAACAGCTGTCAGCTATAGCCACAAAATTTTGCACAGTCACACGTCTGGACCGCGGGAGCGTCATAGACTATTTTCTGAGGCGAAATTTTAACCCCGCGCATTCCAATTCACCAAACAATTTTGCCTCTATCTACATAATGGGGAAAAAGTGACAGTTACCAGTTGATAGTTGTGAATGAGAGGGGCTTAATGATAGTGCCAAAGACTAACAGCATATAACAGCATATAGTCACTAAGGTGGGGCCCCAACATGAGATATTCACCACGCACGGGGACATGTATACACACCACACGCACACAAAGAGTAACAGCAAGTGTATAGTCGCTAAGGTGCAGCCCTAATATTGGATACTCACCACGCACCCGAACAAACACACACACACCACAAAGAGACACACACAAGACAGAAAAAAAATAGGGTTTTTTTCTTTTATCGGCTTGTGGAGCGCTAAATGAATCACAAACAGAGCATCAACTAAAATCAGACCTTTATTGGCCCCTTGTGCTGCCACAACATGTTTCAACAGTACTCTACTGTCTTCCTCAGGTAGGTCTTCCGGGCACCACGACCAGAGGACATAAATTCCATAGGAGGCTTTATCCGGGGTTGTGCGGGGGCGCACAACCCCCCAAGGTGAGCGGCCTAGCAGCCCCCCTTAATTCTTATTCCTGGAAGGTCCTTTCACAGTGAGCGCTCTCTTTTGTCTTTTCTGTCTACACACAACACAGAGACACACACACCCCCACGGGGACACACACACACCCTATAGCGACACATGCACTCACCCCACAGGGACACACACACACAACACAGACACACACACCACACAGACCCCCCTCACAGGGACACACACACATAGCCACCCTATAGGGACACATGCACTCACCCCACAGGGACACACACACACACCACAAAGAGACACACACACCACACAGACCCCCCCCACAGGGACACACACACATACACACCCTATAGGGACACATGCACTCACCCCACAGGGACACACACACACACCACAAAGAGACACACACAACACAAAAATCTATAGAAATGAGACAAATGCGCAATAGGGTCTTATCTCTATTATATAGAGGTATATGTATGGCGACAAGGGCCTGCTCACCTGATCTGGTTGTGTAACCCACAACCAGTATGAGCGCTTAGTCAGTAGCTGCTGCTGGATCCACACATCCAGGGGTCACCGCGGTCAGAAATCAGCATATAAGGACAAAGTGTCGTACGATCCGCGCTGCTACCAAAGAAAAACCAGGACAATGGATCGTCTGGTTGAAGTGGTTCTTTAATCCGACGCGTTGTCCCTGAGGAAGGAGCTGGGAGACAGCTCCGAAACGCGTCGGATTAAAGAAACACTTCAACCAGAGTCCTTATATGCTGACACACAACACAGAGACACACACACCTCACACAGACACCCCCCCCACAGGGAAACACACACATACACACCCTATAGGGACACATGCACTCACCCCACAGGGACACACACACACCACAAAGAGACACACACAACAGAGACACACACGACACAGAGCCCCCCCCACAGGGGCACACACACATACACACCCTATAGGGACACATGCACTCACCCCACAGGGACACACACATACACACACCCCAGGGACACACACACCACTCAGACAGACACAGATGTTCACAAATCACATCACACAACTCGCCTCATACATGTGCTATCTTTAATTTCCAAACATAAACATCTGATTAAAAACAGCCAATGTGCAACACATGTGCCATGTAGGGAATTAAGGCAGATGTCAGTCACATGAGCTGTCTATTATGTGTATGTGTGAGGTAACATATACTGCCTGGCCGGGGGGGAGGTTTACTGTTGGCTGGAGATTAGCAACCAATCACAGCTCAGCTTCTATTTTCTTAAAGGTCATTAATATGAAATATTAAAATTCTATTTTGTTATAGCTAACATCAGTTATTTATTAACCCGGGCATAGCCGGGTACTACAGCTAGTGGTAAATAAAGAGAAAAGTATTAGATTAGCTGAGATTACAGCACAGTGCTCAGCAATGTCAGAATGTCAGGATCACTGCAAACTCCCCTTTCGCTGGCACAAACTTCTGATCTGTCATCTGGTTCCACACAGCTCAGTCAGGATCTCTTTTGTTCCTTTCTCTGCTGTCACATTGCACCGACATTTGCACTTTAAATATCACGTTGGAAAAATTAAGCTCATGTCTACAGCAAATTAAGGAAAAACTTATCATCGATGCCAAAAGCAAATTAAGGCTCACATAAAATACATGCGTAAAGCGCAAAATTAGTTAGCATATATTCTTCCTTTTATGCTTCAACAAAAGTTTTAGTATCCACATACCAAGTTAAGAGATAATATAGACAGCCCTTCCTTATAAATGAATTTTTTTTTCTCCCATTACAAATACTAGCATATTTATTTTTCATGTGGGCTTTTACCTTTGGTTATGATTTTTATCTTAACAAGTTTTGCACAATGGAATAAAGACAATTACATGTCTTAGCTTTTACGTTTGTAACTGTTAAATTTCATCTATAAATATTATGCTCTTAATATAATCTAGAGAACCAGCTGCCAACTTTTGTATTTGTCTCCCTCCAGAGAAACAATTAGTGTATGTGAATGTGGATAGAAATCATATTGTAGTTAGGCAAACGTCAACCATTTAATATATTGCTCCTTCTTCTGCTTTGAAATGTAAAGCACAAGATCCTGTTTTTGGTTATCAGTAAGTAAAACATTTCCTGATTTATTTTGGTTAAACTTATATGAACATAACTAAAAATTAAATGATTATGTGCATGTTATCTGGTTATTTCTGACAACACATAAGTAGGGGGAAATTAATAGTTTATACTGCTACCTCTGTAATAATATTACAGAGATAGGACCTTTCACCCTAGGTTATGATGAAACAACCATACAGCAAAATCTAGCATGTAATAGCTTTAAAAGCTGACCAGTGTTTCTATGAACAAAAACTACAGAAAAAATTGAAAAATTGTAGGATCTGAGAGTCCTCAGTGGTTGATACCTTTTAATGGCTAAGGGTGCTTTCACATAATGATTTTTTCCCTGTCCGTGGGATCCTACTTTTTGTAGGACCCTATGGACAGGAAAGGACACCACAGGGGTGACCTATTCTGTGTCCGGGTCCGTGTATAATATACACTGCAGAAGTGAAATATAAGAAAGAGTTAAAAATAAAAAATCACTATGCTCACCTATCTGGGATCCACCGCTGCCTCCCAGCAAGGTCCGTGTGCTTACAGGACCTGTGATGATGTCACAGAGCGTTATCAGGTCACATGACCGCAGTTACCATGGTAACTGCGGTCATGTAACCCGATGATGCTCTGTGACATCATCACAGGTCCTGTAAGTACACGGACCTTGCTGGGAGGCTGCAGTGGATCCCGGATAGGTGAGCATAGTGATTTGTTATTTTTAACTCTTTCTTTTACTTAATTACACTTCTGCAATGTATACTATACATTGCAGAAGTGTAATTAGAAGGGTTGGAGCAATTTTAGTGTACTGAGCATGCTCGGATTTGGCCTAATTACCATCTGATTTTGTGGGATCCGATTTTTTTACTGAGCCCAAAATCGGAGCAGTCTCCGATTTTGGGTCCAGCAAAAAATTGGACTCAAATCGGATCCCACAAAATCGGATGCCAATTAGGCCAAATCCGATCCGATTCGACCCCCATATGATAACATGGGGGCCAAATCGGATGCACAAAAATCGTTATGTGAAAGCACCCTAACGGCCCAGTTACACACACAGATAATTGTGCAGATATTGTTCGCAGATCTCTGGTTGCAGTGAAATCATGGACATATTGATCCATTTTGTGGCCGTGTACAAATGTAACAATGTGTCCATGATTTCACTGCAACCAGAGATCTGCAAACAATCTCTGCACAATATCTGTGTGTGTAACTGAGCCTATACTGAAAACATGGTAAGAAAAAGCAAAGCAAGCTTTTGAGACTCTCTGGTCTTTTAATCAGGCTTAATGATACAACTTCTGGAGAAACACACATATATACATATGCAGGGTAGGATGATGCAGTTAATATGACAGGTGATGTTAAGCATAAAATGGAAGTCAGTGTTGGGAGGGGGAGAGAGGCTGAGGAGGTAAAAATCAAAATTCAGAAAAGAGCACAAATCTTATGAGCCTTATCTAAAACACTGTGAGATTTAAAAATGGAATTCTCACCCAATTGAATTTCAAAAGGCGAGAATCCAGTATAAGTGGGTATAAGGCTGCAGTCTTTAATGGGTTCATCCAGGTCACTGGAAATGGTCATACAGAGAACTATTAGGCCCTCAAAAGTACAAATGACCCTATTGCCCACAGTCTCTTGCCCTTACAAGGGCAGATCACAGCTTTTTCCTGGTTTTAGCTTTTCCATCAAGGCCACCGCTGAAGTAGAGGCTGGAGGAGTCAGGCAACAGCTGCACTCCATTTAGCACACACTGAAGAAACACTGACATCCTCGATCGGCCTTTAAGCTCTATGTCCTGTGTGGTTTTTTCTTCAGCTGATGGTCCAACATGATTAATCTTGGCCAAGCGCCGATGCTCCATCCTCTTCATGTTGGCCTCCTGCTAATACTCATTAACATCCTCTGTGGTGGTGACACAATATTCCCCAACCGCATAACACCAGTCTCGGCCCTTTAATTTCATTAAGGTGACCACGTCCCCAATATAGAGGGTGCAGAGTCATGAAGGCAGATGGTCATGCTGCAGAGTGGACCAATTGACATAGCACCATTGACCAGTCCTGTCCTTGGCTAAGAACCCAAAACGCATATTCTGGAAGAAGGTCACCACCCGGTCCTGGGTACATTGCTGGGTACATCCTGGGGCTTTGTGTGTGGCCGGATGCTAAGCGGGCTACTATAGAGCACCATTGCCTGGCAGCGCATAGCATTAACGCTATGCGCTGCAGTGGAAATTTCTACGTTTTTAACGGTTTCGTCATGCTAGGGTCACAACGCAAGTGTAACGCTAGCCCTATTCTAATTTATTGCAGAGTTGCAGCTAACAAAAAACTGATTGCATATTTTTTTGCCGTTTACCAATCAAATTAATTTATTTAATATTTTGATACTTCAGACATTTCTGAACATAGTGATACCAAATGTGTATATGTGTATTTTTTATTGTTTTATTTTTAATGGTGCAAAACGGGAATGATTTGAAGTTTTATGTTTTTTTTTGTTTTTTAAACTTTAAACTGTATGTACCTATACGACTGTAGATGCACTGGTATGTTTAAAGTAATCCCACTGCCTTTGATGCTGGCTCACACGCTGAGCCAGCATTTCACGCCAATTTGCAGCCCGGCAACGGTGGCCTGTCCACGCTCCTCCTGTCCTGCCAGCGCTCCATACCCCGCTCCTCTGCCCTGCCTGTGCTTCCACCTCGCTCCACCTGTCCTGCCTGCGCTCCATACCTCCATACCCCGCTACTCTGCTCTGACCGCACTACCCCCCGCTCCACCTGTCCTGCCCACGCTCCATACCCCGCTCCTATGCCCTGTCTGCGCTCCCACCCCACGAGTCCCCCTGCTCCTTAGGGCTACTTCTTTAGTGGTTTGATTTCGCAGTGCATTATACACTGCAAAATCAAATGTAAAATAAAGACAAATGTATTAAAAATAATAAAGATTGTTATACTTACCTCTCCGCCGAGTGTTCAGTAACGGGAGCAGTAGCAGGCAGTGTTCTGCTAGGACCTTCCATGATGTCAGAATGACATCGGCGTTCGGCACTGTGATTGCCCCGCTCGCAGTCATGTGATATGCGCATCACATATCACATGACCACGAGCGGGCCAATCACAGTGCCGAACGCTGATGTCATTCTGACATCATGCAAGGTCCTAGCAGGACACTACCTGCTACTGCTCCCGGTTACACTCCATCCTGCCCCCCCGGCTCTATCCTGCTCCCCGACCACAATCATGCCCTGCTTGCTCCATCCTGCCCTCACGTCGGCAACATCCTGCACCCCCTGCTGGCTCCATCCTGCCCCCCCGCCAGCTCTATCCTGCCCCCCACGGCTCCATTCAGCCCCCCCCTGGCTCCACCCTGCCCCCCCGGCTCCATCCTGCCCCCACTAGCTCCATCCCGCCCTGATTGCTCCATCCTGCCCCCCCGGCTCCATCCTGCCCCCCTGCCAGCTCCATCCTGCCACCCCCGCCGGCTCCAACCTGCCCCCCCGCCGACTTCATCCTGGCCCCCCGCCGGCTCCATCCTGCCCCTTAGCTCCATCCTGCCCCCCAACTCCATCCTGCCCCCCAACTCCATCCTGCCCCCGTACCAGCTCCATCCTGCCCATCGCCGACTCCAACCTGCCCCCCTGCCGACTCCATCCTGCCCACCTGCTGGCTCCATCCTGCCCCCACTGTCGGCTCCATCCTGGCCCCTGCTCCATTCTTTCCCGCCGGCTCCATCCTGCCCTGATCGCTCCAACCTTTCCCCCGGCTCCATCCTGTCCCCAGACGGCTCCATCCTGTCCCCAGCCGGCTCCATCCTGCCCCCCAGCCAGCTCCATCCTGCCCCCCCTCCCCAGCTCCATTCTGCTGCTCCAGCTCCATTCTGCTCTGCCGGCTCCATCCTGCCCCCCTGGCTCCATCCTACCCTGATCGCTCCATCCTGCCCCTCAGCTCCATCCTGCCCCCCCATTGGCTCCATCCTGCCCTGATTGCTCCATCCTGCCCCCCTCGGCTCCATCCTGCCCCCCCGTCGGCACCATCCTTCACCCCCTGCCGGCTCCATCCTGCCCCCCGCCAGCTCTTCACCCCTTGCCGGCTCCATCCTGCCCCCCCGCCGGCTCCATCCTGCCCCCCATGGCTCCATCCAGCCCTCAGCCGGCTCCATCCTGTCCCCAGCCGGCTCCATCCTGCCCCCCAGCCGGCTCCATTCTGCTGCTCCAGCTCCATTCTGCTCCGCCGGCTCCATCCTGCCCCCCAGGCTCCATCCTACCCTGATCGCTCCATCCTGCCCACCAGCTCCATCCTGCCCCCCCATTGGCTCCATCCTGCCCTGATTGCTCCATCCTGCCCCCCTCAGCTCCATCCTGCCACCCCCCCGTCGGCACCATCCTTCACCCCCTGCCGGCTCCATCCTGCCCCCCCGCCAGCTCTTCACCCCCTGCCGGCTCCACCCTGCCCCCCCGCCGGCTCCATCCTGCCCCCCACGGCTCCATCCAGCCCCCCCCTGCCTCCACCCTATTCCCCCGGCTCCATCCTGCCCCCCAGCCAGCTCCATCCTGCCACCCCCGCCGGCTCCAACCTGCCCCCCCCCCGTCGACTCCTTCCTGCCCCCCTGCCGGCTCCATTCTGCCCCCCCCGGCTCCATCCTGCTCCCTCGAGTCCATCCTGCCCCCCAACTCCATCCTGCTTCCCCACCAGCTCCATCCTGCCCATCGCTGGCTCCAACCAGCCCCCCTGCCGACTCCATCCTGCCCACCTGCTGGCTCCATCCTGCCCCCACCGCCGGCTCCATCCTGGCACCGGCTCCATTCTTTCCCGACGGCTCCATCCTGCCCTGATCGCTCCAACCTTCCCCCCGGCTCCATCCTGCCCCCAGCCGGCTCCATCCTGCCCCCCAGCCGGCTTCATCCTGCCCCCCCTCCCCGGCTCCATTCTGCTGCTCCAGCTCCATTCTGCTCTGCCGGCCCCATCCTGCCCCCCTGGCTTCCTCCTACCCTGATCACTCCATCCTGCCCCCCTGGCTCCATCCTGCCCCCCCACTAGCTCCATCCTGCCCCCCCACTGGCTCCATCCTGCCCCCCCGGCTCCATCCTGCCCCCTGGCTCCATTCTACCCTGCTCGCTCCATTCTGCCCCGCCGGCTCCATCCTGCCCCCGGCTCCATTCTGCCCTGATCGCTCCATTCTGCCCCCCTGGCTGCATCCTGCCCCCCCTCCGGCTCCATCCTGCTCCCCCCGGCTCCATTCTGCCCCGCCGGCTCCATCCTGCCCCTCCTCCCCAGCTCCATCCTACCCCGCTCGCTGCATCCTGCCCCGCTTGCTACATCCTGCCCCGCTCGCTCCATCCAGCCCCCCGCCAGCTCCATCTTGCCCTAACGCTGACTCCATCTAGCCCCTCCTGGCTCCATCCTGCCCCCCCGCTCCATCCTGCTCCCCTGGCTCCATTCTGCCCCGCCGGCTCCATCCTGCCCCCCGGCTCCATCCTGCCCTGATCGCTCCATCCTCCCCCCGCCAGCTCCATCCTGCCCCCCCCGCCAGCTCCATCCTGCCCCCCCCGCCGACTCCATCCGGCCCCCCTCGACGGTTCCATCCTGCCCCCCCGCTGTCTCCATCCTGCCCCCCCGCCAGCTCCATCCTGCCCCCCCGGTTCCATCCTGCCCCCCTGCCGGCTCCATCCTGTTCCCCCGCCGGCTCCATCCTGCCCCCCCAGCTCCATTCTGCCCCGTTGGCTCCATCCTCCCCCCAACCCCGGCTCCATCCTGACCCGCTCACTCCATCCTGCCCCGCTCGCTCCATGCTGCCCCCCATCACCATCCTGCCCCCCTGCTCAATCCTGCCCCCTGCTCCATACTGCCGATCAGCTGATCGGTTTCCAGTCAACGACAGGTCCTAAAGGCCTGTAGGACCTAGAAGATGGAGGTGGAGCGAGCCGGCGGACAGGTGAGTATCCTCACTGAGGATTTTTTTATTTTTACTTTTACTGATGAGGAGCCAGGAGGAGCAGGGGGGCCGTGGGGAGTGGAGTATCGCCATATACCATAGTGCTGCTATACATGTGCTGTAATGTACCTCCATATACTATAGCACTGCTATACATGTACTGTAATGTACCGCCATATACTATAGTGCTGCTATACATGTACTGTAATGTACCGCCATATGCTATAGCGCTGCTATACATGTGCTGTAATGTATCACCATAAACCATAGCGCTACTATACATGTACTGTAATGTACCACCATATACTATAGTGCTGTATGTCAACTGCATACATATTCTAGAACACCCGATGCGTTAGAATCGGGCTACCATCTACTTTATAAATAAATGTTAATATTGTTATCATTATGGTCAGTACTACTCTTACAATCTTTAAAAAAAACTTTGTGATTTTGAATATAAAAGTATGTCGTATTACAATTTTAACAATATTTGCTTAAAAACACTTACTGATGTTCACTCATACAAAAATGTTTAATCCCCCAAATTCTTTAAGTCTCTGGTCTCCTTTGGGAATAGAACAACTGTAGGGCTCAATTTGTACCGGTAGCTTAATGATTAAAGATGAAAACTTCTTTGCTGAGGTATCTGATTTTTAAACACCTCATTTTAATGTAAATCCTATTATTAAAATAAACTCTG
Organism: Allobates femoralis; assembly: GCA_033576535.1. NCBI lineage: Eukaryota > Metazoa > Chordata > Amphibia > Anura > Aromobatidae > Allobates > Allobates femoralis. The sequence continues at coordinate 567,558,772 of JARQOC010000002.1, forward strand.
ATTTTAGTCTCACATGGTAATTGGATATATTGCTTCACAGTTCAAACAATGTTTGTAATGAAATATGCATTTAACATATTACTTCACAATGCAACAATGTATCTAAACATCTTAAAGTATAATAAACTGTAGATTGTTCTAGCCAACAATTTGAAACAATAAAAGAAAATAAATAAAAACAAATGTGGTGCAAAAAGATTATATAAACACATAAATCATATATATATAATTAAATGATAATTTAGATAGTAAAAATTTGGTATGCACTCATTATTTTAAAATCAAAACCCATATCTAAAAAGGAAAAAATTAATTTCAGTAATTCTATGTAAATAATTTAACCCTAGAATGCGCAACCATAGAAATCTACACTTAGGGCCACTTTACACACACCAACTTCTGTGACCAACTTCTGAACAGATCTCTGGTTGCAGTGAAATCATGGACACATTGTTCCATTTTGTGGCTGTGTACAAAATGGAGCAATGTGTCCATGATTTCATTGCAACCAGAGATCTGTTCAAAAGTTGGACACAGACGTTGGTGTGTGTAAAGCGGCCCTGACCCATATCTGGGGCTTTTTAGGCCTATGTGCAAATAACATGGAGTAACTCAAATAGAAATACTTTTCTAAGTTTATTTGAGATATGAATATTTCAAGCTTTATAAATATATGCATAAACAAAAAAAAATAATTACAGCGGCTTAAAACCCCCAATATATGCATTCTATATAATTCTTCATATATATAATGATTTTTTTGTCTACAATATTTTTATATAAAATTTGTAGAAAACATGGTGCAGGAATATTCTTTTCAAAAACTTTACTTTTCAACTTTACTGACTACCCCAACAATTTTCACACATCTTTTTTTCGGAAGAATGTTCCTTGCAGACATTTTGTCCACAAGTAGTACAGAAACGTTCAGATTACCTTTCCTTCTTTGCTGGACAAATATAACAGTGCTTTCTTTTTTTTTCTCTTATCTCTGGATGTTCCTGAAAATGGATACATCAGATCATAGCTTCTGTAATTTGCCTTGGCAAGCATTTCATGTTGCTTTGCTCCATCATGGTAGGCATCTAAAGTTCATAGCAAAGTTCCATCAAGAATACACGTCTCTTGTCCTTCCTGTTGGCATGGAATTCTGGATGAGTTTCACTATAAACAATATAGCTATTGAGGGCTGACACATCAAAGATATTACAAAAAATAACTAAAGGCTAACATTTTGCCTGCCTCTTGCAAAAATTTTCTCCAATCATTTCATCCATCTTGTCCACACCTCCTTTTGTTTATTATAATGCAGTATGATTTCAGGTTTCTGTTTCTTGTCATCGGTGTCAATACTTCCATCATGATGCATCGTACTCAGGCGGCCTTCACACGGTGCAATATCTTGAACGATATTGTTTAAGCGATCTGCTTTTTGATCGCTTAAGCGATATCATTTGTGCATCGCTACGTGCGATCAAGCGATTTTACAATGTAAAATCGCTTGATCGTGACATCGCAGATATGAGAGCCGGAGCTCATATCTAGCGATGAATGATTTAACAATCTGCTTCATCGTGGTGTGTGACACCACGATGAACGATCTCCCAGCGGCTGAGCCTATGCTGGGAGATGGTATCTATGGTAAACGTCGGGTTACTAAGCGCCGCGCGGCGCCTAGTAACCCGATGTGTACCATAGTTACCAGCGATCTCACTGGCCCATATCGCTGGTGAGTCTGTCTGTGTGACAGCTCACCAGCGATGTGAACGATATTGTAAGCGATCGCGCGTGCACGTGATCGCTTACAATATCGTTCACAATGTCGAGACGTGTGACGGCCGCCTCAGTAATATCACAGATATTTCTTTCTTTGCTTTATAAGATACCATTGTCGCTTGATTGCAGAAACCAAAGATACTCTCATAAAGTCTTCGCTTGGGATTGTGTTTCATGATTGGAGGATTTTCGCAGAGGTTTAACCTCATAGTACCAACAAATGTGAGTTTTTTCTGAAGTAAAAATTTGCACAGTTCCAGATTGGTAAAGTTCCAATTGGTCCATTGTTATATTTTTTCCAGAGTTGAAAATTGGTACTGCAAGTGTTTTTACTATGTCAGAACATAGGTCTGTCTGGACTGAAGCAGCTTCTTTGCCACAGTAAATCAGACCATTCATGCCATAATAGCTTGTAGAATCACACATCCAGAAAATTTATATGCCATACTTGACAGGTTTACTGGGCATATACTGAATTAATTTGCAACGTCATCAAAAGGCAAGAAGTTGCTCATCCACTGTCACATTGTCATTAGAATGGCAAAGCTTTGTACAGTTTTTGATGAAAAGATTCCAGATGTAGCTAATAGGGGCTAATTTATCTGTTTCCAACCTCACAGGACGAGTTCTCTTATCATCAAAACTAAGGCTTCTCTGAATATTCCCAAATCTATTGAATGACATTGTAGCCTTGTAGTGTGGATCTGAAAAAGGGTTCAGAAATAATTCTCTGATTGGAACATCGTACGATTTTGTATACCCTGCCACAAGAGTAAGGGCAATGCAACCATATAGTTCCTCTTTTGTTATATTTTTCCATGTTTTTTTCTTCCTGAAGCGATATGTTTTCCTTCTAAGTTAGTACACAAAACTACCTCATCTGCAATATCATCTGAAAAAAATTTACAGAAAACTTCTCTTTTGGACTATAATTGGGGAATTCCTACAGCGCCTTCAGCAACTCTCTTAATATTATGTGATGGGTTGCGTCCAAGAAACCCAGCAGTACTGTTCCAAAAAACATTACTTTTGGATATTCTATTTGTACATTCTGCTGGATCCACTACTTCTTCATCATCTGAAGAATCACTGGACGATGAAGTAGAGACATTAGCTGATGGCATGTACTCTTCATCGGACAAAGAAAGTTCACTGTCTTCATCACTATCAAAAATGATTGCCTTGACTTCCGGTTCCGGCGCCGCCATGACCAGCCGCATCTAACACAGCTCCGGGACCCGCCGCGGCAATCCGGCCCCATCCAAGCGCCCTCTGCACACCCGATTCTCCCCTGGCAGCCGACTGGTAACGGAGAGGCAGGACATCATCCTGAAGCAGCGATGGACCGGTATGTGACGCGGAAAGGAGGTAGTGGCCGGTCTCCCCCTCAGCACGAGGCCGCGGCTGATGGCGCCCAGAGCGTGGGCTCTGAGGAAGAGCGGGAAAGCAGCCCCGAATGGGAGGTAAACAGCTCACCCGGGCACACAGCCGAGGAGCTGGAGAATGCTAAGGGGAGACAGCATGATGTGCTAGTCAGTGGCAGACAGAATGACAAATCAGACCAAGTCAGTGTGAGACAGCTGGGTCCTCTGGAGGACAAGATACAGGGCCAGGCAGAGATAATGCTGGAAGACAAAGTACAGGAGACACACATAAGAAAGAGTCAAGAGATACAGATACAGACAATAGACTACAAAACACTGGCCAAAGAACTGGCCACACATATGGCTGAGGAGTTTAAAACAGCAATAGCTGATATGGTGGCTGCATCCACTATAGAGCTTAAGAGAAAGATAGAAGCTCATGATCAGAGATTAAAAGAGACAGAATCTAGAATCGGTTCGGCCGAAGACAGAATACTAGAGCTAGAAGATCAAGTAGAGACACTACAAAAACGTTCTGAGTATGCCTTCTCAAAATTGGAAGATTTAGAGAACAGGTCACGACGGAGCAATCTCAAGATAGTGGGCCTGCCTGAATCTATCCCAGCAGACCAGCTTGTGGAGATCTTTGAAGTAGATCTCCCCAAAGCACTGGGCCTACAACACAGGTGTAAAACAGAAGATGACGTGGGTAGGATGATCCAAATGAACATCCAAATTCAGAAAGACGTCTTCTCTGTATATAATATATATGCTCCAAACACGAATCAAAAACCCTTCTGCCAGGACCTGCAGGCTAGGCTCTTAACAGACAAAGGACACAACAGAATAGTAGGGGGCGACTTTAATATGGTACTAGATGCAGAGGAGGATAGGAGACACTCAACAACCCCGAGAAGGGACCCCCAGACACCAACGAGACCACAAAATGACAACTTCCTTGACACTCTCTTCACAGTTGTAAACATGACTGATGTATGGAGAACAATGCACCCTCTTGACAGAGAATTTACCCACTTCTCCCACCCCCACGGGTCTTGGTCTAGAATAGACATGTTCTTCACATCTCTTAATATATTACACAGAACAACTGAAATAAGAATTGAGGATATGGTAATATCGGATCATAGCCCGCTGGTGTTGGAGTCCAAAGACACATATGAAAAAGGTACAGATTATTTGTGGAGGTTCCCTGACACATACACAAAAGACGAAAATTTTGTTTCCCTCTTCAGAGAATGGTGGTCGGCTGTTTCAAGAGATAATGAAATACATCGCTCAGACCTGTGTTTGTTCTGGGAAACAGCGAAAGCGGTGTTGAGAGGCCAGATAATGGCATACAGCATGGGGATAAAGAAAAAAATAAAGGAGCAATTTATAGCAGCTAGCCTAGAGGTGAGAAATGCTTATTCTCATTACAAAAACACGATGGCTGACCCCGACAGGGAAATCTGGCAACAGGCAAAAGACAAATTTGATATGTGGGCAAGACGTAGGGAAGATATATATAAAAGTAGAATGGAACTTAGACTCCATAAATTTGGCGACAAAGCAGGCCGACTACTAGCACGATTGTCACGCGGTAAACAACTATCTCCCCCAATCCAAACTATAATTGATAAACGAGGTAACACCTGGACCAACCCTAGAGACATCAGTCAGGCATTAGGAAAAATGTTATGCATCTCTGTACTCGGAAGACGATTCAGCCACACCCATGCAGCCTGACTTGCTACACTTTGTGAGTCTGCCGAGTGTGACGGAAGAGGACAAACAATTTCTGAATGGTACTATCACGGTGGAAGAGATAGAGAATGCTATACGAAACATAGACCCAGGTAAAGCACCTGGACCGGATGGCTACAATGGTGCATTTTTTAAGGCCCTTAAGGAACAGGTTTCCCCGATTTTGGGTAACTTATTTAATGAAATACTTCAGGGAACCTCTATCCCAGAAAGAATGAATGTGGCCCATATAAAACTCATCCCTAAGCCAGGAAAAGCACTGACAGATCCTGCCAGCTTTAGACCGATCTCCCTGATAAATCAGGACCTAAAACTTCTCTCTAAAATAATGGCAGATAGACTAGCGACAATCATGCCTAGACTGATACCTCCTCATCAACCAGGGTTTATTAAAGGGAGATCAACTGCTACTAATATTAGGAGAACGATGCTCCTGATAGATATCATGGGAAAGAGAGTGGGAACGGAGAGGAGGGACCCATCCGTGATCACCTTGGATGCAGAAAAAGCGTTTGATAATGTAAGATGGTCATGGCTGGGTAGGGTCTTAGACGCAGTTGGAATAATGGGACCATTCAGACAATACCTCCAATCTTTATATAGTAACCCAAAAGCATGTATCAGTATGCCTGGTTATCTGTCGGACTCTTTCTCCTTGCAGAAGGGGACGAGACAGGGGTGCCCATTATAACCCCTGTTATTCAATCTAGCCATAGAACCTCTTGCTCTATATCTGGAGCAGAGCTCCATTTATGATGGCCTTAGAGTGGGAACCAAAGAAGTCAAGCTATCACTTTTTGCGGACAATATCGTTATATATATATGCAGAACCCAGAAAGGGATCTTCCTCACATTCTTGAAAACATCGACACCTTAGGTAAACAATCAGGCTTCCGACTAAATAAGGAAAAATGTGAGATACTGTTCATCAACCCTAAGAGTAAACTCTCTCAACACTCACAATTCTGCGATATCCCAGTCGCTAAAGATAGTATTAAATACTTGGGGATCCACTTAGCTAGAAATCCTACTCAAACTTACAAACTGAATTTTGTCCCACTTCTCTTAAAAATTGAAAAGGAACTTGCGGGTTGGGCTAATTTGCCACTTTCTTTGATGGGGAGATGCCATCTTCTCAAGATGATTAGCTTCGCTAGATTATTGTATCCGCTTCAGAACATCCCCATGCTGTTAAAACATTCCGATTTAACCAGACTGAATAAAGCCTTCTCGAAATTCCTATGGAGGGGGAGGAGACCTAGACTGGCTTTTGGTGTATTGATGCAACCGAAACTAGAAGGGGGCCTTCAACTCCCAGATATCCGTGGCTATAACTTGGCATGTGTCTTGCGCAATGTCCTTGATTGGATCAGAGGCACCGGCAGGCACTCAGACACAGCCCTGGAGGGAGAGTTTGCTAGTCCCTGGGAACTGTCAGCTGTGTTACACACACCATTGCCTCAGTTGCCCAAAACTCTCAAGAACACAACAATATTTAGGGACACGATAGCAACATGGAAGGGGGTGAGGAAAAAACTTAATCTTACCTGGAAAATCTCTAAATCACTCAGTCCCTGGAAATGCCCGGCCTTCCCACTAGGTCATGAGAACCAACTGTTCTTAGCGTGGAGAGAGAAAGGAATCAAAACACTGAGAGATCTAATGATCCCAGGAGAAAAACAGTGGATGACTGAAAATGAAGTCCTCCATACGTACAATCTCCCTCAGTCTCAGGCCATGCAATATCGCCAGATTCACCATTTCCTACTCTCACAATTGAACGATTTAACAAGAGAGGTAAGCGATAATCTATGGTCCAAATTGCTGGCTATAAATGAAGAAGATATATCCATAACCTCTCTCTACGCTAACTTACAAACGGTCTTACGGCCAGCAAAGAAGGTTACCCTTTTCACAAAATGGAAAAAACACATGAAAGACCCTGACCTCGCACAAAAAATACTAGAGGGTTGGGGGACCTGTAGACGCTTTATACATAATGAACGCTGGAAAGACTCTCAATTTAGGATTATTCATGGAACAATTTTGGCGTTTAATGTGCCCCTAACAACAGGTAGTAGGGAAAGATGGATAAACTGTCCTAAATGTAAAACACACATGACAGATTTAGAGCACGGCCTCTGGTCCTGACCGGCTTCTCAAACATTCTGGAAGTCAGTTGAGCAGTGGGCGAGAGGAATTTGTGAGGGATTAGAAAAATTGAACCCAATGCTATGGCTTTTCCACTGCCAGGATAGTTCGACAGGAAAGAAACACCCACATATATTATTTCACTATATTTCAATAATTGCGAAGAGACTATTGCTGCAGTTCTGGCTGAACGATAGACCTCCTGATCTGTCACAGATCAAAAATACATTGCGAAAAACACTTACAATCGAATCTTTGGACGCCACACGCAACCCTAGTAAACTAACAGCGACATTTTTTAATAAATGGAGAAGCTTTATTGAACAGGAATTCATTGCTGAAGAAATAAGAACTCTTATGGTATCACATAGATCTTCAACATGGTACGTCAATGAGGATTTAGGGAATACATTGGGCAGACTCAAATATGTTTGCTAGTCATGAAACCATATTGCGAAATTTATAGTAAAATCAAATAAACACAATGCCTGCTGTGATGTACTCTAGTAAGGGAAAAGGGTGGGTTTAGGAGATACTAGTTATCTTTTTCTAAAATATTACCATAAAACTACTACTGATACCAGAATACTATGTCACAATATGTTATACCTTTTTTTTTTTTGTTATCATTTGATACTTACTGTTATTCTTATGCCATATGTGTCACTGCACGTTTATGTATAATGTACAATAAAAATGATAGTTCAAAAAAAAAAAAAAAATGATTGCCTCGATTTCTTGGTCGGTCAAATCCCTGGATGTAGACTGTGCCATTGTAACCTTAGATGTCAGTAAACTAAAATGAAAAACAAAAATATTACAATCAGGGTTGTGCACTCTTTTGTTATTGTGTGTGCTAAAGGTAAAGTTCAGCCCCCCTCCTCTTACCTTCAGCAGGTCACCACTTTCTTTTAGGTGCAGTAGAAACCTTTTTATTTTTGAAGCTCAGAAAGTTTCTTTTTCCAGAAACAAGAAAGCTGACTCCTTCCTCCAAAGTCTCTTCAGCAAGTAGCACACAATGAACAGGAAGTTGTCCGTCCTCCTGTTCCTTTGTGTTCATGACCTGCGATAATGTCAGAGACACATGACTTTGTGAGGGAGCCTCCCTCCCAAGATCACATGACCATGTAGTCAGGCAGAATCAGCAGAGTCATAAAAACTGAATAATAAAGACTAGTGATGAGTGAGTACTAAAATGCTCGGGTGCTCGAAGCTCGGGCCGAGCATCCCGAGATACTCGTGCACTCAGCCTGAGTACCGAGCCCAATGTTATCCTATGGGAGACCCGAGTATTTTTATAAAATGACCGCTTGCAGCATGTAGAAACCCTAAAAATGTCACAAAAGTCTCAGAAGAGTGCTCAAATGACATGGCAACACCATGGGGAAGACCCCTGGAAGCATTTCTCACTCAAAAGTCACAGCTGTGAACAATCTTGTCCGAGTTTCACAACAATTTTACGGAGTCACCAGAAAACCTTCCAAAATGACACCTAAATGAATATTTAGGGTGGAAATGTTAAGGGCACATACCCAATAGTGAGATACAGCTGGTGTATGTTACTTTTTGTGATTACATGAAAGATTTTACGTGAAAACATTGTGCGGCACTCCGATGTCCCTGAGAAGCAACGTACAGGAAGCCCTGTCTTGACATAATGTGCCCATTTTGAGGAAGTGGGTGTATTGTAGTACTTTCCTTTGCCAGGGCAGTCCAAAATTGGGAGGTTCACCAATGCCCCTGGATAGAGACGTGCATGAGGGCCTGTAAACCTGAAGTGGGTGTATTTTAGTATAGCCCTTTGGCAGGGCAGCCAAAAATTGGGAGTCTCCACATTGTCCCAGGATAGAGACGTGCAGGAGGGCCTGTAAACCTGAAGTGGGTGTATTGTAGTATAGCCCTTTGGCAGAGTCAGCCAAAAATTGGGAGGCTCCACAATGACCCATGCATACAGACATGTATGAGGGCCTGTAAACCTCAATTGGGTGTATTGTAGTATAGCCCTTCGGCAGGGCAGCCAAAAATTGGGAGGCTCCACATTGTCCCAGGATAGAGACGTGCATGAGGGCCTGTAAACCTGAAGTGGGTGTATTGTAGTATAGCCCTTTGGCAGGGCAGCCAAAAATTGGGAGGCTCCACAATGACCCATGCATACAGACATGCTTGAGGGCATGTAAACCTCAATTGGGTGTATTGTAATATAGCCCTTTGGCAGGGCAGCCAAAAATTGGGAGGCTCCACATTGTCCCAGGATAGAGACGTGCAGGAGGGTCTGTTAACCTGAAGTGGGTGTATTGTAGTATAGCCCTTTGGCAGGGCAGCCAAAAATTGGGAGGCTCCACAATAACCCATGCATACAGACATGCATGAGGGCCTGTAAACCTCAATTGGGTGTATTGTAGTATAGCCCTTTGGCAGGGCAGCCAAAAATTGGGAAGCTCCACATTGTCCCAGGATAGAGATGTGCAGGAGGGCCTGTAACCCTGAAGTGGGTGTATTGTAGTATAGCCCTTTGGCAGGGCAGCCAAAAATTGGGAGTCTCCACATTGTCCCAGGATAGAGACGTGCAGGAGGGCCTGTAAACCTGAAGTGGGTGTATTGTAGTATAGCCCTTTGGCAGGGTCAGCCAAAAATTGGGAGGCTCCACAATGACCCATGCATACAGACATGCATGAGGGCCTGTAAACCTCAATTGGGTGTATTGTAGTATAGCCCTTTGGCAGGGCAGCCAAAAATTGAGAGGCTCCACATTGTCCCAGGATAGAGATGTGCATGAGGGCCTCAAAACATTTTTCCCATTGAAAAGGAGTGGGTCTCCTGTCGTTGTAATGCCCATTCTAAAAGAATGGACGAAAAAATTTACCACTGGGGGTATACCTGAAACAACAGCCTAACTATTGTAACGGTCATCATGGAGGCACATGAGGAGAAGGAGGAGCAGTCCAGCGATTAGCCAAAGTCCAGAAGTGTGTACCCATGGGTGAGTGGAGGTAAATGGCAAATTCCCATGACAAAATTTAAATTCCGCTGTCATTTGTTGGTGGTGTGGTGAAGTCTGGCCCAATCGAACCCTTGTTCATCTTGTTCAGAGTCAGCCTGTCAGCATTTTCAGTTGACAGGCGGGTGCGTTTATCAGTAATGATTCCACCTGCGGCACTGAAAACACGCTCTGACAAAACGTTAGCGGCAGGGCAGGCCAGGACTTCCAAGGCGTAGAGAGCCAATTCATGCCACGTGTCCAGCTTGGAGACCCAATAATTGTAAGTCACAGAGGAATCTCGCAGTACAGTTGTTCGATCTGCAAGGTACTCCTTCAGCATCTGGCCAAACTTAGCATTTCTTGTGGCACTACCCCGCACCTCTGGGGCTGTGGTACGTGAGGGGATGAGAAAACTGTCTCACATCGTAAAGACTGTTCCCCTACCTCTGGCGGATTGGACTTGTGCCCCTCTCGGCCGTACGCCTTGGTTGTCCACCGATTCCTGACCTATGCCGCTAGCGTTTTGTGAGGGGAATGCTTTGCCTACTTCCGTGACTATGGCCTTCTGGAACTGCTGCATTTTGGCTGACCTCTCCGCCTCAGGAATGAGAGACATAAAGTTCTCCTTGTAGCGTGGGTCTAAGAGTGTTGCCAACCAGTACTGATTGTCGGCCAAGATGTTCTGAACGCGAGGGTCACGAGCCAGGCAGCTTACCATAAAGTCAGCCATGTGCGCCAGACTCTTAACAGCCATCACTTCCGTATCCTGACCAACATGATGACTGAACATGCTGTCCTCCTCCTCATCTCCCCTGTCCTCTGGCCAGCCACGCTGAATCGAGGGTATGACTGGTGTGCATGTCATATCCTCAATTTGGCCAGAGAGTTGCTCCATGTCTTCATCCTCCTCCTCCTCGTCATAGTCCTTGACTGGAAGTTGTGATGAGATGAGGCTGGACTGTGTGTTATCACCCACACCCACTACTGTTTCTTGCTCCAAGTCATCGTGCTCCGCCTGCAATGCATCCTCTTTGTTTTTCAGCAGAGACCGTTTTAGAAGGCAGAGTAGTGGTATGGTGACGCTAATAATGGCATCATCGCCGCTCACCATCTTGGTGGAGTCCTCAAAGTTTTGGAGGACGGTACATGGGTCGGACATCCATCTCCATTCCTCAGGTGTTATGTGTGGACTTTGACCCATTTCCCGACGGCTTAGGTGATGCAGGTAGTCAACAACTGCCCTCTTCTGCTCACATATCCTGACCAACATGTGCAGAGTTGAATTCCAATGCGTGGGGACATCACACACCAGTCTGTGGGCCGGAAGACGCAAACGGCGCTGAAAGCCGGCAAGGCCGGCTGAAGCAGCAGGTGACTTGTGAAAATGTGCAGACAGGCGGCGAACTTTTAGCAGCACATCAGATAGCTCTGGGTATGATTTTAGAAACCGCTGAACCACCAGGTTGAGCACATGGGCCACGCATGGAACATGCGTCAGCTGGCCTCGTCTCAAAGCTGCCGCCAGGTTCTGGCCATTGTCACACACGACCTTTCCTGGCTTTAGGTTCAGAGGTGTGAGCCAGTGATCTGCCTGCTGTTTCAGAGCTGTCCACACCTCTTCTGCATTGTGGGGTTTGTCACCTATGCAGACTAGCTTCAGCACAGCCTGTTGCCGCTTCGCAGAGGCAGTGCTGCAGTGCTTCCAGTTTGGGACTGGTGTGGAGGGTACAGTGGATGAGGATGCGCAGGAGGAGGCTGAGGAGCATGACATTCCGGAGCTGTAGAGTGTCGGTGAAACCCTGACAGAGGTAGGGCCTGCTATCCTTGGTGTGGGAAGGACGTGTTCCGTCCCTCGCTCAAAATGGGTCCCAGCCTCCACAATATTAACCCAGTGTGCCGTCAAGGAGATGTAGCGGCCTTGCCCACAAGCACTTGTCCACGTGTCTGTGGTTAGGTGGACTTTGGCTGAAACAGCGTTGTTCAGGGCACGTGTGATGCTTTGGGGCACGTGGTTATGCAATGCAGGGACGGCACATCTGGAGAAATAGTGGCGGCTGGGGACCGAGTAACGTGGGACAGCAGCCGCCATCAGTTCGCGGAATTCTTCCGTCTCCACCAGCCGGAAAGGCAACATTTCTAGTGCTATGAGTCGCGAAATGTGAGAATTTAGGACTGTGGCATGTGGGGCGTTGGCAGCGTATTTGCGCCTGCGTTCAAAGGTTTGCTGAATGGATAATTGAACGCTGCGATGGGACCAGGACGTGCTTGATGGTGGTGTTATTTGTGCGTGGGCAATTTCAGGTGCAGGGCCGGAGGCTTGTTCGCGGCCAGCATGGACAGGGGATTGGCTCGCACGTGCAAAACGCGAAGACGTAGCAGTGACATCAGCAAGCACCGCTCCTCGACTCTGTTGTACTTCCCACAAAGTCGGGTGCTTGGCTGACGTGCCTGATCATGCTGGTGGTGGTCAGGCTGCTAGTTTTCATACCCCTGCTGATGCTGGCATGGCAGGTGTTGCAAATGGCCTTTTTAGAGTCATCTGGAGCCAACTTAAAAAACTGCCAGACTCGGGAAGACCTAACATTTGCACAGGCACCTTGAGTCGTGTTGTTGTTCCGGGGAACGGTTGCCTGCCTTCTGCCTGCAGACACGACCCTGCTTCGTACTGCCTGTTGGGATGCTACGCCTCCCTCCCCTGTGCACTGCTGTCCTCGCTCTGCATATCATCCTGCCATGTTGGGTCAGCTACTGGATCATCCACCACGTCGTCTTCCTCTTCCGCACCCTGATCCTCCTCCTGACTTCCTGGCAATTGTGTCTCATCATCGTCCACCCTTTGTTGAGACACGCTGCCAACGTTCCATTCGTAAGAATGTGGCTGCTCAAATATTTGGGCATCTGTACATACCATCTCCTCATCACCCACTTCAACAGGAGCTGGCGAGAGGCCAGATTCTGCGAATGGATACGTGAACAGCTCTTCCGAGTGTCCAGGTGTGGGATCAGTAATGTCTGTGGACGTGTACTCAGCCTGGTGGTAGGAAGGAGGATCAGGTTGGGAAATGTGCGGTGCAGTATCACGGCTACTGACACTTGACCGTGTGGAAGACAGGGTATTTGTGGAGGTGCCAATCTGATTTGAAGCATTATCCGCTATCCAAGTAACAACCTGTTGACACTGGTCTTGGTTCAAGAGCGGTGTACTGCTGCGGGCCCCAAGGATTTGGGACAGGATGTGCGAGCGAGTAGATGTGCCCCTTTGTTGTTGCGAAATTAGTGCTTGCACACGACCTCGGCCTCTGCCTGCACCACCATCACGTTCACTTCCTTGTTCCCTGCCAACGCCCTTGCGCATTTTGCCTGTATACAGCGACAACAGTCTGGTGACTGTTCAGGTCACAGGAAAGTTGGATTTTAGAACCTGCCTGTATCAAGCTAGTAAGTACAACAGTCTGGTGACTGTTCAGGTCACAGGAAAGTTGGATTTTAGTCCCTAACCTGTATCAAGCTAGTAAGTACAACAGTCTGGTGACTGTTCAGGTCACAGGAAAGTAGGATTTTAGTCCCTAACCTGTATCAAGCTAGTAAGTACAACGGTCTGGTGACTGTTCAGGTCACAGGAAAGTAGGATTTTAGTCCCTAACCTGTATCAAGCTAGTAAGTACAACAGTCTGGTGACTGTTCAGGTCACAGGAAAGTAGGATTTTAGTCCCTAACCTGTATCAAGCTAGTAAGTACAGCAGTCTGGTGACTGTTCAGGTCACAGGAAAGTAGCATTTTAATCCCTAACCTGTATTAAGCTAGTAAGTACAACAGTCTGGTGACTGTTCAGGTCACAGGAAAGTAGGATTTTAGTCCCTAACCTGTATCAAGCTAGTAAGTACAACAGTCTGGTGACTGTTCAGGTCACAGGAAAGTAGGATTTTAGTCCCTAACCTGTATCAAGCTAGTAATTACAACAGTCTGGTGACTGTTCAGGTCACAGGAATGTTGGATTTTAGAACCTGCCTGTATCAAGCTAGTAAGTACAACAGTCTGGTGACTGTTATGGTCACAGAAAAGCTTGGACTCCGATCTGGATCACCCTGCCTATATCCTCCTAGATTAGTCCTGAGAAGGACTGTTGTGGTCAGCAGCAGTTTGCAGCCCTGCTCCAGATCTACCTATGAGATCCGCAAATCTGTCCCTGAGCAGCACCAGACACTCTCCCTACACTCACTGTCTGGATGGCTGTGTGCAGAGCACATCGTGGCCGGGTCTTATAAAGGCTCGGTCACGCTGTGCGGGCCAGCCAATCACTGCAATGCCACAACTAACATGGCTGTGGCATTGCAGTGACTGCCAGCCAATCCCTGCATGTGGGCTGGCTCTCTAAAGAGCGCCAACATGCAGGGATGAGGACCATGAGCACAGCACGAGTATCGCGAGATTACTCGGTACTCGCCGAGTAGCCCGAGTACAGTGATACTCGTGTGAGTACCGAGTAGTCACAAGCATACTCGCTCATCACTAATAAGGACAGAGTCTTCCCCAGCAACAGTACAGACAAAAAGACTGAGGATCACATGTAAACCAAGTACAGGCCTAAAAGACCCCAGGTCTGTGAATACGGGGTAGTTCCAAAAAAGAGTTGTTTTACCGAAATGCCTATAACATAAAAATATATGAACAACTGGAAATTACCAACAACTATATACCTGAGGAATACCTAGAGTTTCAAAATTCTAACTAAAGTAATCTTGCAGAAAATGGAAAACAAGTAACAGTATGCATTCTAGGGTTAACTAGATCCCGTTCAACCAACGATATCGCCTTCAATCTCATTGCATGAGCACTGAGTTCAGTGACTGGTTAAAGTGGTGACGTGAACTCTAGACATCATGTATCCTCTGTACGTTAAGTAAAAAAATGTGGCTGCTAAGAGGCCTTACTCACTTTCCCCCCTTATTCTTTTTGAAATTGGCGCTCAGAAATAAGTAAATTGCGCCTTTTCTTCCACTCTATGACTGAAAATCTCTCGGGTAAAAACTGCACATGACTGCTTACACCAACAGGCATTAGCCCTCACCGCTTTTAGAACTGTGTGAGGCCAATTATACCTTAAATACTGCTGTCAATCACAAAAGCAGAATCTAAAAGGTTAAAAGGGGGTTAAAAGACCCCATTGACAGAATCGGCGCTCCATGATCAAAATCACTTGTGCCCATCTTTGCTATGGTATCCTAAAGTCATATGTTGACCAGAGGCTATAGTGGCCTGTTAGATCCTTCTGTAAACTAGGACTATCAGACTCTGTCAGTCACAAACTGGCAGGTCTCCTGTACTGCAGTACCTAAACAGACCAAACTGTAAAAATGTCATGTTATTTATTCCTAATGGCTAAAACTATTTAAAAAAATATTAACCCATCATACATTTTGCTTTTTCATTATTCGGGAAAAGTGATCAAAATCTAATTTCCAAAAAAATGGAATAAATGAAAATAGCAAACTGCTCTAATATGGCTCTCTTGTAAAATATTGTTTTAGTGTGTAAAAGTAACATAAAAATGTGACACATGTCTGTGTGAAGATCTGAAGTGGTGGGTTGTAATAACCAACTAGGCAACAATGCAACAAGTTTATTTGTATTTGTACATGGTATTACATCATTCCTGATAAATGGACACAATACATTGCCCCCACACCAGGAGATATCCAATGTTTCCCAACTTTTGGTTGGCCCACAGCTTTTGTATTTCTTGCTGATATAGTCTGCAGTCACAGCCTATATTCCTTCAAATGACAGATATCACAATTGTAGCACATGTATCCAGCTCCACAATAATCCTAAGGGTACCGTCACACGTGGAGTTCTCCCGGGCGATTCCATAGGTGACTCCTAGGTGTGTGACCAGATAAAGAATAACGGCAGTTCCTACACATTGTTTGTATATAAATGCAATTATTTTTATTATTTATTTGGAAAACCATCACACATAATAAAATCCTTCCCCATAAAAACAACTCCAGACAGTGTGAGTGCAAGTATACATATACAATTCAAAGTTACAGATTGTTATCCCTCACATAATGCATTAGTACCCAAAGTGAAAGTGTCCATACCGCACCACACTGCGGTATGGACACTTTCACTTTGGGTACTAATGCATTATGTGAGGGGTAACAATCTGTATTGCAGATGTCTGGTGTACCCTATCTCTGAGACAGGTCAGTGGTTAGCAGACATGGTGGTGATCTCAATATATCCCCTCCTGTGCAGACCAAGTGCTGATAGTGTTGGAATGGTATATAACCTGTAACTTTGAATTGTATATGTATACTTGCACTCACACTGTCTGGAGTTGTTTTTATGGGGAAGGATTTTATTATGTGTGATGGTTTTCCAAATAAATAATAAAAATAATTGTATTTATATACAAACAATGTGTAGGAACTGCCGTTATTCTTTATCTGGTCATACGAACTGAATAGTGAGATTATGCGGCTGGAAATATATGTATCATTATGGACTCTAGAATTTTGTTAGTGACTCCTAGGTGTGGCCTGTCGCCGGCAACATCGCCAATGCATCGCCTAATGTAAATGGGCGATGGCGACACGTCTGAGTGGTCGCCTGGTTTCACATCAGAGCTGTGAAACCAGGCGACCATCCTTGGGCGATGTGTGCTGATCGCCCTGTGTAACATCTAATGAGTGATGTCAAAGGCGACAGCACACATCGCCTATACCATTCCGATAGGCGTTTCAGGGCATATTTACCAGCTCTGGCGGTCTGCATGGATTGGTGGCAGCTCGAGCGTTCCGATTGGTTGTCCTGTTCCTCGGCGCCATATTTGATAATGTCCAAAGGTGTCACACCCAGGAGCGTACATACAGTGATGTCGCCTGTGTGTTTGCGGTTGTGTGCTAAATAAAGTCCAGAGATGTGACTGAAACAAATGTATGTTAACACAACGCAATTGCAATAACAGCCTAACTAAAAGCTGCACGATCGCTGTAGTTGCGGGTGTCCTGTATGACAAGACGCACAAGCATACAGTAAATACTGTAGCTCATGCGGCGCCTCTGGGCCCCCATCAACATGTGACATATCTCCTGTGCGTTCATTCGCCCGAGCATTGTCAATAATTTGGTGCCACCTTCCTGCTGCTTTCTCCTTCCCCTGCAGAATTGCTAAGATGGCTGCACCCAGGAGAGCAGCAGTTTGGGGAGAGCCTGAGCTCCTTGTGCTTGTCGCGACTTGTGACCAGAAAGACTACTGGTGTCACCAGCAACACACACATCCACGCCTCCACAAGCAGGAGGTCCTGCAAAGGGTGCAGAGGTGTCTTGAGAGCAGGTTGGGGATTCATCGGTCCACCAAGCAGATCTGCAAAAAAATTGCAGATCTGAAGTTTAAGACTCCAGGACGCATCCCCATACTGCGTGCCATGATTGCCCAGATGAGAGGTGAGTAGCCTGACAATACATATACATCCCTTTCTGTGTAATGAAAGGGATGTATATATAGGGCCAATGTATGTGAGAGCTTCTTCATGACTCTGCAGTTGCAGGATCATCTACCCGATTCATCCACATACACCGTATAGTACCCTGTAACCTATATGTCTACTTTACCTAGCCAGATATTGTCATATGTTTACTCTACCCACATATGACATAATGTTGGTGTATCCTGCCATTCTTTCAATCTCACCCATCCTGACCTAATGAACTTCAAACAGCACTGTGTATTCAGTACCCACCTATCTGGCCATGTAATTATTGTGACAAAGTATGTTGTACCCTCAACAGTTGGTGAAAGAAGCCCGGAGCATCCCCCATTCCCTGCGGGAGGACCAACACCACCACCACCACCAGCGAGCCAACCCGGGTCACCAGGCACACTGCCGGCAGGAACACCGCCAGATGTGTCCCCTCAGGACCCAACAAGCACCTAGGAAGGTGTGTGTAATGTGAATATGACTCATATATACTGTGCACTTTTTTTTTTCCCCCCTTAATTTGGATGTCAGGAGCTTTGTTATGGGCTAACAAATACACATATGTTCATCTTATTACAGATAACCCAAGCCAACCCGTGGATTGGGCGATAAGTCCCTCACCATCCCCACCCCCCCAAATGGTGGATCCACAGCCCCCTGGTAAGTGCATACACTTCTATGAAAACACACCTCCTATTTGTCCTAAACATGTTGCTGATGATGATGTTCTGTATCCTCTGTAGGTGGAACATCCCTGCAGGACCTGGAGGCGGCACACGATCTGGCGGCTGAAAATCTGGCCCAATTAAGGCGTCTTATTGAGGCATATAAACGTGACCATACCCCCTCTGCCCCTCAGAAGGTCATCCTATTATTCACCCCCATGTCTAGTTTTTATACAAAAAAAAAAATACCCACGTTTATGGGTTTGCTGTTTTAAATTGTATTGACCATGTTGGTCCTGTGGTTTAAAATTAAAATGTTTTTTGGATATACCATTTAGGGTTGTATGTGTTTTTTTGAATGAATGTTCCTGATGAGTAACGCAAGAGTGATTTCAATTAGACAACGCTGTAGCACAACACAGTTCACATTAAAAGCGCTTTACAAATTTACTTTACATATTTGCCTGGTGAGCACAGTGTTTTGCCTTGTTGGCAACGCAAATGCAGCTAGCAAAGATCTGCGACACATCACACGAGAGTTGTCTATAAAGCACCGAACTTTCATGCATTTCATGTAACGACACATTAAAATAATGAGCAATCACACGTCTTCAAGGCGTCACACAACATTATGTTAACAACTATCTCCGAGATGCGGCTCAAATTTACGCCCATATCGCTGATATGGTGGCTCTGTGTGACGCGAAAGCGGCGACCAGCGACTTGATCACCCCTGGGTCTTTGGCGACGCTCAGGCAATTTCCGTTTGGGTTGTCGCCCGAGCGTCGCCTAAGTTGTCGCCCCGTGTAAATGAGCGACTGCGACTTTGGGCAACACGCAAATACGTGCGCGCGCACGTGCGTCGCCTATGGAATCGCCCAGGAGATCTCCACGTGTGACGGTACCCTTAGGATAGCTTCTCAAACTCAGACAGTAGATATCACAACTTTAACAGGTGTATCCATCTCTAAACTCTATAGTCCACCCATAAGCTTCAGGATCTGACCTCAGAACTGATCCTCTCCCTCTCATTTCACAGTACCAACTTACTAACCTAAATATGTGTCTCATTATTCTACCTCTGTCCAGATCAGCCCCCTGGATGAACAAAGATTTGCACACCTCACCTCTTAACCATAAGGTATATCTAATTAAGAATGTAAAATATTTACTGAAGTCTACAGCCAGTCTGCAAAAGTGTGTATTTAGGAGGCCCCTTGCAGGGAGGAAATAAATCACAGCCCCCCCAACCAACTTCAGGACTTTGAATGGTAATGTAGACCTGATTACATTAAAGTCCAGGGGTCAACTAGGATGGCACATCCCCTTTCCCCTTCCAAGAAAGAGGGTGAATGTAAGGGAGTATCCAGTGCCATGATGTAATGTTTGCCCCCTTGAAAACCTCACTGTTACTATGTATGTATATATATATATATATATACATATATATATATACATATACACATATATATATATATATATATATATATATATGTCTTTTATACTCAGTATGAATAGTATATGCTAAGTGGCTATGTGAAAATGAACAGTGTGTCTGATTTTTTAATACTGCAAAAGTAAAGTTTTTGAACTTAACACCTTGTATGGTGAACTGTTTGTGTGACATAACAAGTGCTTTAAAACTGGAGAACAAGCTGGAGGCCTCTGGCCTGAAGGTGTCAGTTATGGAAATGCAAGACACTAAACACCTGTAGAACATGTCTGGCCAACTTCAGTCCTCAAGTGCTGCAAACAGTGTATGCTTTCAGGATTTCTTAAGCATAGCACAATTGGAATTATCACCTGTGCAGGTGATTAAATTACCACCTGTGCAATGCTATGGAAATCCTGAAAACATGCACTGTTTGCAGCTCTTGAAGACTGGAGTCACCCACCACTGCTCTAGAAGTCTCTGTGTAGGTAGTCAGGGGGTAAGAAGAATCTCAAGCCCTCTAACCATGACTGTATATCTCCCTACACCCTCTTGCAAGCATATGGGGCATCATGGTAACAGAGAGCATCCCCCATTTGCTGTGAAAGTAGACACACAGGCACTGGTTACAGTATGACAAACAGTGCTGTCACAAAGATTACTGCAGTACAAACTCAAGGGGTCACACAGAGGCTATCCCATGAGCGAGTGGCTGTGCTGAGTGATGCCAATGCATGGGAGTACGGCCTACTGTCTCCTCTCAACACAATGTAGTAAAGCCGCAGAGATTTCCTGGACATCATGTTATGGATTACTGTTGGAGGGCAGGATAGGGGTTAATAAATGGGTAAAATATGGAGTTTGTTTTATTTCAAATAAAGAATTTTTCTGTGTGCTTTTTAACTATTTCCTTATAGGATTAGTGATGTACGGGTCTTAAAGAAGCCTTAACATTTCCAATCTGGGGCTTCAGGGAAGAGTCAGGTAAAACACCCAGATTTAGCTCTTCTAATGAATGCAGCAAATATTGGGTGAACACCTGGAACTATGTCATACAGAGCTGAACCCGAACCTTTAAAGTTTTTCTCATCTCAGTGGCTGAAACCTTTGCATGCCACTGAATATATTTATTAGTATAATATATACATATTACACATACAGTTGTGGCCAAAAGTATTGACACCCCTGCAATTCTGTCAGATAATACTCAGTTTCTTCCTGAAAATGATTGCAATCACAAATTCTTTGGTATTATTATCTTCATTTAATTTGTCTTCAATGAAAACACACAAAAGAGAATGAAGCGAAAAGCAAAACATTAATCATTTCACTGAAAACTCCAAAAATGGGCCAGACAAAAGTATTGGCACCCTCAGCCTAATACTTGATTGCACAACCTTTAGCCAAAATAAATGCAATCAATGAGTTTCTTACAATGCTCTGAAGGAATTTTAGACCATTCTTTGGCAAACTGCTCCAGGTCCCTGATATTTGAAGGGTGCCTTCTCCAAACTGCCATTTTTAGATCTCTCCACAGGTGTTCTATGGGATTCAGGTCTAGACTCATTGCTGGCCACCTTAGAAGTCTCCAGTGCTTTCTATCAAACCATTTTCTAGTGCTTTATGAAGTGTGTTTTGGGTCATTGTCCTGCTGGAAGACCCATGACCTCTGAGGGAGACCCAGCTTTCTCACCCTGGGCCCTACATTATGCTGCAAAATTTGTTGGTAGTCTTCAGATTTCATAATGCCATGCACATGGTCAAGCAGTCCAGTGCCAGAGACAGCAAAGCAACCCCAAAACATCAGGGAACCTCTGCCATGTTTGACTGTAGGGACCGTGTTCTTTTCTTGGAATGCCTCTTTTTTTCTCCTGTAAACTCTATGTTTATGCCTTTGCCCAAAAAGCTCTACTTTTGTCTCATCTGACCAGAGAACATTCTTCCAAAACGTTTTAGGCTTTCTCAGGTAAGTTTTGGCAAATTCCAGCCTGGCTTTTTATGTCTCAGGGTAAGAAGTAGGGTCTTCCTGGATATCCTACCATACAGTCCCTTTTCATTCAGACACCGACGGATAGTACGGGTTGCCAATGTTGTACCCTCGGACTGCAGGGCAGCTTGAACTTGTTTGGATGTTAGTCGAGGTTCTTTATCCACCATCCACACAATCTTGCGTTGTAATCTCTTTTCAATTTTTCTTTTCCGTCCACATCTAGGGAGGTTAGCCACAGTGCCATGGGCTTTAAACTTCTTGATGACACTGCGCACGGTAGACACAGGAACATTCAGGTCTTTGGAGATGGACTTGTAGCCTTGAGATTGTTCATGCTTCCTCACAATTTGGTTTCTCAAGTCCTCAGTGTGACGACCATCCACTGTGAGGCCGAGCTGCTGGTAGGCAGCACCCCGAGAAACCCCGAGACCCTTAACCCTTATACAGGGATCTGGAATTACAGCGGAGCCCACGGTGTAGCTGCCTATATGAGCAACAGAGCCGGGGAGGTCGCCAGGGAAAATCAAGACCCGAAAAACGAAGTCAGATGTCCGAGTCAAAACCGAGAGGGCAGCGAAGGTACAAAATCGTCAGGCAGTAGCAGAGTCAAAAATCCAGGCAAAGGTCAAGGGCAAAACCAAGAGGGCAGCTGAGGTACAAAATCAATAGGCAGAGGCAGAGTCAGAAATCCAGGCAAGGTCAGACACGAAACTAAACACACACTATCACTATGGAACCAAAACTATATCTGGCGGCCTGCAAGCCAGGCTCCAATGTACTTGAAGGGCACGGCTACCTCCCATAGGCTGGAGCCCACAGCCTGATGATCTCATCCGGACCGCCCCTAGACCCAAGCCAGATGGTGATGCACGACTGGCTCCGCCCACCCCACTTCTGACAGCAGAACAAAGGCTGCGCCTAACAGACAGCTCTGCAGGGCCTGCTCCTCTGCTACCAACACCACCCAAAGGAGAAACATGGCGGCGCTCCGCGACAGAGGCAGACGTCGCAGGAGTAGGTCCATATGAGGACAAGGCCCTCCTATCACTGGCGCCATCAGCCGAAGGAAACCGGCTCCTCCCAGTGGCCGAGGCAGGAACACCAGCCACCGAGTCCAATGGCGATGTGACACTCAGACAGTTCTTTGTTCTTCTTTCTTTTCTCCATGCTCAATGTGGTACACACAAAGACACAGGACAGAGGTTGAGTCAACTTTACTCCATGTCAACTGGCTGCAAGTGTGATTTAGTTATTGCCAACACCTGTTAGATGCCACAGGTAAGTTACAGGTGCTGTTAAGTACACAAATTAGAGAAGCATCACATGATTTTTCTAAGAGTGCCAATACTTTTGTCCACCCCTTTTTTTATGTTTGGTGTGGAATTATATCCAATTTGGATTTAGGACAATTCTTTTTGTGTTTTTTCATCGAAGACAAATCAAATGAAGATAATAATACCAAAGAGTTTGTGATTGCAATCATTTTCAGGAAGAAACTGAGTATTATCTGACAGAATTGCAGGGGTGTCAATACTTTTGGCCACAACTGTATGTGTGACACAAAATAAATGTTATTACATACATGCAACAAAAAAAAATATTAAAATCTACACTTGTTAGACAGGCACATGACTGGAGTAATCTGAAAAATTCATTGAAAAGGTTATTTTGTTCAATATGAACAATAAAAATATCAATATTTGCATTGCAAAAATGTTAATTAAATAGATTACATATTTATTTATATGTGTCTCAAATTGTAGCAAGAAATAGCACAATTTGTTGGCCATGTCAGTGAAAATTAAGTTTAAAATTAATAAAAGTAAAAGTAAAAAAGGCATTACTGCTGAAAAACAGAGAAGCAAAAACAGTAAAAATAAATTTGCTGGCCTTCAAGGCCCTTATGGCCACTTTACACGTCCCAACGTCGATCCGATATTGGATCCAACGCCGCGGGAACGCGCTTTTTCTGGGCAGAATTCCAAGATCCCATAGGAGATGTTACACAGCGCGATATCGGCAGGCAACGCTTCAACGATGTATACGCCCCCTTGTACGGCCAACCCAGGAACGACCATTTAACATGGGCGAGAATAGGGAACGTTGTACTTCACATCGTAGTTGGGCTTTTACACAGCCCGATCCGGCCACAACGTCCAACTAATATCGGGCCATTGGAGAGCAAGCTCATTTGATCCCCGATATCGTTTTGGCATCATTCGTGCATCGTATTGGACGTTTAAACCATACAACGCACAAACGATATCGGGGCCAACGCCTGAACCACATGACTTTTGGTCGGAGTTGGACGCCGATATCGGGACGTGTAAAGTGGCCATTAGAGACCGAGTCAAAAAAGACAGATTGACAAAAATGGCAATATTGGCTTTTTTATGGCATTTATCATCTAGCCTTAATATTTGCAGATATGTATCTGGTTGATACATTATATAGTTGAATATCTGCTCTTCATCATTATTGTAATTATTAATATACTTAATATCAATTATCTATAACATACTTTTTTAAATATCATTTTATATAAATTGGAATGCATGTAGCCACACTGTCACTAACAGTAAATGTGATTAAGTCTGCATTCTTAGTAAAAATATTATCCCCATGAGCATTAATATTTATTTAAAATTGTTATTTATTGTGGAGCCATCTGTTTGTGTCTGAAATGAAACCCAGCATTTATGGTTGTAGTACTCGAGGGAAATACTCACCTAATTTTTCTTTATGATACAAGTCTTCCAGCAGGTTAACAAATAAACGAGAACTAAATGTTGTGTATTCACGTTGCAGTTAGAATTAAACAAGCATATTTAAATCTCTATTATTTACAGCTAGTGATGATGGAACCTGCCAACATTCAAAATTCGCCAAATAACAGAGATTTTACAGGGAAATTTGATTTGCATCAAAGTTATTCGGCACAAATTTAATATTCTCTTTTGGGCTCTCTGGTCTTTTCAGATCTCATAACATAATAAATGTAGGCTGCAAAAAAATATCACTTATCATTATTTTCGTCGGCCTAACTGCAAGTCATCTGCCTCTTCTTAATGCCACTGTTGTGACTGCATGGTGTTCATGAATCGTGCCACAACATTATGAACTGTGTTGTCTGGATTACTAAATGCATTTAGGTCACAACTAGAGATGAGCGAGTACTAAAATGTTCGGGTTCTCGATGCTCGGGCGAGCATCCCAAGATACTTGTGTACTCGGCCTGAGCACCGAGCCCAATGTAAGTCAATTAGTGACAGGCTCCGCACACAGACTTCCGGCTATAAAACGAGTGTTTTTGGGAAAGGGCGGGAGGGTGGGCTTTTTCAAATCGTCGCAGCAAACAACACCTTGCTGTGGCCCCCAGAGGGACTCTAACAATCAATCTGCTCTCTGTGAGGTTCCAGCTCACTGTGTGCACTGAAGGGAGCTATGTATTTGTGTCACATCGATAATTATTAGTGAAGAGTCCGAGCATCTTGGCAGTACTCGGTGCTCGCCGAGCATCCTGAGTACCGAGATACTCGTGCAAGTAACGAGCAGCGCCGAGCATGTTCACTCATCACTAGTCACAACATGTCTTGCAATAGTGAGGTGCTCAATGACATTAGAATTGGGATTGAGCCAGATTCCTCAGCTTAAAGTAAAGCAAGCTGAGAAAGAAGGCTTGGAAAGTCAAAAAAGAAGTGGTACAGAAGACAAGATGCAAGTCTGCGAGGGTGGCAGAAAAGGTAAAGTGAGTATTAATATTTTTTTAACCTTTTGCAAAACTTCTATGGATCAGCAAAATGCCAGCTATGGCTGGGGTCACATTTGCATTCCAAAATTCAGATCCTGTATTCTGCTTGTAAAGCAATCCGGTTACCATAATGGTCTCCTATGGGGAGCGGTTCCTGCTCCGGTTTTGAGCTTTTTAAAAGCTCAAAACTGGATTAGAATTTCTATAAAACATCGCATGTGTGACCCTAGCCTATACCTGTTTGCCATAATGTTGAATTTGTGCAGAGTGAATTGTAATCTCCATGGTATTTGAGGACTATGTTTTCAAGAATGTACAAGGGACACTTGAATAAATGTATGGCTTGCAATAAATACGGTAAGTGCTCAACTTGGTTAAAGATTTTTAGTTTATTCAATTTTACTTTATTAAAAAAGAAAAGACTTATTCAATCAAGAAGTAATAGAGAGTTTCAATGAATTATAAATCTGTGAAGAAGTTTTTAGGTCATAAAATAATGATAACCTATATTTAGAATAAATAATCCATATTACATTGCCGCAGTGCAAAAACATGATGCTGCTCTCGAATGAGGTAGCACAAACCCACTGACAGATTACCTTTAAAAACCATTCTAGTTGTACTTTGCAGATGGCACATATTCTTAAATAGAAATAATATATATCTATTTTTTCATGTAATATAAATTTATTGAATACATGCAAAGGGGTTTTAGTGTTTCGACACACCTTTTAATGCAATGGTTTTCCTTGTTCTTATAAAATGTGCACATCATGGATTCAAGACTAAGGACAACAAAACTACAATGGAGCACGTGTAGAAATAATGAGTAAATAAATACATATGAAACAAATCAAGCATTCTTGGCATGCTCTCAAAAAGGTTAGTCACCTAGCATGGTTTTCAAAAACAAGTATGCCGCATCAATAATTTATATTTTTTTGAACTACCAGCATTCTGAAAGTACTTGCGATCATCAGGTGTGTTTTGCAGAGGCAGTGCTGATTTACAGTTTCACACATTGCTGACTGCTAAATCCGATACCACTGCTGTTCTAACCCAGAATATGGCAACAACTACTTAACTAAGCAAAGGGAAAGTTATGTCCATCATCACTTTAAGACATGAAGTTTCAGTAAAATCTTTCCTGAAAATTGCCAGATCCTTGTATTGATCCCCAATAGCAATCATTAAAAACATTAATCATTATCATGCAACTGACTCTGAGGAAAACCAAACAAATGGCAGACCAAGTATTACCTCTGATGTATAGGATAAGTTAATGAGACATTTCAGCTTCAGAAACTAAAATTTGACAGTGCCTCAGATAATAGCCCTCATAAATTATACACACATCAAGTTGCAAACACTTTCCTACAGCAAGATGCAAGACTTTATGATCTAAGTGATAAAAAGAAGCCATTACTAAGGACCAAAAAAAGACATGTTTGAGCCACCAACCACCATATCTTTGAAAACCACTATGAAGCATGAAGGGAAGGTCTGATGGTGTGGAGATACTTTGTTGGTTACACTATTGTGTTATTCCAAAATCAAGAGACAATTACCAAGCATAGCCACCACAGCATTCTGCTTCAAAATGGCATCCTATTCTGTTGCAGTTAGATAGACCATTATGAATAATGACCCAAAACAAACATACAGGCTGCATAAAGGCTATGTGAGGAAAGGGATGCAGTGCTAAGTCAGACAACATTTCCTCCACAGCCTTCCAAACTTATCACAGGTTTAGGATGAGTTGGATCACAGTGTAAAGGCAAAGCAGCCAATACGTTTGGAAACTACAGTGTTCACTTACTACTTTACCCAGAAAAACTGCTGCTAATTTCTAGAAGAGACAGTTGATCATACTGAAACCTATACTTCCTTTGTTCATGAGAAGTGAGAGGGCAATATACCTCAGCAACAAGAAACACCCTCGACCCAGAGTGGTCTTGCCGATTTGTCACCCCACCGGTTGATTCCAGTGAGTGTGGAGGGATAAATGGCTCTATGGTCCCCCTGTCAGTTGATGGGAAAAACACAGTACACAGGGGGAGGGGCAAAGTGCACCGGGCCTCCCTGTCAGGGGAGGGGGTGAGACACAGTGTACAAGGGGAAGGCACAGCAGGTAGAGGCACAGCCCGCAGCCTATAACAAAAATAGAATTTGAATATGTCATATTAATGACATGTAGGAAAATAGAAGCTGAGCTGTGATTGGTTGCTATAGGCAGCCTGATAAATCTCCAGACAACAGTAAACCCTCCCCTGGCCGGGCAGTATATGTTACCTCACACATACACATAATAGACAGCTCATGTGACTGACATCTGCCTTAATTCCCTATATGGCACATGTGTTGCACATTGGTTGTTTTTAATCAGATGTTTATTTCTGGAAATTGAAGATAGCACACGTATGAGGCGAGTTGTGTGAGGCAATTTGTGCAAATCTGTGTCTGTCTCTGTGTTATGTGTGTCTCGGTGGGCTGAGTGCATGTGTCCCTATAGGGTGTGTATGAGTGTGTGTCCCTGTGGGGGGGGTTTCTGTGTGGTGTGTGTGTGTCTCTGTGTTGTGTGTGTCTCCCTGTGGTGTGTGTGTCCCTGTGGGGTGAGTGCATGTGTCGCTATAGGGTGTGTGTCCCTGTGGGGTGTATGTGTGTGTCTCTGTGTTGTGCGTGTCTCTTTGTGGTGTGTGTGTGTTCTGCTGCATGGTGAGTATCCAATGTTGTGGCTGCACCTTAGCGACTATACACTTGCTGTTACTCTTTGTGTGCGTGTGGTGTGTATACATGTCACCGAGCGTGGTGAATATCCCATGTTGGGGCCCCACCTTAGTGACTATATGCTGGTATATGCTGTTAGTTTTCGGCACTGTCATTAAGCCCCTCTTATTCACAACTGTCAACTGGTAACTGTCATTTTTTCCTCATTATGTAGATAGGGGCAAAATTGTTTGGTAAACTGGAACGCGCAGGGTTAAAATTTCACCTCAAAACATAGCCTATGATGCTCTCGGGGTCCAGACATGTGACTGTGCAAAATTTTGTGGCTGTAGTTGCCAATCCGGGACATACATAGACATATACATATTCAGCTTTAAATATTAGATATATAATCTAATATATACAGCTGAATGTGTTTGTGTGTATGTGTGTATGTATATCCGGGATTGGCATCTACACCGTCGCAACTACAGCCACAAAATTTTGCACAGTCACACATCTGGACCCCGAGAGCGTCATAGGCTATGTTGTGAGGCGAAATTTTAACCCTGCGCGTTCCAGTTCACCAAACAATTTTGCCCCTATCTACATAATGGGGATAAAGTGAATGGAAAAGTGTTGGAGGAAAATAGACAGCTGTCAGCTATAGCCACAAAATTTTGCACAGTCACACGTCTGGACCCCGGGAGCGTCATAGGCTATGTTGTGAGGCGAAATTTTAACCCTGCGCATTCCAATTCACCAAACAATTTTGCCCCTATGTACATAATGGGGAAAAAGTGACAGTTACCAGTTGACAGTTGTGAATGAGAGGGGCTTAATGACAGCGCCAAAGACTAACAGCACATACCAGCATAAAGTCACTAAGGTGGGGCCTCAACATGAGATATTCACCACGCACGGGTACGTGTATGCACACCACATGCACACAAAGAGTAACAGCAAGTGTATAGTCGCTAAGGTGCAGCCACCACATTGGATACTCACCACGCACCCGAACAAACACACACACACCATGAAGAGACAGACACAACACAGAGACACACACACACACCCCCCAAGGGGACACACACACACCCTATAGCGACACATGCACTCACCCCACAGGGACACACACACAAAGAGTAACAGCAAGTGTATAGTCACTAAGGTGCAGCCACCACATTGGATACTCACCACGCACCCGAACAAACACACACACCACAAAGAGACACACACAACACAGAGACACACACACCCCCAAGGGGACACACACACACCCTATAGCGACACATGCACTCACCCCACAGGGACACACACCACAAAGAGACACACACAACACAGGCACACACACCACACAGACCCCCCCACAAGGACACACACACATAGCCACCCTATAGAGACACATGCACTCACCCCACAGGGACACACACATCACAAAGAGACACACACCACACAGACCCCTCCCACAGGGACACACACACATACACACCTTATAGGGACACATGCACTCACTGCACAGGGACACACACACACCACAAAGAGACACACACAACACAGAGACACACACACCCCACACAGACACCCCCCCACAGGGACACACACATACACACCCTATAGGGACACATGCACTCACCCCACAGGGACACACACACACCACAAAGAGACACACACAACACAGATACACACACACCACACAGACCCCCCCACAGGGGCACACACACATACACACCCTATAGGGACACATGCACTCACCCCACACACACACACACACACACACACACCACAAAGAGACACACACAACAGAGACACACACCACACAATCCCCCCCACAGGGACACACACACATATACACCCTATAGGGACACATGCACTCACCCCACAGGGACACACACATACACACACCCCGGGGACGCACACACCACACAGACAGACACAGATGTGCACAAATCACCTCACACAACTCACCTCATACGTGTGCGATCTTTAATTTCCAAACATAAACATCTGATTAAAAACAGCCAATGTGCAACACATGTGCCATATAGGGAATTAAGGCAGATATCAGTCACATGAGCTGTCTATTATGTGTATGTGTTAGGTAACATATACTGCCCGGCCAGGGGGAGGGTTTACTATTGGCTGGAGATTTATTAGGCTGCCTATAGCAATCAATCACAGCTCAGCTTCTATTTTCTTACAGGTCATTAATATGACATATTCAAATTCTATTTTGTTATAGCTAACATCAGTTATTTATTAACCCGGGCGTAGCCGGGTACTACAGCTAGTATATATATATATAGTACAGACCAAAAGTTTGGACAAACCTTCTCATTCAAAGAGTTTTCTTTATTTTCATGACTATGAAAATTGTAGATTAGCACTGAAGGCATCAAAACTATGAATTAAAAACATGTGGAATTATATACTTAACAAAAAAAGTGTGAAACAACTGAAAATATGTCTTTTGTTCTTGGTTCTTCAAAATAGCTACCTTTTGCTTTGATTACTGCTTTGCACCCTCTTGGCATTCTCTTGATGAGCTTCAACCGGACTTCAAATGGTTTTCACTTCATGACATGCTGGGA
Organism: Allobates femoralis; assembly: GCA_033576535.1. NCBI lineage: Eukaryota > Metazoa > Chordata > Amphibia > Anura > Aromobatidae > Allobates > Allobates femoralis. The sequence goes on from JARQOC010000002.1 coordinate 567,589,428, forward strand.
GGTATAGGTTCATGTGACATAAGTGTATTATGGGGCTGATCTGACACTGAAATTGATTACTTTACTAAGTTTGACACTGCATTCATGTCCTGACAGTTGTTTTGGTGCCGCATTAATCTACTGACTGTGGTTCTGGCGCTGCTTTCACATATTGAAGGTTGTTCTGGCCCTTCAGTCATCTACTGAGGGTTCTGGCCCTGAATCCGTCTGCTGATGTTGATTCAGTCACTGCATTCATGTACTGAGGTTGTACTGTCACTGCATTCCTTTACTGATGGTGGTTTTGGCTCTGCATTCTTCTACTGACAATTGTCACTGCATTCATCTGCTGATTGTACCTCTGTCACTGCATTCATTTACAATGGACATTCTGTCACTGCATTCCATTACTGATGGTGGTTTTGGCTCTGCGTTCATCTACGGATGGTTGTTCTGGCTCTGCATTCATCTGCCTATGGTTTTTATGTCACTGCATTCATCTACTTATGGTGGTTATGCCCCTGCATTCATTCACTGAGGTGGTTCTGGTTCTGCATTCAGCTACTGATGGTGGCTCTGTCACTGCATTCATCCACTGATGGTAATTCCGATCTTGCGAGATTTGTGAAGTCTCGAGAGTCTCAGTCATAGGTGTGCTTGCATTAAGCACGGAGACTCGCGCCGCTGTGGAGGCGCGACAGCAGTGTGACGTACACAGGAGGGGTGGCCTTTTCACAGGAGCGAGGCGGGTATTTCAACAAGCGGCTAATTTCCATAACGCGCAGGAGATATTAAAATTTGATTTGTGAGGTACGTAGGGGGACTGCTAGGCATATAGAGGGGTCACAGGAACCTTAAATACATCATGTATAACATAGTGGGCAGGGGCTAGAAAAGCCAAAGGGGGTAACAGGTTCTTTTTGAAATTCCCACCTCCTCTGGTACTCTGACACGCCGGCCAGAACATCATATCCAGCCCAGTGCATTGTGGGAGCTGATCACGTGTTCGGCCGTGCTTCAATATGTGCACTGCGCATGCGCCCGAGCCTGGCCGTACACGTGTTCAGCTGCCACAATGAAATGGGCGGATATGATGTTCCAAACAACCATGGCTTGCCTCCCCCAGTTTTATGTTCAATCTATTTTTATTGAAAAAGGTAAACAAATGAGCAACATCTGGTCAGGCAAATTGAAATACAAATACAAGCACACGTATTACAAGATATCACTGGTACAATAGCAAAAATATTGAGTCTGCAAGCCACTTATCGTACATTCAAATCCTCCAAAGTTAACTTCATAAACATCATGTATGTGGCAAATTATTCTGCTCGTTTTCAGCTATCAAGCTGGTTGATATATATATTATTAATCAGTTGGACCATGAACAACGAACTAACACTAAAATTATAACTTATTAACTGAATTTATCTATGATATTGCTTCGTACGGTAACAATTGTTTGTCAAAAGTATGAAAAATTATTAACGGTACTACACGTATCCTATAGGACACAAAGTATGTGATCAAAGGAAAGGAAGACAGAGGAGCAAGAAAAGGAAAAAAGCAAGCCAGATTGGGAAGAGAAGGTAAATAAGGTATATGCCCAAGTGGACAGGGAAAATAAGTCATTGAAACTATAATCCCATGAGCCTCCCGTAAATCATGTGAATGTATGTGCTCAAAAGACTCCCAGTGTCGACACCCCAACCACGAGATCCTTCTGTGATATATGAACCTACACAGAGACGTCCGAAGCCGTATTCTCTCAACTGCCAGCCAACACCCGCCCCAGGTGTAGTGAATCCATAAAAATCACCCAAGGGCTCCAAGTGAACAAATAAGAATCCCTGGCACCAGAGACCTCAGCGGTAAGCGCCTCCATCCTACATAATTTGCCCATCTCTTCCACCCATTCTGACAACAGGGGGCACTGTGTGGAATTCCAATATTTAGGGATCAATCCCCTAGCTGTAGTGAGACAGAAGCGCAGGCGGTCCCTCTTTTGTGATTTGATTGATCCCGGCATAATGGATAATAGTGATACAAGGAGTGAACAATCTACCCTTCAGCCCAAAATCCTGTGAAAAGCGTCAAAAACTTCCTCCCACAAGGGCTGAATCTGAGAACAACTTCATCAAATATGCACCATGGTTCCACCATTTTCACCACATCAACAACTATCCGGTATAGCAGGAAAAATAACATGTAGGGTCGCCGGGCATTGATACCAACGGGTGGGGATTTTGTAGTTTCTCTCCTGTGCTATACATGCCATGAATAGTTTGAGTCATGGTACATGCCTTTGCCCAATCCGACTCAGGGAGCTCATTTTCCCATTTTCTAAAGAATCTGGGTTTTACTGACGTCTCTCCCGCATTTAGAATAGTATAAATGCAGGATATACAGTGTGTGGGCGGGAACTACAACAGAAACAGCCCCCCAAACCGTGACGGGCAGTCCGAATAATTATTCAGGTCACTCCCAGCAGACACGAAAGACTTTAATTGAGCATATTCCATCCAGGATACTGTCAGGTCTTTATTAATTAGAGTTGAGAAAAGGTCCAGGCCACGTCCTTCTAATACATGAAACATGCGTGGCTCATCATGCCTATGCCATTTCGGAAATTTTGCAGGCTTCATTCCCGGAGGAAAGCTCGGATTGGAGAACAGCGGAGTCAACGGTCCCCCTGCTTTAACTAACATCCCTTTTATAACCTCCCGATCGCACAGGCGGAGGGCCGTAGTTAAGAGTTCCATTTCAGAACTGACCCTGTCCCTGTCATGAGGGGAAATCCAGAGAAGGCAACACTAAGGGGTCCCCGAACCCGTCTGTTCCAGAGCTACCCACTGTTTCAAGTGTCTATGATATTGCCAATCCAGTAATCTATTCAAAATAGCCGCCCTGTGGTAGTTCTTGAAGTTTGGCAACCCCGCCCCTCCCGACTGCTTGTGCCGACCCAGGATTTTGACTCCAATGTGTGGTTTACCTGGATCCCAAATAAAATACAGGATAGCTGACTGGAGTCTTGTAAAATAGAAGGGGGGTATGTCAATAGGAATGGACTGGAAGAGAAATAGGAACCTGGGTAAAACATAAATTTTTATGAGGTTGATATGCCCAAACCAGGACACCTGTCTTTTATCATAGTTTTTTTTTTTTTTTAAACATTAAATTTTTATTGCGATTTTTGCAAAAAGTGAGAAACAAACATAACATAACATTGTTAGTTCCTTGCCGGAAACAGATCCGGGGTATCAAATAGACAATAGACAACTAAAGCACATAAAGTGCTAGTAACAAAAAGAATATAAGGCACAGGGAGGGAAATAAAGATAGAAGAAAAAGAGAGAGAGAAGAAAAAGAGAAGGAGAGGGGAAGGGGGGGAGAGGCGGGTTGTATTAGAATCCGGAGAGGGGGAGGGGAGAAACCGCATGGACTACAGCATGGATCGAATAGCACTATGCCCTCTATTTAAATCAGGTGCGAGTTGAGCCGTTTAAATGGAAGCTACCATTCATGTTAATTAGCTCCGAACAGACAGACAACTCACAGGAAAGATCACTCCAGAGCAGGCGGGCCTGCAGGGCAAGAGGGCAGAATGAGGCCCCGGGGGATCGGTGCAGCCTCCGGGTGTGAGGCCCATACACTCCATCTATCATGGACCGACCTTCTGGTTAACTTATTTAGTGCTAGGTAGTATTCCTGATGGAAGATCCAGTTGATCTTATGGGTCAACTCAGTCAGAGTAGGCAAGGATGGGGCCTTCCACCTCGTGGCTAGGCATAGGCGGGCAGCGATAAGGATGTATGTTACTGTCCCCCGCAGCGGCAGAGGGAAGTCTCGTATGCCAATATTCAAAACCGCCAGCTGAGATGTCAGGTCCTGCCTAATTCCAGTGACTGATTGAATTAAGTTTTGGACTAATGTCCAAAATGGGCGTATTTTCGGGCAGGACCACCACATGTGCACCATGTTGCCCCTCTCTCCACACAGTCTCCAACACTGCGGGGACTGCCCCCCAGTGATGTGAGCAAGGCAAACCGGAGAGAGGTACCATCTGAGATGAATTTTCTTTATGTTTTCAAGATGGTTCACACACCTGGTGGCCCTCCCCACTTCTTTAGTTGCTGCGTGCCAGTCCTCAATGTCTGACGTAAAGCCAAGGTCTCCCTCCCATCTCCTCATGTAAGGCAATTTTACCTCATGGTCTACAGACACCAACTCTCTATAGATCCTGGACAGTGTCCGCTTGAACAGTCTTAAGGAGGGACGATGTACGGGGGGGGGGCCCAGGCAGTGGGACGTAGGTGGCCTTACGTAGAAGATGGTCTAGTTGGAAAAATTGCAAGGATGCCGTGCGGCACTCAGGAAACCAATTACAAAAGGTCTCAAATGCAGGCCAAGTCCCCTCCTGACAAAAATCTCCCAGGGAGAGCAATCCTGCATCCTCCCATGCCCTCGTCTGAATCGACGGGATAAGGAGGCGCAGTGCTCGTACAGGCATATCCTCTGGCGGAACACGGGTCCAGGCCCGTGGCAGTGCCCTCCAGTAGTGTAGGGGGGTTTGGGAAGTCTCAAGCTGCCGAGTCTGGGTAACTGGTTGAATTGACTCAGCCGCCAGGAGGTCCCCCAGAGTGCCGCCCCCCAGGTATGGAGTCTCAATACAGATCCATCTGAGGTGCTCAGGGCTGCGCCACCAGGACCCGGCCTCCTCCAAGACAACAGCCTTATGGTATTCCAGAATGTTTGGCATTCCCATGCCACCCAACCCTATCGGAGCGTGGGATCTTGTTAGCCCAGATGAATGAATTTACTGCGCTCTGTAATTTAGCAAAAAGGGCTTTAGGGATCCTAAGAGGAACACATCTAAACATATATATTATCTTTGGTAAAGTCATCATTTTGAAGGCGTGCAAGCGAGCGATCCATGAAAGGGACTTAGCACCAAAGGCGGTTACGTCTGAAAGGACCTTTGATTGTAGTGACTCATAATTTAGTCTCATGAGTTGACTGGAGGACGTCAGTGTAATCCCGAGGTAGGGGATACCGTCCCTGGACCAACGAAATGGTAAGAACTCGGAAAGAGCAGCCACCTCCGAGTCCGGGACTCCTAGTGGGAGAAGAGTTGACTTAGCCGCGTTCAGTTTGTAGTACGAAACCATCGAGTAATCCTCTAGTATGCGCATGACCGCTGGGAGAGACCGAGACACCTCTGTGCAAGTGATGATAATATCATCAGCGTACAGACCAATGGTGTGGACATCTCCACCCACCCTGACACCTGACACGTCATGGGCCGAGCGGATTTTTTCAGCTAGGGGCTCCACTGCCAGGGTGAAAATCAGCGGCGACAACGAACAACCCTGACGGGTTCCGTTTGTGATCTGGAAGACAGGAGAGAGAAAGCCAGATACAAAAACCTTGGCGTTAGGGTTGGAGTAAAGGGACAGCACCGCCTTTAGGAAGGGGCCCACAATACCAAATCTTCGAAGTACCGCTTCCAGGTAACCCCAGTGCACCCTGTCAAATGCCTTTTCCGCATCCAAAGACAGGAATGCACCGGGGGTCCCCTTCAGTTCCATGGACCTGATGAGATCCACCATTCTTCTTGTCCCGTCTTTCGCCTGTCTCCCAGCCACGAATCCGACCTAATCTGGATTTATCAGTTTGGGCACCACCCCTCTTAGTCTGTAAGCGAGAACAGCAGCATACACCTTGAGGTCGCAATTTAGAAGGGAGATGGGTCGGTAGCTCCCAGGGAGGTCAGGGGCTTTGCCTGGTTTAGGGATCGTGATTATCGTAGCCTGAAGCTGGAGCGGGTCAATTGTGCCCACGTCCCTCCACTGCTGGAAGGTTCGTAGAAGGTAAGGAGCCAGTGTCTCTCTGAATGTCTGCAGATAATCATTAGGTAGGCCATCCGGGCCAGGAGCCGAGTGGAGCTTGGTATCCTTAACTGCACGGTAGACCTCATCCAAGGAGAAGGGAAGATTCAAGTAGTCAAGGTCTGAGGCTGAGACAGAGGGCAGGTTCAGTCCCTCCAGGAAATTCCCAATCAGTTGTGGAGTGGGCTGGGGGGTCTCGGTATCACGGTGTAGGTTATAAAGATCCGAATAATATTGTTGGAACACTGTTGCAATATCTACAGGGTTTCTCACCACTCCACCTGTTTTGTCTTTGATGTTATCTATCGTGGAACGAGCAGCTCTCTTTTTTAAACCAGCATAAGAAAAAGTCACCCGGTCCCCCTCCCTGCACCTTGTACCAACTACCCCAATAAAGGACGTTGCATGTGCAACTTTGGTGAGTGCCGCTCTTTTTCTTATGCTGGTTATTGAACTTTCTGTCAGCTGGCACCCCAAAGGCCTGTGTGACTCTAACTCTATTGTCTCCACCTGGAAAAGTCCTCACATACGGTGGTGCCCCTTTTTCTCAGTTGCTGGTCTCTTTTTTACACGTCTTGCCAAAATGGCTCCCGCCTTATCCCCGGATTCATAGAATGCCGATTTCGAGCGGCGCAAGGCCCCTTCATGGCGGGAGAGGAGAAGGGAACTTAACTGCATTCTGGTTAACGTCAACTGAGAGGCCATAGTGGGAGTAGGGTTAATTTTATTTTCAGCTTCCAGGTCAGAGAGTCGGCTAATCAATTCAGTTCTCTCTTTTTCACGACTTTTCTTGAGTTGAGAGGCCTTCTGGAGGAAAAGACCCCTGACATAAGCCTTATGGGCGGCCCAAAGGGTCTCGTCTGTCACACAGGCATTGTCATTGAGTTTAAAATATTCGGTTATGCGAGCACTGATATCCTCCACAAGGCCGTCATCAGACAGAAGAGCGCAATTCAGTCTCCACGAGCCCGGTGGAGTGTGGCGAGAGTGCACCGACAGGTCAAGGGACACCGGGGCATGGTCAAACCACGTTATGAGCCCGATCTCAGTGCAGGCACAGGCCGCAAGAGTGTTATCATCTACCAAGAAGTAGTCTAGTCTAGAATACGACCAGTGCCTGCGCGCGTAAAAGGAGTAGTCTCTCTCTGTTTTGTGCAAGTATCTCCACGAATCATGGAGACGGTATTCCTTGCATATAGGTCCCACTTCCTTTCCAGACCCAGGTGCCCCTCGAGATCTGTCCATAAGTCTATCCTGTACTAGATTAAAGTCTCCGCAGATGACTTTAAATCCCCCCGTATTCACAGAGACCCTATCCAGAAGCCTCTTGAGGAACTTCACCTGACCTTCTTTGGTGCATACGCATTTACCAGTGTTAGAGATACCCCAGATATCACGCAGGAAAGAGCAATATATCTACCAGCTGGGTCGACGTCTACGTTGACTAGAGTGAATTGCAATGAGTGTTTAATAAAAATGCACACCCCAGCCCTCTTGCCCGTGGCATTCGCAAAAAATGCTGTGGGAAACATATGGTGGCTTAACCTGTGGTTGTCCGTCCATATTAGGTGCGACTTCTGAATACACAGGATATCAGCCTTTGATTTCAAGGCTTCCTTCCACAAAAGGGAACGTTTGAAGGGGAATTTAACCCCTTGACGTTAAAAGACACAATTTTCATGATACGTATGTTATAGTTTGAGGGTATTACCTGTTGCTGGTTTCAAATTTGGACCGGTGTAGGCAGCACACACGAGTGAGGAATAAAAAGGGACAAGTTTATCTAAAGTGAAACAACCCGAGTAGGGATTGGGAGTAGAAGGGATGGGGGAAGGGGGCGTCGGTGGTGCAGCAAGGGAAAGAAAGAGAGATGGGGAAGTAGAGAAAAGAGCGAAAGAAGTAAAAGAATAGGAACTAAAAGTAAACCGTAAGAAACATGACACAGAGAACATGCATAATATAGTAAACACGGAGATAGATATAATAGCTATAATAGCTAACACAGGACCCTATGTAGGGATCTCTCCGTCTTAACAAGGGGGATGAAGGGGTAGAACACTCAGTTTCCCCCGACTCGGCTAAGGGGGATGAAGGAATTCTCCACTTCAAAACCGGCTACAGGGGTCGGCAACAAAGGGACTCCTCGACAGAGAAGAAGAGAATCCCAAAAAATTAGAAAAAAATAAATAAATAAATTAAAAAATCAACAAAATTCCTCAGCTGGGGGCCAGACCGTGTCCTGATGTAAAATAAGATAGGGAATCATCCGCAAAGTTCAAGTAGTGGTGGAGGAAGAACTTTCATTTCTGGTTGGTGAGGAGAGAGACAGTGGAGAAGAGGGATGGGCCGTCCCCGGGGCCGGTGAACGACGAGGCGACGACTCTGGGTCTCCGGTAAGGTTCCACTGTCTAAGGGCTTTTCCTAGTTGATTGGGAGACAGGAAAGGTTGTGCTGTTCCTTTGTACCGGAATTTGACCCTGACCGGGGAGCCCCAGCTGTAGGTAATCCCTTTGTCTCTCAGAACTTTACAGTGTGGGGCAAATTCCCTCCTACGGGCCAGAGTTCCAGGGGAGAGATCTGGGAAAGCTAGGATGTCAGAGTATGGTGCCGGGGGTACCCAGACGTCTCATCTTCTGCATGATTATCTCTTTAGCTCTGAGGGTGGAGAAGCAGACCAGGACATCTCTCGGTAGGGACTTGTTGATGTGGGAGGGTTTTGGGATGCGGTAAGCTCTGTCATATTGCAGATCATCTCCTGGTGTCTCTGGGAGCAATTTCTGCAAAAATTGACTCACTGTCTCATATAAGTCCTCCTCGGCGCCTTCCTCAGGGCAGCCTCTGAAGCGCAGATTCTTAGCTCATGCGCAGCTTCAACTTCACCAATTTCATGTCACCAGCCATGACAGAGTAATCATCTGCCAAATCGTTATGGGCCGTGGCGTATTCCGCCATTTTCTCCTCCATGTGCTGTGTCCGTTCTCCTAGGGCTGACACCTCTCCTCTCAGTTCCCGCAGGATATTTCTAGTGTCCTCTTGTATGGATTGTCTAAGAGCGCTCATCGCCTCCATTAAAAAGCTGCGTGTCACCGGAGTCTCTCCCTCTTTCTCCGATGAGTGGCCCTCGGAGCTCCGGGGTCCACGTAGGCCAGTAGCAGGCTGGGAGGATCGGGAAGGAGAGGGCGCCATATTGACTGCCTGGGCATCTCTGGTGTCTCCTTTGCGTTGTGGGCGGGAAGTGGAGGACTATGTCGGGTGAAAGGATCTGTTAATGCCGCAGAACCTCAGGAACAGGATGGGGCTCAGCACATTGCAGCCGGTGTCATCAGCTCCCACGTCACGTCCCCCATTAAACAGTCTTTAGACGCTCATGAGGGCAAGAAAGTAGGGGTCATAAAGTATATGATAGGGTGTTTAGAAGAAATATACTTGCGCAATCAGTGCTGGGCAGGGGATAGCATTAAGTCTCACTTAATTTATCAGTATGGTCACAAGGTGGCGTTGTAGACTTACATTTGTTGAGGAAACAGTTTGCTGGACAGTTTATGGCAAGGCACTGCAAATGTAGTTAGTTGCAAGGCAGTGCCGTCCACAGTAGAATACTGCCTTTAGTGAATTATAACATGTCTCTGTATCAGCCTTTATGTTAGGCTTATAAGGGGCTAAGTAGCTGCAAGGAGGTTTAGGACACAGGGGAATATTAATGGCTCCTGCTGGTATGTGTGGGGGCGGTGTTACTTACGGATTCCCACAAGTCCTGCTGCCGCCGTGTCCAGAGGCCTCCTGACACTGTCAGTCTCACCCTGTCTTCTTCCTCCCCCGCTCGGGCGCTCGCAGCCGAATCCCCAGACAGCGACCTCACTCCAAACAGGAGCTGCTGCAGAAGTCTTCCAGGCACCTCTGCTGTCTGCGGCCGGTGCGATGTAAATGTTGTGTGGGCAGGCGACGGGGAACACCAATCCCTCAGGAGCGCGGGCTTCCTGACAATGGCGGCCGGAGGGGAGCGCTTCACTCACCGCGATTGCCTCCTTCTCCTCGGCTGCAGCCCACCGGCGCTCCTCTGCTTCTCCCTCCAGGTGCAGCGTCAGCAGCAGCAGCAGAGCCTCCAGCTCACAGTCCTATTCACCAGAGGGGCCAAGCCGCCTTCAGGATCTGCGATTACCACACATCCACGTGTAGTGAGGGGGGGGCCAGACGAATGTCTCTCCAGGGTCCAGGGCTCCACAAAACCGGGTCACCAGTAATCTTTAGTGTCCAGAGGACGCTGCCAGGACTGGTCCGGGCTGCTGCTTGGTAGGATGTCACGGAAAAGAAGTGTGAGGTTGGGAAACGAAAATTAATAAATCATCGGCAAACAGCGCCGTTTAATAATGCCTTCCACCTACCAACACTCCCCGAATATCTGGATTCTGACGAATAGCAATTGCTAGGTGTTCCATAAGTATAATGTATAGAAGTGGGGATAGGGGACAACCTTGGCATGTGCCGTTTCATATACAAAAGGAAGATGACAAATTTTCGTTGGCTCTAACTTTTGCAGTAGGACAGCTATAAAGGGAAGCCACTCTGTCTAAGTTCCTGGTGCCCAATCCAATCTGTTTGAGGGAGGCATAGAGAAATTTCCATCCCACGCGGTCGAAAGCCTTCTCTGCGTCCACCGCCAATAAACACATGGGGATGGACAAGACACTCGACTGGGACATTAGGAGCATCAATTTATTAATGTTATCCCTAGCCTCTCTTCCCTGAACAAATCCCACTTGGTCATTATGTATAATGCCAGGCATGAGGGAAGCTAATCTGTTTGCTAAAATTTAGGAGAAAAGCTTTATGTCAATATTACTTACAGAGATGGGCCTATAATTACCTACTTTGGTGTGGTCCTTTCCCCGCTTAGGGATAGCACTAATATGAGCCTCCAACAACTGGGGTGTCCATGAAGATTCAGTGGATACCGCATTGAATACCCTCGTCAACAGTGGGATTACTTGGGCACCAAATCGCTTAAAAAAAAACTTTGGCGTGAAGCTGTCCTGACCGGGACACTTCCCTGCTGGTGAATTTTTAATAGCATCAAACACCTCCATCTCAGTGAACTCCCCCTCCAGGCATGCCACATCTGTTTCATTTAAAGTTGGTAGGGCAGTCTTATAGACATAGTCCAATATCTTACTTTGAGCCCTCTCCTGGGTCATATCATCGTAATGACCTCTAAGATTATAAAGTTTCTTGTAGAAACATTGGAAAGCTTCCACTATCTCATCTGGGTGTTGGGTCAATCCACCTGAGGGTCCTCTAATCTGGGGGATATGTCCAGGGTTGCCTCTAGGATGTAGGGTTCGAGCCAGTGGCCTTCCACACTTATTTCCATACTCATAGAAAAAACCTACAAAGATGAACCCTCCGTCTCAGGTATTTCTGATCTAACAGTGCCCTCAATTCCTTTCTGGCTTTCACCAGGTCAGTCAAAGTCTGGGGTCTAAGAGATCTTTTGTGGGAACGCTCTGATCAGAGATACGGGGTGTCAAAAGTGTTATCTGTCTCATTTTCTCTCTCTTCAGTCGAGCTCCATGTTTAACTAATATCCCACGGATAACGCATTTGAAAGCTTCCCACTGAGTTGGTAGAGGAGTTGGGTCAGCGGCGTCGACTGTCAGGAATTCAGTAATTGTGGTTTTTATTTCTGAGGCTACACAAGCAGTCATTTAAGAGGTTGTCATTTTGCCGTCGTGTCCTTTGCCTCAGGCGACCCTACGTCAACTCCATCTGGCAAAATACTGGGGCGTGGTCTGACCAGCAGTTTCGTCCTATAGAGGCTCGAGTCTGCCAGGTCAGAGCCAACTGGCTCACCAAAATCATATCGATTCTGCTGTAAGACGAATGAACCTGAGGGAAGAATGTGTAATCTCTTTTAGAAGGATGCAGGGTTCTCCATATATCTACTAATCTGAGAGTCTGAAAGGCTCTTTTGAACAGATAAACTTTACGAATTGAGATTACCCGTCACCCAAGTGAGCTGTCTATTCTAGGGTCTAAAGTAAAATTAAAACCCCGCCCACAAAAGGCACACCCTCAGCAAAATCCGTTAAAATAGAGAGAAAGGACACGCAAGCTGAGGTTGGGTTTCTGTTGGGAAGGTACCAATTAACCACCGTAAAAATGGTGGAACCTACACGGATATTAAGAAAAATACATCTGCCCCCTGGGTCAATCCTAGTGTCAAGAACTGAGTGGGTTAAAGATTTATGTATAGCCACAGATACCCCCCAGACCTCGACTCTGGATTTGGGCCATGAATCCATGAGATATAGTATCAGTCTCTGATGTCAGGGATATGATCCTTTTTAAAATGGGTTTCCTGAAGGAGCAGAATAAACACCCTCTGGGTATGCATATCATACAATATTTGTAACCTTTTTTGAGGGGTGTTGAAACCTCTCACATTGAGAGATCCCACCTTAAGCACTGGCATGATGACTGACAGTTGAAAGCGGAAATTGAGGACCGAGTGTTACTCACGTGAGGATAAGTAGGAGGATATTTCGTCCTTGGAGGAAAGGCATGGGGAGATCTGCTGGTGTGACATACACCTGTGAAAGTTCCCTCAAGGTGGCAAAGGAAGGATGAGGCCTCTGGAGAATTGTGAGGTTGAGTTAAAGTGAGTGGGGAGAAAACCGGGACGGAGATAAACTAGATCGAAAAAAAAGCGTAGAAGAGGAGGGGATTCTAGAATAAAAAGTAAAACAGATATTAGATTGATCACAACTTTAGTACCGTGCTTTATGGTATCAGATCTAAGTACCAGAAAGTCCTGAGGGACAAAAACAAATCCGATCGCACTCGTGCTCTCGGAATTCCCTGTTAGAGAGGTAACCTTCTACAGAAGAGTCTCCCCTCGGGCCTATATGTAACATTATTATAAACAACATTTAATCTTATCAATATTTATATGCAACTGGAGCATTATAAGAATAGGGAGACTGGTGAAAGAAGAGCGTAAGGTGGAGGCAAAGGAAAAGAAGAGGGAAGAATCTGAAAAGAACAGGATAGGATTAAAGGACAAAGATTGGAGTAAAGAACATAATGGGGGAATTTAAGGCAGGGGAGCAGATATAATAAAGGGAAAAGCGAGAGGGAAGAAAAATTCATTCACAGCAACCCGTGTAACTATCTACCTATATGTCATGCTATCTACAGGCATTACATATTAGAAGGTCCACCTTATATAATTGGGAAGAGTAAAGAAGGAGGGGGGCACGATAAGTGGCAACATTCCCCATCTCTTGCCCTTGTTCAAAAGGAAGGGTCTCAAAAGGTATACGAAGTATTCCAAAATGTTCCAAAATGTTTTCAACGTGGGGGAGTCTTCCTCCTATTCTGGCCCTCCCGTTGTCAATTAGCGCCTCTGAATCTTTGGGGTGGTTCTCCAGAAACCCCCATAGGAAATTCTGGCCATCTGTCTATGGCTACAATCGGGATATCAAGGGCTCCTGTAAAAGCTGGCAAGTCCTCTGGGGATCTCAGAATGAATAGTCTGCCTCCTCTTCGACCTTGCAATCTAAATGGGAAGCCCCAACTATAAGAGATGTCGTGGTCTCTTAGCAAGTCCAGTAAGGGACATAGGGCTCTTCACTTTTGTAGGGTCAATCTGGATAAGTCCGGCAAAATCTGGATGGTCCCGTCCTGAAATCTGCAGGTGGTACCGTCACGGATCCAGGGTCATGATAGCGTCCTTTAGTACATAGTGTTGGACGTGACATATAACGTCCCTTGGCCATGAAGGATCAGTGGGTCTGGGGCCCAGCGCACTATGAGCTCTATCTAGCTCTATGATATATGTAGGAGGGTCCCCCAGAATCTCGTTAAAGATGGTCTGCAATACTCTGGGCAAGTCTGTAGACTCCGCTGTCTCCAGTAGGCCCCGCATTCTGATGTTGTTTCTGCAGCCTCTATTTTCTCCATCATCCATAGAATCTACCAGATGTTGTATTTGGGTAGACTGATAATAGCTGTTGCTGGCGTCTGCAGGTATCTTCTAAGGCCTGTATTCTAGTGGCATATGACTGACTCTGGATGTCCACTCTCTCTACTTCCCCTCGCAGACTGGAGAGTTCCCTGCTATACGCCTGCTCTAATCTCAAGATATAGGATTCCATGTCTTCTCTTGTTGGAATTGAAGACATGCGTGCTTTCAGGTCCCCCAGCTCCGCTAGCACTCCCTGGTTTGGTGGGAATATATTCTGACATTCACCTTCTGCCAGTTGTGGGGTAGGAAATGAGGGATAGGGCACCTGGGATCCTATTGTTACATTAATCAGTCTATCTCCCACATGTACTGGTGGGTGCTCCCCTCCACTTGCAACATGGATATATTTATTTCTCTCACCCTGGCTCCTGATGGTGAAGTGAGTCGGGTCAGTTGTGTGAGGTGGAGGCTGCTCATAGGGATGCCCATCTTCTGTCACGTCTGCCCCAGCTGCCTGTCCTGTGTGTGATAAGCCTCCTTACCCTTCTCCATGGCTGCACTTGCCTTTAGTGTAGGCGGCTGCCACCATTTGCAGCTTGCTGGACCCCGCGTTCTCACTCCAGCAGTCCCTTCTGGGGAGGCATACACCTCGCTCCTCTCCGGCTCCAGAACGAGTGCAGCTGCAGCATGTGCGGCAGTCTCCTCCTCAGCACTGCATTCAGGCACTGCGGCCATTTTCAGATTCCTTGCCGCTGCCAGGACCCTCTCCGGGAAATACCGGGTGATAGGCGTCCGAAGGCTGTCAGGGGTCTGCTGTGTGGATTTCACAGACTTCTTCCTGCTCATGCTCGATAGGTCGGTGGACTGGTATACCAGTGAGCTGCTATTTTAGAGGTCTGGGAGCCTGAGACATCAGCATCCACTCTCCTCCATTGCTAGGCCATGCCCACTCCCCCCCTAGATTTGATCCTGAGTATGCCCATGCTAGGAATAGTGGGCGGGAGGTGGGCTGGGGAGAAATAATGTAGATCTCCATTTTTTTTCCTTCTCCCACTTACTGTGGGTGGACCTATTTGTAAGCCTATCAGCACGCATAGAGCAAAGTGCACTTTTTGCACACAAGGGTTTGTGTCATTAGTTGGGCATGTCACATGTCCTTGCCATATAAGACCTGGACATTTTCTCTCCTCACCATATTATCAGTGTTGCAGCTCAGTGTCAGATGCCGCCGCTGATGCTGTGTGCACTACATAGATAGTTAGATAGCGAGTCCAATCCAAGTTAGATAAAGAGCTAGTTAGTAGGTTTAGGGACTCCTTCCAAGAACAGCCCTTTTAAGAACTTAAAAGCAGTGTGCCAGGCAGATCTGTTCCAGTGCTGTGCAAGCATTTTTTACAGCATCTAGCCAAATCTCTCCAAGTAAATACTTTTTGGCTAGTAACAGTAGTAAGCTACACCACCTGTCTTTACTAGCCATTTTTTTACTGCATCTAGCCAAGAAACTCCTTTTTGGCTAGCAGCAGTGTGTGTAGAAAGTGGTGCACTGGTGTAGCACTGTTGTGTAGAAAGATAAACCTCCTGTCTTTAATAGCCATTTTTAACTGTATCTAGCCAAGCAAATCCTTTTTGGCTAGTAGCAGTGTGTGCCAGGCACTGATGTAGCACTGTTGTGAAGAAAGCTAAACCTCCTTTCTTTAATAACCATTTTTTACTGTATCTAGCCAAGCAAATCCTTTTTGGCTAGTAGAAGTGTGTGCCAGACACTTTTGTATCGCATCTGCCCAAACCTACTTACCAAAACCTATTTAGGGTAGTACCATTGTTTGACTAGGTAGCTGTACTCCAGTGTTCTGTTGAAATCTACCACCACACAGCACAGAAAACACTTTTGTATTGCATCTGCCCCAACCTACTTACCAAAACATATTTAGGGTAGTACCACTGTTTGGCCACCCAGCTCTGCTAGTTTTCCATGTATAGTTTTTTGTGCCAACAACTACAGAGATGCCAATTAGTTACCCTCCAAAATGAGTGGTAAAAGGTCTGCTGATGGTGGAAAGGGGAATATGTGTGTTGTAAAGGGTAAAAATCTTTGTTGCCCTGGGGTAGGTGCTAAAGTAACAGAAACATCTGCTGAACAAAAAACATCTTCAAGCCAAACTAAAATGACTACTTCTTTTCAAGGATGATCTGCTATCATCTCTTTCTTACTCAGCAGAGCATTGCTAAAACTTGAGGATGAGGCCCAAAAAGAACAGGTGCTTCAATGGATATCAAGCGTTCCATCAAGTGGGTTCTCCTCCACCTAAACTTCAACATCACAAACACTACAGTCCTCCAAGGTGTCACCCCAATCATGCTTGCTTCCTCACTGCTCACAAGTCTCCAGCTGCCCTACTGACTATGGGATAACACAGATTGGTGAGTCTGCAGAGCTGTTCACTCCTATTATAGCCTAAGAAGGTCTGCTCAAAGCTTCATTGAGTCAAAATGAGGAAATGGTCTGCACTGATGCCCAAAATCTTTGTGAGTCAGATCCAGGCCCAGATGAAGAAGGTTCTGAGCAAAATGTAGACCCTCATTCCCAAACTGTAACCCCTGTTGGTGGAGACAATGAGGCAAATGATGATGAGACTCAGATACCTGATTGGAACAACAATTTGACTTTGCACTCAGGGCTGGAAGAGGTTGGCTCTGTGGATGATGAGTATGAGAACACACAGAGTGATGATGAGGTTGAGATCCCACTTACTGTCAACTCACAGGCAGGCAGTGGATGAGCTCAGCAGAGAAGCTGGAGGAGGATGATAGTGACGAGGTTAGGTTGTTAGGTTGCAGCTTCCTGGACAGAGACGGAGTCCTAGAAGCATGTCAACAACTGCATCCTCAGCAACAACTCTGCCTCTGTGCAGAAGTCGTGGTGGCTTTGCAGGTCGCATGGGCGCTAAGCCTTGCCTATCCTGGGCTTTTTTCAGATCGCAAAGGATGACTTAACTCATTTTATTTGCAAAATTTGTAAACAAAATCTGAGTAGAGGCCAAAAAATCAATAATTTGAGTACTTCATGCATGAACATGAAGCATAAATCACAGTGGGAAGCTCACTGTGCTACAATGCGGCCTAGCGGGCAAACGCCAACCACCGTCTGACCCATCAAGTGCATCTGCAGTTTCTTTATCCTCTGTGACTGTGGGGATTGCTGTCACACAGGCTTTCAGATGCAGAACTTCCACCTCTTTACCCGCAAAAGCCAGTGTGATTGACAGGTCGTCAGCTGTTTTGGAAGTGGAAACACCTGCTGGTGTTGAGCTCTGTTAGACATTGAGAGCATCACCTTTTTATGAATGCAACAAAATATGTCCACCTGCTCCCTCACACACCAGCAGTTTGTCTGGGACACCCTACTCAACCCTGTCTCAGCACAGCAGCCAGCCCTCGGTTCTTCAGATGTGGACAAGTTAAAGACCATTTCCTCCTATCCATGCCAAAGCTAATAGGTTGAATTTACAATCTGCAAGCTGTTGGCTACAGAAATGCTGCCTTTCTGTCTGGTGGATACAGAGGATTTTCGAGACTTTATTGCTGTCAAAGTGCCCCAGTGCCAGAAGCCCAGTCACCTCTACATCTCGAAGAAAGCTTTGCCTGCGCTACACCAGCATGTTGCACACAACATCACCACTTCCTTGAGAAACTCTGTGTGTGACAGGGTGCATTTCACCACAGACACTTGGACGAATAAGCATGGACAGGGGTGTTACATGTCGCTGACAGGGTGACTATGGTGAAAGCAGGAGAAGGCGCTGCTGTACAAGTCTTGCCATACCCATGGGTTGTGCATCAAACCTCAATATTTAGAAGTTCCTCCCCTGATTCGGTCTCCTCCACCTCTACTAGGTCCTCCACCTGCGCCCAAAGCCTGTCTGGTAATCTGACCTGCGTTCAAACCGCACAGAAGGAATCCAGCACACCTCCTTACTATGCTGGCAGCAGGTCTCAACGCCATCAGGCAGTGTTTACATTAAAATGTCTGGGAAAAGTGAGTCACACAGCTGAGGAGCTGTGGTTAGCTCTGGAGACCGAGTTTAATCAATGGTTGTCTCGACTGAACCTGCAGCCAATGAAGGCCCTGTGCGACAATGCTGCAAACCTGGGTGTGGCCCTTCGCCAGGGCAAGGTGACACGTGACTTGTATGGCTCATGTCTTGAACTGGTCATCTAGCAATTTCTAGCCCACTATACAGGCCTAGATGCGCTTCTGCAGAAGGCATGGTCGCTGTGTGCTCACTTCCGCCGTTCGCATCCCGCAGCTCAACGACTTGCATCGCTACATATGTCATTCAGCCTGCCGGTTCACCGCCTGAAATGTGATGTGCAGACATGATGGAATTCCACTCTGCACGTTGCAGCGACTGTGGCAGCAGCGACGAGCCCTGGTGCAATATGTTATGACGTATAGACTGGGCCAACACAATCCAGAGGTGGGGCAAGTCACGCTGCTGGAGTGGTCTCAGATCAAGAACCTCTGAACCCTTCTGCAGAGTTTTGAAATGGCTACTAAGATGTTTAGCACTGATGATGACAATATCAGCATGACTATTCCGGTCATCTACATGCTGGAGCACACTTTAACCAGCATTCGGAGTCAGGTGGTGGGCCAAGAGGAAGGGGAGGAAGTACAGGTGGAGGTGTATGCGGAGGGGATAACAAGATCTCAAAGGTCCAGCACCAAGACAGCTGGCATGGGATGGTTGGGGATAGGAATTAATGAGGGTGCATAGTAGCATCCAAAGTGTTGATGAAGGTGCAGGAGCCGAGGAAGAAATGGAGGACGAAGAGGCAATGGGCATGGAAGGCTTAGCAGATGAGGGAGATATTGATCACATTTCTGTTGTGCGAGGTTGTGGGTAGAGGGCAGAGGAAGGAAGCATGAATGTTACCTCACCGCCACCAACACAACAAGGACATGGACATGAACGCCTTTTTGCTGCACTACCTGCAACATCATCCTGGGATTGTTAGAATTCGAAGTAATGCCGACTACTGGGTTGCCGCACTGTTCGATCCCTGGTACAAGAGTAATTTTGGCCAAATGATTCCTGCCCTGGAAAGGGACGCACGCATGCAGGAGTATCAACAGAAGCTTTTTGGCAAGGGTCACGCTTTCATCATGCATCCACTTTTTTACATGTTGCAGTAAGGTTAGGGTCACACTTGCATCAGCCCTTGTGGCTGATGCAAGCACCAAAAACTTAGAAATTTTCACTTCTGGCGTTGCAAAGGATGGTCTAAAAAAATGGTAAAATGATTCTACAAAATTGCTGTTGTTACCAGATCGACTGTTAGGCTAGGGTCACACTCGCAAGGGTTGACGCAAGCGCTAAAAACTTAGAGAAATTTTCACCTCAGTGCATAGCATTAATGCTATGCACTGCCATGGAACGCAGCCCCATAGAAACCCACTGTGTACCTTAGCAGTAGCTCCACACAAAGCATCAGGAAGTGCACTTTTCAACAGCGCACAGGAAACATTGCCCTCAAAGTTTTCCTGTGCGCTGTCCAAAAGCGCACTTCCTGGTGCTTTGTGTGGAGACGCTGCTAAGGTACGCAGCGGGTTGCTATGGGGTTGCGTTCCCTGGCAGTGGATAGCGTTAACGCTATGCGCTACAGTGAAAATGTCTACGTTTTTACCACTTGCGTCAGCCGCAAGGGCTGACACAAGTGTGACCCTAGCCTAACAGGCTATCTGGTAACAACAGCAATTTTGTTAAATTGTTTCACCGTTTTTTTTAGACCAATCTTTGCAGCGCCAGAAGAGAGAACAAGTCTGACACATAGTGAATGCCACACTGTTAGATCCCCGGTACAAACGTAAATTTAGCCAAATGATTCCTGCCCTGGGAAGGGATGCACGCATGCAGGAATATCAATTCCCCATTTCAATATTTCAACTCTTTGGCAATTGATGCCACTTAAGTGGTGGCTGTGCCTAAATTTTTTGAAAAAAGGAGACTGTTGTTGGGGTCTCCTTGCTGTTTGTTGCTTGACTTAAGTACGGCCCTCTGAGCTCAATACCTATCCCTGATACTCCTGCCCCTGTTTCTGAATATTCAACCCTTTTGTCCATCAAAGCAGTGATTAATAAATTTGCTGTCTTCACATCCACCATTTTTGGGTGCTTAAAAGCAATGATTACTACATCTCTCTTGATGTTTGCGTAAACTGTTTTTGAGCATCAAACAAGGTTTTGGCAAATGTGATGTATACACATGAACAGTTTTTGGGCCCTTAAAAGCATTGTTTGGTCAATATATTCAACAAAACTTATAGTTGTCCCATCTGTGTGTGGTGGGCATAACATTGATAGGAGTGCTTACATGAGCTTTGACTTTATCCGGCCCAGTAGGCCTAAACAGGTCACTGACCTACCTCTCTATTATTTCCTGTAATACTCCACGAAACTGATAGTGGTCCCACCTGTGTGTGGTGGGGCAAAACATTGAAGATAGCGCTTGCATGAGCTTTGAATTTATCCAACCCAGTGGGCCTAAAAAGCTCACTGACTTACCTGACTAGTTTTTACGGTAATACTCCATGAAACGGATAGTGGTACCACCTGGGTGTGGCAGGGCATATCATTGATGGGAGCGCTTGCATGAGCTTTAAGTTTATCCGGCTGACTAGGCCTAACAGGTCACTGGCCTACCTTTCTATTATTTCCTGTAATACTACACAAAACGTATATCTGTCCCACCTGTGTATGGCAGGGCATAACATCGATGGGAGCGCTTGCATGAGCTTTAATTTTATCTGGCCCACTAGGCCTAACAGGTCACTGGCCTACCTCTCTATTATTTCCTTTAATACTCCACAAAACTGATAGTGGTCCCACCTGTGTGTGGCGGGGCATAACATTGCTAAGAGTGCTTGCACGAGCTTTGAGTTTATCTAGCCTTGTAGGCCTAACAGGTCACTGGTCTACATGACTACTGTTTTAGGTAATACTCCACGAAACCGATGGTGTTCACACCTGTGTGTGGCAGGGCATATCATTGATGGGTGCGCTTGCATGAGCTTTGAGTTTATCCGACCCAGTGGTGCCACCTGTGTGTGGCAGAGCATATCATTGATGGGAGCACTTGCATGAACTTTAAGTTTATCCAGCCCACTAGGCCTAACAGGTCACTGGCCTACTTCTCTATTATTTCCTTTAATACTCCACAAAACTGATAGTGATCTCACCTGTGTGTGGTGGGGCATAACATTGATAAGAGTGCTTGCATGAGCTTTGAGTTTATCTAGCCTTGTAGGCCTAACAGGTCACTGTCCTACCTGACTACTGTTATAAGTAATACTCCACGAAACTGATGGTGTTCACACCCGTGTGTGGCGGGGCATATAATTGATGGGTGCGCTTGCATGAGCTTTGAGTTTATCCGACCCAGTACACCTAAACAGGTCACTGACCTACCAGACTAGTTTTTTTGGTAATATTCCACAAAATGTATAGTTGTCCAACCTGTGCGTGGCAGGGCATAACATTGATGGAAGTGCTTGCATGAGCTCTGAGTTTATCCAGCCCAGTGGGCCTAAACAGATCACTGACATACCTCTCTAGTTTTTCCTGTAATACTCCACAAAATGTATAGATGCTGAGCAATATTTAACCTTGAAATGCTAGGCCAGGTCCTGTTCCAGACCCTGTGCCATTCATGCAGGCTGGATCATTCAGCAATTTTTGGTCTGGGACAATTGATGCCATTTTTCTGTGGTCTGACCATTTGGGAAGAGTGAGGACTCTTGTTGAGGTCTCCTTGCTGTGTGGTACATGATTTGAGCAGAGCGTGACATGCCTAGACCTGTGTCTCATCCTCCTTTTACTCCTCCATCTCTTTTTACTTAATGAAGAAAACTACTGCCACTTTTTCCCTGTAATTAATCCATTTATCAATTCAAAGTCAGTTTCACTCACCTCTGAAATTTTAGGTGAATGTTAACCATCTTCTATTTTGAAGTGCTTTGGAAGAGTGTGCAGACTGGCTGTCTCATGCACCCATGCTACACCATGAGGCTATTTGTACTGTGGGTAGATTGTTGTCACTTTTCCTGGTGTTTGTTGTTGATTCTGAGTTGTTGCAGCTTTTGAACCTCTTTGAAGGTGTTTTCTATGTGTTTGCTGTAGTCTGCCATTGATTTCAATGGGGTTCAACGGTATTAGACAAACATTCGAAGACTATTCGACAAACACCCCCCCAATTCGACTAATCAAATCGATTTCGAACACTTAGGTAGTGGCTCATCACTATTCGGGAGGGAAGGAGCGGAATTTGATTTTTGGAGCACAGATTTTCCTATTATTGTTTGAGGACACCATTTGCAGAGCCCCTAAGTAAATCTAGAAAAAATATATATTTTCTGCCTACTGTCTTGCCCAATGAGAAGTCCAAATTTTCAGTGGTGCATGGACAAAACCCAGAGCATGGGATCCCAGAGAAGATACAACTTGTAACAGTAGAAAAAAGAGTTGATCCAGCACCATGGGAGATACCACCAGAAAAAATAGGATTTAATCCAAATGTTTATTAATACAAACCTACGAGTGAGGGTCAAAGTGTATAAGATCTGAAATGCATCAAGTTTTTTTTTTTTATGACTACCGTATATACTCGTGTATAAGCCGACCCGTGTATAAGCCGACCCCCCTACTTTTGCCCCCAAAACCTGGGAAAACCTATTGACTCGTGTATAAGCCGAGGGTGGACTCCAGCACAGGTATACAGCCCCCAGCAGTGTGGTATATACAGGCAGCAGCCCCCAGCAGTGTGGTATATACAGGCAGCAGCCCCCAGCAGTGTGGTATATACAGGCAGCAGCCCCCAGCAGTGTGGTATATACAGGCAGCAGCCCCCAGCAGTGTGGTATATACAGGCAGCAGCCCCCAGCAGTGTGGTATATACAGGCAGCAGCCCCCAGCAGTGTGGTATATACAGGCAGCAGCCCCCAGCAGTGAGGTATATACAGGCAGCAGCCCCCAGCAGTGAGGTATATACAGGCAGCAGCCCCCAGCAGTGAGGTATATACAGGCAGCAGCCCCCAGCAGTGTGGTATATACAGGCAGCAGCCCCCAGCAGTGTGGTATATACAGGCAGCAGCCCCCAGCAGTGAGGTATATACAGGCAGCAGCCCCCAGCAGTGTGGCATATACAGGCAGCAGCCCCCAGCAGTGTGGTATATACAGGCAGCAGCCCCCAGCAGTGTGGTATATACAGGCAGCAGCCCCCAGCAGTGAGGTATATACAGGCAGCAGCCCCCAGCAGTGAGGTATATACAGGCAGCAGCCCCCAGCAGTGAGGTATATACAGGCAGCAGCCCGCAGCAGTGAGGTACATACAGGCAGCAGCCCCCAGCAGTGAGGTATATACAGGCAGCAGCCCCCAGCAGTGAGGTACATACAGGCAGCAGCCCCCAGCAGTGAGGTATATACAGGCAGCAGCCCCCAGAGGTATATACAGGCAGGCCCCCAGTGGCACTCGCCCCCCCACACTGTGCAGAGCCCCCCCTCCCAATGCATTATCTTACCATCCAGCCGCGTCTTCATCACCGCCGGTCCTCCCGTCCATCCTCGCGCGCTGTGTTCCCGGTCTCACGTGACCCGGCGGTCGCAGTCGGATGACGTCATCGCGCCGGGTCACATGACAGCCGAACACAGCGCGAGAGGATGGACGGGAGGACGGTGATGAAGACGCGGCTGGATGGTAACATAATGCATCGGATGGGGGGGCTCTGCACAGTGTGGGGGGGCGAGTGCCATTGGGGGCCTGCTGTATATGGGGGCCTGCTGTATATGGGGGCCTGTAAACATCTGGGGGCTGTATGCACGGCTCCCCCTGCCGCTGTGATGGGCGGGGGGAGCCGTGCATATCTAATGAGTGGCCCCATGTGACGGGCCGCTCTGTCAGGAGCCTCCCCCCGCCTCCTCCAGCCTCCCCAGCACCCGGACACCTAGGATTACCGTATTGACCCGTGTATAAGCCGAGGGGGTGACTTTTCAGCCCAATTTTTGGGCTGAAAAACTCGGCTTATACACGAGTATATACGGTATGTTTTTAATAATTTTTAGCATGTATTAATAAACTTTTGGATTTTATCCTATTTTTTCTGGTGGTATCTTTCAAGGTGCTGGATCAACTCTTATTTATTATTATTATTATTATTATTATTATTATTTGTATACAAGAGTTACACACAAGAAATAAGATTACTATGCTGGATTTTGTACTGAATCATTCGTCTGACACTACCCAAGCGTCTAGGACTCAGTGATGTATCGGCGAATGATGCGTGCAGAGCCCAGTAGGGTGGCCTTTTGCCTTTTGCAGCTGACAGATTGTTATTTTGTCAACTCCAATTACTTTCAAGTGCTGGCCAAGGATTTTAGGCCAAGCACCCAGTGTGCCGATTACCAATGGGACCACCTTCACTGACTTGTCCCAGTATCTTTGCAATTCGATCTTTAAATCCTCATATCGTGTAAGTTTTTCCAATTGCTTCTCCTCAATCCTGCTGTCGCCTGGTATTGCAAGATCGATGATACACACTTCCTTTTTTCTTACAATCGTACAGTCCAGAGTGTTGTGTTCCAAGACTTTATTAGTCTGAATTCGGAAGTCCCCTAATAGTTTTGCATGTTCATTTTCAATAATCCAGTTATTTGTGACAGGAAGATGGTAATTGTGGCACAAGTTCCAGTGAATCATCTGAGCAACTGTATTACAGTATGCCTTTGCTTTCAGTCCTGTGATTTTCTTGCAGCAGATCAGTATATGATCCATTGTTTCATCTGCTTCCTTGCACAGTCGACATTTGGAGTCTGCAGTTGATTTTTCAATTCTGGCTTTAATTGCTTTTGTCCTAATACCTTGCTCTTGAACTGCTAGTATTAATCTCTGTGTCTCCTTTTTAAATGTTCCATTACTGAGTCCGGCTTCAGACTGCGTGTCTGATCCGATCCGTAGCTGTCCGCTTGAGGCAGACAGCTGCGGACCGGATCAGCACACAGGACTGGGGGGCTATTATGCCCTCCGATCCTGTGTGCAGCCGCACGCAGCTGAACAAGCTGACAGGTCAGGACCGCGGCACCCGCTGTCCTCACCTATTAGCAGCGGGAACTGCGTGTGGCTGCACACAGGATCGGAGGGCATAACAGCCCCCCAGTCCTGTGTGCTGATCCGGTCCGCGGCTGTCTGCCTCAAGCGGACAGCTACGGATCGGATCAGACACGCAGTCTGAAGCCGGCCTAAGCTGCAACCAGGTCTTTTCATTGTCAACTTTACCTTCAATTTTCTCTAAGTATTGTCCGTGGAGAGCTTTCTTTTGCCAATTTCTCTTCTGCTCTGTACTTCGTTTTTTACAGTATTCACTTTTTGTCTGTTGTACTTTAAGCATTTTTCTGTTGCTAACTTCCATCAAGGCTAGTTCTCTTTTAATTATTATTATTATTAATATTTTTATTATTATTATCATTATTATTTATTTAGCACCATTCAGTCCATGATGCTGTCTATGAGAAGGGGTTACATACAAAATTATAGATATAGATTACAGTAAACAAATTAACATTGACAGACTGGTACAGAGGGGACAGGACCCTGCCCTTGTGGGCTTACATTCTACAGTACAATGGGGAGGAGACAGTATGTTGGGGGTGCAGCAGATCCAGTGGTGGTGAGGCATCAGCTACAGTGGTGGTAAGGTGGCAGCTCCAGGGGTGTTGAGGTGGTAGCATGGTCATTGCAGACTGTAAGCTTTCCTAGAGAGATTAATTCTAAGGTTCCATCAGAAGGATCCAAGCATGGTGTATAATCGGACGTGTTGGGGCGCATAATTGCAGAGGATTGGTAGTATTCATGAGAAATCTTGGAGGCAATTGGGTGAGAAACAAACAAAGTGTGGAGAAGAGGAGGAGGACTTGTGAGGATTAAAGATTTTGAAGGGAAGATATTGGGAAATTAGTTCAGAGATATAGGGAGGGGAAAGGTTGGACCGCTTTGTAGGTCATTGTTAGTAGTTCGAACTAGATTCAATGGACAATTAGGAGCCAATTGAGGGATTTGCAGAAGGGAGAAATAGGGGAGCAGGGAGGAGACAGGTGGATTAGTCAGGCAGCAGAGTTGAAGACAGACTGGAGAGGTGCGAGAAACCCCCAAAGGATCCATTCACTAATGAGTCAGCAAAGTTACCCTGAATTTTGTTTTCCTTCTGTTCAGTGGTATCCATCTTTTCATAGGTATGCAAAACTGTGGATGACTGCGCTTTTGTGCATGCCTAAAAGACTTGTAAACAGATGAACACTGCTGGACCATAGGTAAGATGGGGGCTCAATGTGACTCCTTCTGCCTCAATACAGTGAATTTTCCTTTGCGAATTTTGTCTGAACCATGATTTTCAGAGATTTACACGTAATCGCCAATGTGATCGCTCAGTGTAGAGAGCAGGATAAACATGAGCCAAGCCTTAGACTGGGGTCACACTTGGCAGTCAGTTTTTCTGCCTTTTGAAAACCTGATTCTGTTTTTAGAAACTACCATTTTTGCCTCTTAAAAACACTCTGCTTTAACGCATGCGTTAACCGATGGTACCTAATATGTACCATGTGTTAACGGGCGCATTTCCCATAGGGCTCCAAGTTAAAAAACGCTATGCATTTTTTTACTACGCCCAAAAACATTGCTAGCAGCGTTTTTGGGTGCAGTCAAAAAATGCATAGTGTTTTTTAGCAATGCATTTTGACACTACATTTTTTGCATGGGAGCCTATAGATCCGTTAAAAGCATCAGTTTTTCAAAAATTCTAAGTTGAAAAACTGATGCTTTTAACGGATCCGGGGCTCATGTGTGACCCCATCCTTAAGGGCCCGTTACACGCTATGATATCGTTAACGATATCGTTGGTACATCACGGTTTTTGGGGCGGTGCAGCGACGTTGTAACAATGTCGTTGCATGTGACACTTAGATACAACCAACGATAAGATGGCTGATCGTTGAGCGCAGGTTTATGAACATGTCAGTTCAGCATTGTTGCAAGCCTCATGAATCACTTGATCCCCCAGGCCTGTTGTAGTCAGATTACCTGAAAGTCACCATGGTGACGGCGAGACACAATGGTGATGTCGGATCCCCATGGCAACGATTGGGCACTAATCAGTGGAAGCATGGCGTGGAATCCCTATCCCATTCCCCTAAGTGCTGTGATAACCATTGATCACAGCATTTAGGTGGTTAAACAGCCAGGGACAGAGCGATGACCAGAATTTTAGCTAGGACATACCTATACATCCTAGGTCATTAATGCAATGACTTCCAAGGCGTACATGTTCGTCCTTGGTAGTGTAGGGGTTAAAGATGTGAATTATGACCTTTTGTTACTGCACCATGTGCCATGATCATGTTTACTCTATTGAATATTTTTTGTGGGAGGGGTATGTGTGGAAGGTGAACTCTATTAGCAGTATTGCAATGGAGCCAATAAGTATTCCATAATACCCAATATACAGACTCAGTCTGAGTCACAGTCAAAGAGAAGTAAAGTTGTTTACTTAGGCTAGGGTCACATTTGTGGCAGCAAATGCAGATCCTGATCCAGTTTTAAGCTGTAAAAATGCTCAAAACCAGATCAGGATCGGCAGCACATAGGAGCCCATTATAAAACCGGATTGCACTACATGCAATCCGGTTACCGCTTTCGGATTTACAGCCTGCGGTAAAAATCATGCAGGCTGCAGTTTTCGGAGCGGTTTGCAAACCGTAGCAGGCTTGCTATAATGGGCTCCTATGGGAGCCCATCCTGCTACCGCAAGACACGTGAATGCCTGCGGTAGCCGGCTGCTTTGTTCATTCCTGCTGCAGCGCACCGCCATAGAACTAATGTTAAAGCTTTCAGGACCCTGGATAGCGGCAGATACTGTGTGCACATTACGTACTATGATTCCTCCACAGCGAGGAGCCGCCGGCTTTAATTCATAAAATAGTAAATGCCAACAATAACCGGCAATACAGTAATACACCTAATTAACCCTTCATATGCTGCCCCATATGGTCACCGTCTCTAGGGAGGGTGGGCACTCCCTGGAGACATGGTGCCCACATCTATTATTAACATTAACCCTTTGTTCATCCCTGTGGCAGCAGGGATGAACAAAGAATCCGGCAACCGGATTGCACATTCGGAGCAATCCGGTTACCGGATCCGGGTTTAAAGACACATTTTGAACTCAAAATGTGTTTGAAGGCACATGCGATTACCACATCCGGATCTGGATGCGGTAATCGCAATGAGCCTTCAAAATGTGACCCTAACCTTATGCTGTTTCATGGTTTTCTAAATATTATAAATGCCCATCATGCGGCCCTAATCTTTTGGCTGGAAATATAACAGACTTCATTGGTGAAAGAGCAACCTTTGAATTTCAAGACTAATATGAGAATGCAGAAAGCAATGGCAGACAACTGCTAAGGTTCAAAAGTAAAAAAATTAAAGAATCTTCTGAGATCTGACCCCATCAAGGCATTTATCAAACTGTGTAGCTTTAAATCCAAAAGCACCTTACGAAAATGAAATTAAAATAGTGTGTAATGAAAATTTACAATTTCACCCTTGTACATTTTTTTCATAGTGCTTACTGTAAAGCATAAGTCACATATTAAGTTTATTCTGTGAGACAGAACGATTATGATAATACCAATTACATGGTTTTATTTATTATTCACTGTGATTGCTGGAAGAAAACCACCTTTAAAAAAATAATTTTTGGGTTGCTATAACGTATTTTTGTATTGACAGGTCTGTAATGAAGCCTATTTTTTTACAGCCAGTTGAAGTTTTCAAGCTTTCATTGGTAGAAAACTTAGAATTTTCTAAATAGTCTCCCCAGCTCTCCCACTGCCCTGGTGCATTAGCAAATGGGGCAATGGTATTTGGAGTTGATGCAAGCAGGATAATGTCAGCTGACATCAAGCTCAGAAGTTAATAATGACGATGCATCAATCAGATACCCAACATTACTAACCAAGTCAGTAAAGACACAAATAACAACACTAATAAATATTTTATTTGAATATAAAATCCACAATAAAATCATTTTACACCATTTTTGCATTAAAATCCATATTTTAAAAGTCTTCCATTCCACCCACCAAAAAAAACATGTAATAAAAAACAAAACAAAAACAAAAATCAAATACAAATTAATCCTTATGCAATTTCAGTATATGGGGGGGGGGCAAGATCCGTGACTGAATCCCCCATATGCTGGTAGAGCAGGCACTGCACGGTTACCAGCAGTGTGACAAGCCAGGACTTCACTGAGATTGTGTCAGGCTACAGAGCTGGTATAACGCAGCAGGGAATCCCGCTGTATGACCTGAGACAAGCTCAGTGGCATCAGCACTAGTAAAACTTGTTGTCTTGCAATAGCCTCAATATTGTGTGAGATAGAGCAGGCATATCTTGCCGATATCGTGACACAGCACGTGTGAAGAGCAGTGATGTCAGGGAGTGCAGTGCAGTTCAAACTCGCGGTATAGCCCCAGTGTGACCTCTTGAGTCTGAACTTCAGTAATCTTTGTGATGGCACCACTTGTCAAACTTTCATCAGTGCATGCATGCCTGTTCTCACAGCTAGGAATGGGCGAATCTACTCGCTAGGACTCGTTACTCGGTGAGTAGTAAGGGACTCGCAGGACTCGGTTCTCTGCGAGTTTCCCAGCGTTTACTCGCACGAGTCCAATGCAAATCATTGGCAAACGCTGACAAAACTAGGATTGCCATTGTTTGCATTAGACTCGGCTACTGTGCCAGTGATAGCAGGGTAACTCGCAAAGTAACTGCTGTTACATTGCGAGCCGAGTGCAGCTGTCTTCTCTGTGCAGCTCCAGGGTCCTAGAGCCCGCCTGCTCACAGACATGATGTAGCAGTGCTGAGATTGTTCTCAGTCTGCTCATTCCCTGTGCATAGACATCTATATCTATGCACAGGGGATGTAGCAGAGAGGACATCGCGTTTTGGACTAAGTCGGACGGAAGAGGATTTTTTAAATTAAAGATGGAGTCCCTAATGGCTTTTTTTTTATTTCAAATAAAAAATTTTCTCTGTGTTTTTTTAACCCTTTATTGGAGATTCTTAGTGGCTGGGTCAAACGTGGCCTGACATTAAGAATCTCGGGCTTAATACCAGCTTGTATAACAAAGCTGGTATTAACCCCTTTATTACCCAGCGTGCCACCGCCACCAGGGCCGCTGGAAGAGCGGGGTTCAGCGCCAAAGGATGACGCTTCAATGAACGCGCCATCTTCTGGGGCGGCTGCGGGCTGCAATTTGCAGCGGGGGGTGCCCAGAAAGCTTGGGCATTCCTGCGCTGCGGATTCCAGCCCCCAGCTGCTTAGCTGTACCTGGCTAGACATAGAAATTGCACGGAGCCCCACGCATTTTTTTTTTATTATTTCATGAATTTCAGAGTCTCAGTGTCAGAGTCTCAGAGTCAGAGTCTCAGAGTCAGAGTCTCAGAGTCAGAGTCTCAGAGTCTCAGAGTCAGAGTCAGAATCTCAGAGAGTCAGAGTCAGAATCTCAGAGAGTCAGAGTCAGAATCTCAGAGAGTCAGAGTCAGAATCTCAGAGAGTCAGAGTCAGAATCTCAGAGTCTCAGAGAGTCAGAGTCAGAATCTCAGAGAGTCAGAGTCAGAGTCAGAATCTCAGAGAGTCAGAGTCAGAATCTCAGAGAGTCAGAGTCAGAGTCAGAATCTCAGAGTCTCAGAGTCAGAGTCAGAATCTCAGAGTCTCAGAGTCAGAGTCAGAATCTCAGAGTCTCAGAATCTCAGAGTCTCAGAGTCAGAGTCAGAATCTCAGAGAGTCAGAGTCAGAATCTCAGAGAGTCAGAGTCAGAATCTCAGAGTCTCAGAGTCAGAGTCAGAATCTCAGAGAGTCAGAGTCAGAGTCAGAATCTCAGAGTCTCAGAATCTCAGAGTCTCAGAGTCAGAATCTCAGAGAGTCAGAGTCAGAATCTCAGAGAGTCAGAGTCAGAATCTCAGAAAGTCAGAGTCAGAATCTCAGAGTCTCAGAATCTGAGAGTCAGAGTCAGAGTCAGAATCTCAGAGTCTCAGAGTCAGAGTCAGAATCTCAGAGTCTCAGAATCTCAGAGTCTCAGAGTCAGAGTCAGAATCTCAGAGAGTCAGAGTCAGAGTCAGAATCTCAGAGAGTCAGAGTCAGAATCTCAGAGAGTCAGAGTCAGAATCTCAGAGAGTCAGAGTCAGAATCTCAGAGAGTCAGAGTCAGAGTCAGAATCTCAGAGTCTCAGAGTCAGAGTCAGAATCTCAGAGTCTCAGAGTCAGAGTCAGAATCTCAGAGTCTCAGAATCTCAGAGTCTCAGAGTCAGAGTCAGAATCTCAGAGTCTCAGAATCTCAGAGTCTCAGAGTCTCAGAATCTCAGAGAGTCAGAGTCAGAATCTCAGAGAGTCAGAGTCAGAATCTCAGAGAGTCAGAGTCAGAATCTCAGAGAGTCAGAGTCAGAATCTCAGAGAGTCAGAGTCAGAATCTCAGAGTGTCAGAGTCAGAGTCAGAATCTCAGAGAGTCAGAGTCAGAGTCAGAATCTCAGAGAGTCAGAGTCAGATTCAGAATCTCAGAGAGTCAGAGTCAGAATCTCAGAGAGTCAGAGTCAGAGTCAGAATCTCAGAGAGTCAGAGTCAGAGTCAGAATCTCAGAGTCTCAGAGTTTCAGAGTCAGAATCTCAGAATTTCATGAAATAATTTTAAAAAAAATGCGTGGGGCTCCGCGCAATTTCTATGTCTAGCCAGGTACAGCTAAGCAGCTGGGGGCTGTAATCCGCAGCGCATGGATGCCCAAGCTTTCTGGGCACCCCCCAGCTGCAAATTGCAGCCCGCAGCCGCCCCAGAAGATGGCGCCTTCATTGAAGCGCCATCCTCTGGCGCTGAACCCTGCTCTTCCAGCGGCCCTGGTGGCGGTGGCACGCTGGGTAATAAAGAGGTTAGGGCCAGCTTTGTATTATCAGCTGGCCCTAAGCCCAAAATTTATGGCGGTCACGCCAATATTAGACATGACCGCCATGAATTTCTATTAAATTGTTATAAAAAAAACACAACACAGAGAAAATTTTTTATTAGAAATAAAAAAAAAGCCATTAGAGACTCCATCTTTAATGAAAAAATCCTCTTCGTCCGACGCAGTCCAAAACGCGATGTCCTCTCTGCTCATCCCTGTGCATAGATATAGATGTCTATGCACAGGGAATGAGCAGACTGAGAA
Source organism: Allobates femoralis (assembly GCA_033576535.1). Taxonomy (NCBI): domain Eukaryota; kingdom Metazoa; phylum Chordata; class Amphibia; order Anura; family Aromobatidae; genus Allobates; species Allobates femoralis. The sequence goes on from JARQOC010000002.1 coordinate 567,621,568, forward strand.
CAATCTCAGCACTGCTACATCAGGCAGCAGGCAGGCTCTAGGACCCTGGAGCTGTGGCAGCCAGCACACAGAGCAGACAGGACTCTTATCTGTGCGAGTTTCCCAGCGATTACAGTTGCAAAGTAAACGAGTCCAATGCAAATAAATGGCAAAACTAGGATTGCTTCAGGTTGTAAATCACACACTACTCGCTATTACTCGCTTTCCCATTCATTAACATTAGACTCGCTAGACTCGCAACGAGTAGCGAGTCCCGGGCTCGGACTCGCTAGAGTCAAGCGATTCCGAGTAATTTAGGATTCGCCCATTACTACTCACAGCACATCAGGGATTCTTCCTGTACACCTTGTTGTGTCCCACAAATGGGAACAACCTGTAATGTCTATTTTTTGCATTGTGTATTTTTCGTCCAATCAGTAAAATTCTTTATTGCTGCTGGATAGATTATCCCATACTAAGATTGTCCCTATGTCCCTCCCTTAGTTTGCCTCTGTACAGAATGCTCCTCCCTTCTTCCCCAGTTTAGTCTAAAGAAGTCATTGCTGAAGACACATGTCTGCAACCCTGTACAGATTATTCCTTTTCACCTGATGTTACATTGAACTTAATACAACATTCTGGAAGAAAACTGCAGCATTTCTCCTGTCTTACTACAAGTCATCGTACTGGCTGAGTTCAAAGCTGTCTGTTGGCGCCTGGGCAGTGTAAGTACAAGCATATAATTATCTAAGGGACTGGTAATTAGAGCGCTTGGGATTTGCAGCCTCAAGGAAGAGACAGAACAGTGAAAAAGAATCCTGTTACCAGGGGTTGTATACTGAATGCAATCCAGAGAAAGGATTGTACATAAAGGGCCGATAGCAAAGCCAAAAACAGCAGTCTGTATGAGCCTGCAGACATAAATTTCTCAGTAAAAACAAACTGTTATTAAGAACAGTGTACGGTTTACATATCCAGAGAAAGGATCATCCATAAAGGGCTGATAACAAGCCACAGCATAACTGTACAGCAGTCTGCATGACCCTGCAGGCAGAAATCACTCAGTGAAGAGAATAACCTGTCACTAAGAACAGTATACAGGTTATAAATCCTGAGAAGGGATCATCTATAAACTAATGGGAAACTGCAGTTTTAACAGACTTGCAAATACAGCCCCAGCAGCAGATTGCATGCATTCTGTAAACAGAATCTGCTCCCCAGTTTGAGATTGCAATATTGTATTGGTCTCCCTGACAACCAGGAGCAGAACAGCCCCCACACTTGCATTCCTGTGGCAATGTCTGAAACTAAAATAATCTGTCACTGTTCTGCCTAATCTAATGCAGCAGGAAGAAATAGAATTTCTCACAGCTTTCAGCGAAAGGTCTAAGTGATTGACCAAACCTTCATGGAAGGCCAGAGAGAACCTAGAATCCACCAAAGGTGAATTTTTACACCACATAACATTACTGTGGCAAAGCGTGCTAAACCAAGTGACTGTCTTATCTGTGCCCGGTGCACAAGAGCTTCGTATACCAGTCATACAAAGACACTTGCAAAAAATACATCTTTACCCTGCTGAAATGAAATTCACCACAGTCTCTAAAGGAACTCCAGGACTTCCAACAGCTCAATGCCGAACGAGACTGCACCGTGCGTGACATCATGGACAAAGCAGAATCAAGTGTCGCACATGTGTCAGAAGCGGCATCGCACAGATTCAGGTCTTCAAAAAAAAAGTAATAATAATCTTTATTTATATAGCACCAAAATATTCTGCAGCGCTTCACAATTCAGAGGTACATATTTAAACAATCATTAGAAACAGTTATCAGAAAATACAATACAATGCAAAATGCAATACAATACAGAATATAATACAATACAATTACAATAATTAAAGCAAAATAGTGACAGCCCTGCTTATAAGAGTTTACAATCTAACAATAAGGTGGGGGTAAGAGAAAGTACAGGTGCTTATTTACAATGATGGTATAGTCAACTTGAGGAAATGGGGAACAGATAGGAGCAGCATAAGTGGCCACCAATCATTATTTGTGATGCATATGAGACTGGTGGAGCGAATAGGCTATGTCTAAATGAATTTAATTAGGGATCATGATAGGCTGCCCTAAAAAGATGTGTTTTTAGGGATTGCCAGAAACTATGTAAGTTGGGGATAGACCTAATTTCTTGGGGTAGAGCATTCCAGAGAATCTGTGTAGCTCGGGAGAAGCCATGGAGCCGGGAGTGGGAGGTTCTGATTAATGCAGAAGTGTGTCTAAAGTTACTTCCAGAGTGAAGAGAACGGGTGGGGTGATAGACAGAGATGAGGGTATAGAGGTAGGGAGGTGCTGCACTGTGAAGAGCTTTGTGGTGGGAACAAGCAGTTTGAATTGGATCCTGTAGTGTATAGGCAGCCAGTGCAATAACTGGTACAGAGCGGAAGCGTCCAATAAGCAGTTAGGTGATCCTGGCTCTTGCATTAAGGATGGACTAGAGAGGGGAGAGTCTAGTGCAGGGGAAGCCAATTAAAAGAGAATTACAATAGTCAAGGCGGGAGTGAATCAAGGTCACATTAAGGGTTTTTGTGGTTTCCAAGGTGAGATAGGGGCGAATTTTACAGATGATTTTTAGGTGCAAGCAGCAAGAGCGGGCAATAGATTGTACAGGGTGGGCCATTTATATGGATGCACCTAAATAAAATGGGAATGGTTGGTGATAACTACTTCCTGTTTGTGGCACATTAGTATATGGGAGGAGGAAAACTTTTCCAGATCGGTGGTCACCATTGCGGCCATTTTGAAGTCAGCCATTTTTGGATCCAACTTTATTTTTTTCAATGGGAGGAGGGTCACGTGAAACATCAAAAGGATTGAAAATGTCATAAGACGCTTTTCATTGTTTAATGGTGTGCTTGGTTTTAACATAACTTTATTCTTTCATGAGTTATTTACAAGTTTATGACCACTTATAAAATGTGGTGAAAGTGTTGCCCATTGTGTGGGATTGTCAATGCAACCCTCTTCTCTCACTCTTGACACACTGATAGCAACACTGCAGAAAAAATGCTAGCACAGGCTTCCAGTATCCATTGTTTAGGATGCTGCACATCTCGTATCTTCACAGCATAGACAATTGCCTTCAGATGAGTTATGAGGCAAACCTTTTTATGAATGGTGACTTTAACAAACAAAACCACCAGTATTGGTCTGACACTAACCCACAGTGGATAGATCCCTCCAAGGTTGTTGGAACACAAAAATTGATGGTATGGTGTGGTATATGGGGTACAAAGATAGTGGGGCCATTCTTCATCAATGGAAACCTCAATGTCACTGGATATCTTAATCATGTAGCAGCAATTTGAGTTTGGGAGTTGATTTCCTGACAGATGTTTTCTATTTTCTTAGTGTGGCAAGAAGCCAGATCATCAGCACAGAAATCAATGATAGGGGCCTGCACTTTAGGACTGAGGAGAGAGAGGAAGGTGTCAAAGAGTTTTCTTGGGATGTTGGATAGTGAGGAGATCAGGGTGGTGAAGTAGGTCTGTATGGCAAGGTGGAGGGCAGAGTTGTAAGTTCTCAGCATAAATTTATAGTAAGTGAAGTTTTCTGGTATGCGGGTTTTCCTCCATAGACGTTCAGCACTCTTAGATCAACGCTGGAAAAATTGAGTTTGTGATGTGAGCCAGGGCTGTTTCATTCATTGATTAGAGGTTCTGAGGGTGAGGGGTACTACTTGGTCCAGGGTGCTTCTGAGAAAGTCAATGTAGTGATTCCCCACCAGATTGGGACAGAAGAAGGTGCAGACTGGAGACAGTGATGAGTGTAGAGAGTCTGTGAGTGCTTGAGGGTTAATGACCTGTAGATTTCTGAATGTGTGATAGGTAGGAGTGTGCTGTGGTGGGCAAGAATTTGTGAGCGTGAAGGAGAGAATGTTGTGATCAGAGAACGGATGAGGTGAGTTATTTAAGGAGGAGGTTGAACAGAGTCGGACAAAGATCGGGTCAAAAGATAAATGCACTCACCCAAGTCAAGCTCATCAAGGTACTCTACTCTCAGTGAGTAGCTCGTAAGAGCATGTGAAGAAGCAGAAACTATGAAAGTACAAGCCATCTTTGATCAAAGGAAAGCAGAGATAGAAACAAGTGCAGTCGTTAAGTCCGCATGAAAGAAAGCAGAGACTGCATGCAAGAAGGCAGACATAGAAGCAGAGGAAGTGGAGAACAAAGCAGAGACTGTACGCAAGAAGGCAGACATGGAAGTAGAGGAAGTGGAGATGGAAGCAGAGACTGCATGTAAAAAGGTGGAAGTTGAAGTCCTGCAGAGGGCATGTGAATAGGCGGCAGCTATGGCAAGGCTAAAGGTCTTCAAACAAGCTCTAGTTGGGAGCCAAGGAGGCAGCATCAGCGTGTATGAACTCGACACAGAAGACCCCCTTATGCGCATAAGAGACTACGTGCTGAGCCAAGCCAACGAACCCCTGATCAACACCAACATTCCTGTCAGCACCAACACTTCTCCAGAGCATCAAGATGCCGATTCGCCTGCAGCTTTCAGCTTCACAGGTCAGTCCAATGCACCTCAAACATTCAAACCAGAACCTGCTTCATACTTCAATGCACAGACAGACCTTGAACCTCAACAACCCCAGCATGCCAATGTCCACATGCAACCCAACATGCCGGCAAGGCACTACACTCCTGCCCCGCATACGACAGAGACTGTATAAACCAAACCAGTTGCTGGTCTAAATGCCTACGCCTCTACGTACCTTCCCACGTTCCTGAAACAAGAAGCTATGAACTAAGCAACCAGCGTTGCTCAGTCAGCAAATGTGCCCCCGACAGTCAGAAAGAACAGATATGTCCTACTTTGCGAGGTACATGATATGCCCAGAACTCATCAACACCGGTCTCACAAGGTTCGACAACCATCCCGAAAACTACAGAGGGTGGAAGTGTGCCTTCAAAACTGCAAAGCGTGAACTCGGCATTATTGCTGTTAAAAAGCTGGACCTGCTAGTCAGGTGGCTAGGTCCACAGTCTACATAGAGAATCAAGAGACTTAGATCTGTTTACATCAGTGACCCAGCTACTGCTCTCGCAACTCCATGGGACAGAGTAGAGAATGGTTTCAGAATTCCCAGGGACAATGTGTGGTTTCGTCCGCGCTGCCACAGTAAAACCTCGTAGTCGAAGGCTTCAAATCATACCACCTTTATTAAATCAACTGACGCGTTTCGAAGCCTGCTGTGCTCCTTCCTCAGGGAGTGTATAAGGTTACAGACACTTTACATCTTATTTATATATTATATATTTATATTTATATATCTTATTTATATATACTAAATAAATGGTATACATCCTAGTCACATGATCATGACGTTCTGTATCAGCGGACTGTTGACGTCAGGCTGTTGTAAAATATTTGGAAGAACACATCAGAATTGCACAAGTTGTCACCAAGTTGCCCTACAATGTCCAAGAAAAGTGGACCACACGAGGGTCAAACTACAAGAGACAATACCAAGTCTCCTTCCCTCCATTCTCCTTCTGTCACTTCATCAAGGAGATTGCAGAGTGGAGAATTGACCCCAGCTTCTGCTATGACGAATCCAGCAGCTCTGCATCATCTCCTAGGTACGAGGGTTCACGCTCTCACAACAGAAACCGCAGCGGTCCGGTGTCTACAAAAAAGATTGAGGTTCTGCCTTCACCGATATTGTCACCAGACAGAAACTGCAGCGGTCCGGTGTCAACAAAGTTCTGCCTAAACCGACGTCAGTGCTAGACAAGGCCAATGAAAGTGAGAAGGTAGAAAATTCAAACCGCCAGTGTCCTATTCACATCCCTGAAGAACTGCATTGGCTTCAGGAAGAAACCCCTTCAAGATGGAAAGAACTCTTAAAGAAGTTTGGAGTATGCTTCAGGTGCTGTGCTTCTTCCGAACATATTGCTAAGGACAGTGTCATCGCCATCAAGTGTATAGAATGCGACAGCGAAAACCATGTACAAGCGCTCCATCCATCACAACCTGTCTCAAAGTCTATGCCTTCTCCCACCACAAACCATGGCAGGTAGAGTTCAGGCCAAGCTTGCAATCCATCTCACAGTATCTTCCTCATGCACCAAGGCCTGCGCAGAAAGTCTTTGTGATAAGTTCTGTGCATAGATTTGCCTGGCAAGGGTGTATCTGAAAGGTCATCCAGAGAGGGCTGTCAAGGTGTACGTCAGTCTGGATGGCCGAAGCTGTTCTAGACTTCAGTGCTCAAAGTAAGACCCCCTCTCTCGACTGCTTACCTCTTACCGAAGGTCCTAGTGTTCTCCCCATGCAACGCAACCTCAGCACACCCCAGGATGTTAAACAAGGCAGGTTCACCTTTCAAGCTTCGACCTGCAATGAACTTTCTCCGAAATCAGGAGTCTCACCTGTTGGAAACAGCATACACGATCCTCTTGGGTTCAGGGCATCCATCATAGTTCAAAACTGCTGAGACAGCTTGCTATTGAGGGCATTGACAGGGACACTATGTCACCATCTCAGAGACAACACAGGTGGGAGAACGGGGAGAAGTCTCTAAAGGCCTTACATCAATGCACCTTGCACCTTGCACCTTGCACCATGCACCTTGGATTTCCAATGACTCTTTCAGCTGTTATTAGGAGACAAACCTACATTTCCTACAACTCATCTATGAACGCCACAGCAGCCTCCCGGAATGCCTCAGAGACCAGCAAAAAGGTGCAATGCAGTTTCACCCTGGACAGTGCCAAGCTTGACTCGAAACCTGCATGCACCATACCAAAGCTGGAGCTCTGTGCTGCTGCGCTAACAGCTGAAGCCAAGAAAGCCACACTCAAACAGTGGCATCTCATCTCCACTGACCTCCAACTAGCTGAGTGGAGAATAAGACTCAGGTCACCACCCCCAGGTTTGCTGTCCAACAACCTTTGATCTATAGTTGCCTTCCACAAATTCGAGCAGAAGGAACCAGAGCCTGGAAAGACTCTCAGGCCAACCTACAGCAGGCCAACTTACAGCACAAGCTGTGTGTCCTTGGTGTAGGACAAGGGCTGAGGTTTCATCACCCTGGACACTCTCCATCTTGGTCAGCCATTGTGCAGTCTGACACTCAGTTCAAGTGCATCTCCCAGTGGCTCCTTCGATCAGGAGTTACATGAACTTGTTGCTGGACTCTGCCATGGGAGCGCACATTTTCCTACTCCTGCCGTACCAGGACAGAGAACTGTCACTGTCCAATCGACCTTTGACCTTTTCCTTCGGACTAGGACTTCTACTGTTGGGTTGGTGGAAGAGATGTCACATTGCGGCTTCCCCAATTCGATGATGGATTTCTTGAACTCATTTTTTCCAATTTTCCTATTCTTTAATTCCCAAGGACTACATCTAAATGCAAGCATGGACTTGAGTTTACTGTATTAATGTATTACTGTTACATTTGTCTTTCTGTCTCCTCTTGTTACAGATTCATGACGTTGAGGGACAAGATGAACTCCATCGTTGTACAAGGACTTGTGAAATAGCACGATTTCAGACGGGGAGTGTTGTGTCCCACGAATGGGAACAACCATAATGTCTAATCTTTGCATTGTGTATTTTTCCTCCAATCCTGAAAATTCTTTATTATTGCTAGGTAGATTAGCCTGTGCTAAGATTGTCCCTATGTCCCTCTCTTTGTTTGCCTCTGTACAGGATGCTCCTCCCTTCTTCCCCAGGTTAGTCCAGAGAAGCCATTGCTGAAGACGCATGTCTGCAACCCTGTACAGATTATTCCTTTTCACCTGCTGTTACGTTGAACTTAATACAAGATTCTTGAAGAAAACTGCAGCGTTTTTCCTGTCTTACTACAAGTCATCATATTGGCCCAGTTCAAAGCTGTCTGTTGGCACCTAGGTGGTGTAAGTACAAGCATACAATTATCTAAGGGACTGGTAATTAGAGTGCTTGGGATTTGCAGCCTCTAGGAAGAGACAGAAAACACGTGACCCCCAAATATTTGCTAGAGGGAAAAGGGAGAGTTGTGGAGGAAGGGTTCAAAGATTCCTCTTGCCCCATGGCTACCTCCACAGAGGCGTGTAGAGCAGGAGTAAGCAATTTCTTTCCTCAAGTGTTGCAAACAGTACAAGTTTTCAGGATTTTCATAGCATTGATTGAGGTGGTAATTTAATCACCTTCACAGTTGATGATTTCTACCCCATGTGAAATGCTAAGTAAATCTTGAAAGCTTTACTGTTGCAGAGTTGAAAAAATTCACATGTTGGTACATGATGTAATTTTTCAGATTTATGTTAAACGAACAAGAAAAAATCTTCAACACTCTATCCCTATAGTGTGTACTGGTGTAAAGCTGAAACACAACACATTATTACAAAAAGACAGTTGCATTAAGATACTAAAACATGCTATGTTGACTATAGAACACCATAAGAAAATATAAACAACTAGATGGTGGCCCGATTCTAACGCATCGGGTATTCTAGAATATGTATGTAGTTGACATACTGTGGCTGAACTACACCGCTCCTCCTGTCACCGCTCCTCCATCTCTCCTCCTGTCCCCACTCCTCCTGTCACTGCTCCTCCTTCTCTCCTCTTGTCCCCACTCCTCCTGTTACCATTCCTCTGTCTCTCCTCCTGTCACCGCTCCTACTGTTCCCGCTCCTCAGTCTCTCCTCCTGTCATCGCTCCTCCATCTCTCCTCCTGTCACTGCTCCTCCGTCGCTCCTCCTGTCCCTGCTCCTTCTGTCACTTCTCCTCCTGTCGCCATTCCTCCTGTCCCTGCTCCTCCTGTCACCCCTCCTCCGTCTCTCCTCCTGTCACCACTTCTCCTGTCACCGCTTTTCCTGTCACCGCTCCTCCATCTCTCCTCCTGTCCCTGCTCCTCCTGTTCCCGCTCCTTCGTCTCTCTTCCTGTCACCACTTATCCTGTCACCGCTTCCCCTGTCACCGCTCCTCCATCTCTCCTCCTGTCACCACTCCTCCGTGTCTCCTCCTGTCACCGCTCCTCCTGTACCGCTCCTCGTGTCGCCGCTCCTCCATCTCTCCTCCTGTCCCCACTCCTCTGTTTCTACTCCTGTCACCACTCCTCCATCTCTCCTCCTGCCCCGCGCTCCTCCTGCCTCGTGCTCCTCCTGCCCTGTGTTCCTCCTGCCCCGATCCTCCTGTCAGCGCTCCTCTGTCTCTCTTCCTGTCAGCGCTCCTCCTGTCTTTGCTAATCCATCTCTCCTCCTTTGACCGCCCCTCCTCCATTCCTTCTCCTGCCCCTGCTCCTCCTGTCCCTGCTCCTCCGACTCTCCTCATGCCCCGCACTCCTCCTGCCTTGTGCTCCTCCTGCCCCCCGCTCCTCCTCCCCCGTATTTCTCCTGCCCCCTGCTCCTCCTGTCACTGCTCCTCTGTCTCTCCTCCTGTCAGCACTCCTCCTGCCCCCTCTGCTCCTCCTGCCCCTCCTGCTCCTCTTGCCCCCTCTGCTCCTCCTGCCCCTCCTGCTCCTCCTGCCCCCACCGCTCCTCCTGCCCCCTCCGCTCCTACTGCCTTTCCACTCCTCCTGCCCTCTCCACTCCTCATGCCCCTCCTGCACCCTCCTGCCCCCTCCGCTCTTCCTACCCCCTCCACTCCTCCTTCCACCTCCACTCCTCTTGCCCCTCCTGCCCCCTCCGCTCCTCCTGTTCCTCCTGCCCCCTCTGCTGCTCCTGCCCCTCCTGCCTCCTCCGCTCCTTCTGCCCCCTCTGCTCCTCCAGCCCCTCCGCTCCTCCTGCCGCTTCCCTCCTCCTGCCCCCTCCGCTCCTCCTGCCTCCTCTGCTCCTCCTGCCCACTCGGCTCCTCCTGCCTCCTCCGCTCCTCCTGCCCCCTCCGCTCCTCCTGCCCCTCCACTCCTCCTGCCCCTCCTGCCCCCTCCGCTCCTCCTGCCCCCTCTGCTCCTCCTGCCCCTTCTGCCCTGTCTGCTCCTCCTGCTCGTCCTGCCCCCTTCGCTCCTCCTGGCCCTCCTGACCCCTCCACTCCCTCCGCTCCTCCTGCCCCTTCCGCTCCTCCACGGTAATAATAAAAAAAAAAAAATCCTCAGTAAGGATACTCACCCATCCGCGGCTCGCTTCACCTCCATCTTGTAGCTCCCAGGGCAGAACCTGTCGTTGCCTGGGAAACTGATCAGCTGATCAGTCACATGACTGCAGTTAGCGGCACTGTACATATATATATATATATATATATATATATATATACTAGATGGCGGCCCGATTCTAAAGAATCGGGTAGTCTAGAATCCATATATAGTTTATTTACTAATAGTTAAGGGAGTGCGGTGAAATGAATTGTGTGTATACAGGCGGCTCTGTGGGTAGCAGAGTATACGGTGGCTCAGTGGTTAGCACTGCGCGGTGGCTCAGTGGTTAACACAGCATGGTGGATCAGTGGTTAGCACTGCACGGTGGCTCAGTGGTTAGCAGTGAGTGCGGTGAAAGTGCTCAGCGCGGTCAGCGCTGTGCCGTGGGCAGAGTGGTCAGCGCAGTGCTGTGGGCAGAGTGGTCAGCACAGTGCCGTGGGCAGAGTGGTCAGCGCAGTACCGTGGGCAGAGTGGTGAGTGCACTGCCGTGGGCAGAGTGGTGAGCGCAGTGCCGTGGGCAGAGTGGTCAGCGCAGTGCCGTGGGCAGAGTGGTGAGCGCAGTGCCGTGAGCAGAGTGGTCGGCGCAGTGCCGTGGGCAGAGTGGTGAGCACAGTGCCATGGGCAGAGTGGTCAGCGCAGTGTCGTGGGCATAGTGGTGAGCGCAGTGGTGTGGGTAGAGTGGTGAGTGCAGTGCCGTGGGCAGAGTGATGAGCGCAGTGCCGTGGGCAGAGTGGTGGGCACAGTGCCAAGGGCAGAGTGGGCAGTGCAGTCCCATAGGCAGAGTGGTCAGCACAGTGCCGTGGGCAGAGTGGTGAGCGCAGTGCCGTGGGCAGAGTGGTCAGCACAGTGCTGTGGGCAGAGTGGTCAGCGCAGTGCCGTGGGCAGACTGGTGAGCGCAGTGCCATGGACAGAGTGGTCAGCGCAGTGCTGTGGGCAGAGTGGTCAGTGCAGTGCCGTGGGCAGAGTGGTCAGCACAGTGCTGTGGGCAGAGTGGTCAGCGCAGTGCCGTGGGCAGAGTCGTCAGCGCAGTGGCGTGGGCAGAGTGGTCAGTGCAGTGCCGTGGGCAGAGTGGTCAGCACAGTGCTGTGGGCAGAGTGGTCAGCGCAGTGCTGTGGGCACAGTGGTGAGTGCAGTGCCGTGGGCAGAGTGGTCAGTGCAGTGCCGTGGGCAGAGTGGTCAGCACAGTGCTGTGGGCAGAGTGGTCAGCGCAGTGCTGTGGGCACAGTGGTGAGCGCAGCGCTGTGGGCAGAGTGGTGAGCACAATGCCATGGGCAGAGCGTTGAGCGCAGTGCCGTGGGTAGAGTGGTGAGCGCAGTGCCGTGGGCAGAGTGGTGAGCACAGTTCCGTGGGCAGAGTTGTGAGCGCAGTGCCATGGGCAGAGTGGTGAGCGCAGTGTAGTGGGCAGAGTGGTCAGCGCAGTGCCGTGGGCAGAGTGGTGAGCGCAGTGCCGTGGGCAGAGTGGTGAGCGCAATGCCGTGGGCAGAGTGGAGAGCGCAGTGCCGTGGGCAGAGTGGTGAGCGCAGTGCCATGGGCAGAGTGGTCAGCGCAGTGCTGTGGGCAGAGTGGCCAGCACAGTGCAGTGGGCAAAGTGGTGAGCGCAGTGCCGTGGGCAGAGTGGTGAGCGCAGCGCCGTGGGCAGAGTGGTGAGCGCAGCACCGTGGGCAGAGTGGTCAGCGCAGCACCGTGGGCAGAGTGGTGAGCATAGCGCCATGGGCAGAGTGGTGAGTGCAGCGCCGTGGGCAGAGTGGTGTGCGAAGCGCCGTGGGCAGAGTGTTGAGCACAATGCCGTGGGCAGAGTGGTGAGCGCAGTGCCATGGGCAGAGTGGTCAGCGCAGTGCTGTGGGCAGAGTGGTGAGCGCAGTGCCTTGGGCAGAGTGGTGAGCGCAGTGCCGTGGGCAGAGTGGTGAGCGCAGTGCCGTGGGCAGAGTGGTGAGCGCAGTGCCGTGGGCAGAGTGGTGAGTGCAGTGCCGTGGGCAGAGTGGTGAGTGCAGTGCCGTGGTCAGTGTGGTGAGCGCAGGGCCGTGGGCAGAGTGGTGAGCGCAACGTCGTGGGCAGAATGCTCAACTCAGTGCCGTGGGCAGAGTAGTGAGCGCAGCGCCGTAGGCAGAGTGGTGAGCGCAGCGCCGTGGGCAGAGTGGTGAGCGCAGCGTCGTGGGCAGAGTGGTCAGCACAGCACCGTGAGCAGAGTGTTCAGCGCAGCACCGTGGGCAAAGTGGTCAGTGCAGCGCTGTGGGCAGAGTGGTCAGCGCAGCACCGTGGGCAGAGCGGTCAGCGCAGTGCCGTGGGCAGAGTGGTCAGCGCACACACACATACACACATATACACATACACACTCTCAGCTATACTTACCACCAGCCCTGCGTTTTCCCCGCCACCTGGATCCTCAGTGGACATGTCACCGCCCCCGGACGACTGAATCCATATGGTGTCCGGGAAGTCTCGCGAGACTTCCTGGACGCCATCTTTGAGAAAGTATGTCGCCGCCCCTGGACAACTGGATCCAATATGGCGTCCGGGAAGTCTCGCGAGTCTTCCCGGATGCCATATTGAATCCAGTAGTTTGGGGGCGGCCACATGCCAACTGAGGATGCAGGCGGCGGATGCAGGGCCGGTGGTAAGCATAGGTGTGTATGGGTGTGTGTGTCCCCGCTTACGGCCGCCATCTTGCTTCACCCTCAACGGGTGTAAAGCTCCGGTGACGTCAAAGTGACGGAAGTGGCGGATAAAGTGACGGAAGTGCCTTCAGCTTTTATATATTAGATATATATACGTATATACTCGTGTATAAGCCGACTTTTTCATCCCAAAAATTGGGCTGAAAAGTCCCCCTTCGGCTTATACACGAGTCATATACTGTCTGAGGTCTGTTTGGTGTGGTGGCGGCTGTGTCCGGGCACAGGAGGAGGCGGGGGGAGGCTGCAGAATGAGCGGCACGTCACGTGGTGCCGCTCATTAATTATGCATGGGGAGCAGCGCATAGTACATTGCTGCTCCCCTTCACAATATAGCCTCCCCGCTGCCTCCCCGCCCCATGTATACAGAGGCCCCCCCAGCAGGGGTAATCTCACCCCTCGGCTCGGTCTGCAGGCACCCGGGTCCCCCAGCTGCTGCGTCTGCGTGCGCGGCTTCTAATTTCGGCGTCCTCCCCGCTCTTCCTGTTTGAATGCGATCATGTGACCGCGGTCACATGATCGCATTCAAACAGGAAGAGCGGGGAGGACGCCGGAATTAGAAGCCACGCACGCAGACGGAGCATCTGGGGGACCCGGGTGCCTGCAGACCGAGCCGAGGGGGTGAGATTACCCCTGCTGGGGCTGTATTACCCCTGCTGGGGGCGCCTGCATTACCCCTGTGGGGGGCCTGTATTACCCCTGTGGGGGGCCTTCATTACCCCTGTGGGGGGCCTGCATTACCCCTGTGGGGGGCCTGTATTACCCCAATGGGGGGGGCCTTCATTACCCCTGTGGGGGGCCTGCATTACCCCTGTGGGGGGGCCTGCATTACCCCTGTGGGGGGCCTGTGTTACCCCTGTGGGGGGGCCTTCATTACCCCTGTGGGGGGCCTGTATTACCCCTGTGGGGGGGCCTGCATTACCCCTGTGGGGGGGCCTGTATTACCCCTGTGGGGGGGCCTGTATTACCCCTGTGGGGGGGCCTGTATTACCCCTGCTGGGGGGCCTGTATTACCCCTGCGGGGGGGCCTGTATTACCCCTGTGGGGGGGCCTGTATTACCCCTGCTGGCGGCAACTGTATACTAGTTATGGCTGCTATATACAGGGATGGTGGGCTATATACCAGTGATAGGGGGCTTTATAACAGGACAGTGGTCTGCTGCATTGGTAGTTTACTGTTTCTATTTAAAATAAAAGTTCAACATTTTATTCGTATCTATTTTCATTTTTAAAATTTTTCAGTACCGGTAGCTGCTGCATTGTCCACCCTAGGCTTATACACGAGTCATTAGGTTTTCCCTGTTTTTGGGGGCAAAAGTAGGGGGGTCGGCTTATACACGGGTCGGCTTATACACGAGTATATATGGTATGTCTTTTACATTACTTATTATGAATATTCTACGTTAAGTGCCTATGTGAAAATGATCAATGTCTGTTTATAATGCAGTATAGCTACTAGGTGGTTATAGATATGACCATGTTTAAAAGCTAGGTGTCCTAATTATTAATATTTTCTTAGCTATTATGCTGCTCTATGTTCAAAATAGCATGTCTTTTTATTTGAGTGCAGCTGTCTTTTTGTATCAATGTGTTGTGTTTCCGCATTGCACCAGTACAGACTATAAGGATTGAGTGCCCAAGATTGTTTCTTGTTTGGATTATGGGATCAAATACTCTGTAGTGCAACCTTCTCCCGCTTGACACAGGTTCTAGTGTTCTCTGTTATCAAGCCCCTACACGCCCATTAAGAATGAGATTTTTGAAACCAAAGAAAGGCTTTGACAAAGTGCATGTATCAAAGTAGGTTAGAATCCAGTAAAACGCACATGCCTGAATGTGGCTACTATGTTGTTATAGATATGGCCATGTTTATAAGCTAAATGTCCTAATCTACTATATAATTGTCTAATGGCCACTTACGTCTGAGGCCGAAATCGCGCGCCGCGGACGGAAGTGGCCAGTATGCAAAAGAGCCGCGCGACGTGCAAATTCAAAATTTGTGCACCGTGCAGCTCTCCTCAAAGCTCCTCCTACCCGCTCTCCCTGCCGCCCCCCGCTCCCCGTGGCCCCCTCCATAGTAAAAGTAAAAATTTAAAAAATCCTCAGTGAGGATAGTCACCCGTCTGCCGGCTTGCTCCACCTCCATCTTCTAGCTCCTACAGGACTTGAGGTCTCTTAGTTAGACCAAGCTTTCACAATAAGCCTGCTGATTGTTTATTTGAGTTCTTATTTGAGTTTCCCTGATTCATATGGAATTCTGTAGTCCTGTATAACCGATAGGAGTGTTGTGGGGCTTACTGTGGACTTACCAGTTCACTACAGGTGCACATAATGGACTATAATTGGACCATTGTTAAGGTGGTGGTTTTCACACTGTAGTTACATATCAGTATGAGAATATATATGCAATGGCAAGGTGGCACTCAGTTAGTATATATATATTATCTTTATCCTTGCACAGTGGGGGCATTTCATCCCATATGGGGGTGTAGCACCCATTCTGATTCTCTTTATATGTCCAGGTATAGCACCAGTGTATATGCCAGTTGCGGAGAATTTATAAACGCCGCACCGTGCATATATAGCCCAATCCAGGTAATCTTATGATTTTGGGAATGAAATATAACTTTCTTTATTGGCACAACCCTAATATGAATTGATGGTTGATAATAATGATATTATAGGCATACAACTTGAAGATTTAACATTTTCCTGATAACGGGTACTCCGTAGTCTAACCTTTCAACCACTTCTGTTGGTAAGTTTGATTGATATACCTATGTACTAATACCCCTGTAGGGGACAGTATAGACCTGAACGCAATACAGTTCTTTCTATATAGATCCTTATACCTTTCCTTGTACTGTATTCCTTGTACAAGTGTTTACTGATGACACTGAAACTTTTATCCCAACCCATTTTTTATGGATTTTTTTTCATGTTGACTATAGGTTATACCAGATTCTTGCGAAACCAACTTGCAATATAGTGGTTTTTGAATACTTTTCATAGAGGTACGCAACCTTGCCTTGATTTAATGTGATGTCTATATTTTGATTCTTTCTCATTTGACAACAATTGCTATGTGATGTTTTTTTTCTGTTTTGTCGTGTATACCATGTAACATCACTTGTCATATTATATACTCATTTTGCACATTTGTTGTTTTTCATGTAGCATCTTTTTGTGGGATTGCCAGTTAATCCTTACGGTGTGCCAAAGTCCCCATATTATATGGAGGAGTTAGGAGACTGTCCCCCTCTAGCACACACCATAGGAACACTGGCATCCCAGACAGTCCCTTCAGATCCTCTGGCCCCAGTGGGTTTTACTCCAGCTGAATGACTAACATTTTTAGGCTTGGCCAACCGCCGACATCCTCCGCAGTGGTGACCCATCTAACCCCCCACCCTGTAACACCCCTCATGGCCCTTTAATTTCATAAAGGAGACCATGTTCCTAACATAGAGTGTATAGAGTTGATGGTCATGCTGCAGGGTGGTCCAGTTGGCATTGCACTGGCAACCACTCCTATATTCGGCTAGTAAACCAAACCACCTCACGTGAAAGAAGGTCACCACCTTGCCCTGGATACATTGCTCATGAAAGTGGTTATAAGAAGACCCTTGCAACCACTCTCAGGTGGGGGTATCTTAGAGCCTCATTTCTTCTAGAAATAACAAGACCCAGGGAGGTTCATGCCTATAAGGTACATGCTGGGAGGGGTTAGGGGGACCCACATGGCATTCTCCAAGTTGACAGCCTCTGGCCAGCATGCTACAGAAAGCAGGGAAAATAGAAGCTTCTGCCACTACTACCTCCCACATCGGCTTACTCCTTCGTTATTGCCGATCCACCGACTGCAGGTTTTTTTAAGGTTAAGGCCAGACATGCTGCAGGATCTTTTCTCTGACCCCTGGAGGTCACAGCTGGCTTTCGGTACTTCTTACCTCCTCCTGACTGTAAACTCTGTTCCAGTGGGACCTCTTTAGGTATGTGGAACCAGCACTGAATCGTGACCTTGCTGCAAACCAGTCTCAATACAGGAGCCATGGTTGTACTCTAGTTCACATATGTGGGTATCTCTTCTGAAGACTGCTCCATTACAGTGAAGCACCCTTAGCCCCCGGGTTCTGGAGAAAATCAGCTTCTCCAGAGCTGGCAAGTCTTGGGGTGGATCCATCAGGTCTCCAAAAGTGTGGACTGCAGTCACACTTTACACGGTATTGCTTCATTGTATGGTAATCCAAAGATGGTGCTGGTCTCTGCGGTGACTCAGCTTTCCTTTGCCTAGGGTCCTGCTAGGACTCAATCACTTAGGGGATTTTATTGTTTGCCCAATTTTATTGCCAAGCTCCTCATTAATCCATCCATGGGATGGGCTGCATGTGACACCTGATTTACAAATCTCATATCCCATGACCTAGGTAACATTTGAGCTTGTGGTTAGGGGTATTGATTACTAAAATCTTACATATTTGGATGAGAAACTATTTCAGGCTTACCTATTAATCTGGAATATTGAATAAGACTAAAGGACAATGCATGGACAGGTCCAAGATTAATGCCATAATAACACCTTTGTGCGCATGCCAAAAATATGAATTCTAAATGAATGGAAGGAAAGTAAAAAGGGGATTGAACATTTTCAAGATGTAATATCCATATTATAGTGTTTTATGAGTGTGAACAGACCTATAAGACCATGTATGTTAAGCATATAATGGACATATGCTATTTTTAACTGAATTGCAAACAGATAAGTGTACAGGAGGTGGTCTCGCATGCTGCTTACTAGGGATGAGCGAGTCTACTCGCTAGGACTCGTTACTGGGCGATTCTTAAGGGACTCGCTGGACTTGGTAATCGGCGAGTGTTTTAGCGAATACTCGCTCAGTAACGAGTCCAATGGAAGTAAATGGCAATCCTAGTTTTGTCAGAGTTTACTTTTTCTCACTCGCTAGACTCGCTAGACTCGCTATATCACATCGCTATATAGCTTGAATCTCCCCAAACAGCAGCGAGTCTGAGCGAGTCTACGAGTCCGATTCCTAGCGAGTCTGCGATTCCGAGTCCTGTATTCTCTATTCGGGACTCGCGAATACAGAATCTTTTATGTTCCTATTCAGCATTGCGTGTTAGGTCAGAAAACTTGTGAAGAAGGACAAGCATGTTAGCCAATCATAGTCAGTAATGCCATAGCATTGTTGGTTGTGGCAGGACTATGATTGGCTGCTGTCCATCGTGATGACTATGTCATGTATGACAGGCAAGGCAGTATATAAGGCTTGTCCCCCCCATTTTGGGCACATTCCTGAGAAGAGCTGACCTAGTGCAGGGAGACTTGGAGCAGATCTAGGGACAGTTAGGCAGTGTAGGAGTCAAGATTCTTCACATATAACCCAAAAGTTCTTTTCAGAACTACCAGGACGGAGGATTGCTGTACAGGACTGTAAGGAAGGGAGATAGATAGGAGTAGCCTTACAGTGCATACAGCACCATCCTCAGAGCTTAGTTCACCCAGCTTTCCCCAGAGCTGCAATCCTAATCTTTTTCTTATTTTTGGCACTAGTCTACCAGATAATTTTGGTGCCATTTTTCCACAAATTTTTTTTCCTGTGCCAGTGCGTTGCTGTACGGTGTCCTGCCTGCACCTCGCACGGTACTTGTAACATTGCACGCAGCCAGCACCGCAGTCTATTAGTGCCTGGTTCTGCGTACTAAACAATTTTATTCCTGTGCCAGTGCGTTGCTGTACGGTGTCCTGCCTGCACCTCGCACGGTACTTGTAACATTGCACGCAGCCAGCACCGCAGTCTATTAGTGCCTGGTTCTGCGTACTAAACAATTTTTTTCCTGTGCCAGTGCGTTGTTGTACGGTGTCCTGCCTGCACCTCGCACGGTACTTGTAACATTGCACGCAGCCAGCACCGCAGTCTATTATTGCCTGGTTCTGCGTACTAAACAATTTTTTTTCTGTGCCAGTGCGTTGCTGTACGGTGTCCTGCCTGCACCTCGCACGGTACTTGTAACATTGCACGCAGCCAGCACCGCAGTCTATTAGTGCCTGGTTCTGCGTACTAAACAATTTTTTTCCTGTGCCAGTGCGTTGCTGTACGGTGTCCTGCCTGCACCTCGCACGGTACTTGTAACATTGCACGCAGCCAGCACCGCAGTCTATTAGTGCCTGGTTCTGCGTACTAAACAATTTTTTCCTGTGCCAGTGCGTTGCTGTATGGTGTCCTGCCTGCACCTCGCATGGTACTTGTAACATTGCACGCAGCCAGCACCGCAGTCTATTAGTGCCTGGTTCTGCGTACTAAACAATTTTTTTCCTGTGCCAGTGCGTTGCTGTACGGTGTCCTGCCTGCACCTCGCACGGTACTTGTAACATTGCACGCAGCCAGCACCGCAGTCTATTAGTGCCTGGTTCTGCGTACTAAACAATTTTTTTCCTGTGCCAGTGCGTTGCTGTACGGTGTCCTGCCTGCACCTCGCACGGTACCTTCCATCTGTCTTAAAATATCTTAGCCTCTAGTGTGTACCTTTCACGAAATAGTACCTGCTACTTGTTTTACACATTTAGAGCCACCAGAAATTCTAAAATGTCACCCAAAAAACCAAATCCCAAAAAAAGCGTTGCTAAGGGACAGGGACGAGGTACAGGCATTGGTAGTCGTGGCCAACTATCCACCAGTTCGGGCAGACAGATGAGGATTGATCGATCGTTCCTCCTGTCTAATTTTCCCAGTCAGGAAAGTAAACGAGTATTGAGGCCGGAAGACGAAGACCATCTAACGTCTTGGCTGGCAGACAAGACCTCAACAACAGGTTCTTGCAGCACACAAGGTTCCTTGAGCACTGTGTCTACTGTTGGTAGATACCATGCTGGGTCATCTAATCCACAACCTCTTCACAGTTCCTCAGACCAACAGCAGCCCCATGAAAATGTTGACACAGACATGGGTCACTCAGATGACTTATTTGGTACATATAATCCTTTGCATGAATCCGGTTTGCCAGACTCAGTAGTAGATGAGATACTTGATGAAGAATTGTCCAATCATGGACAAATTTTAGAGACACCCCGGCCACATGAACGTGACTTTCAGCAAAGTCTTAGACCGTCTCAGGAGTTGGAGGATGATGATGAAGAGACACACTTGTCATCCGGGGAGCAAAATCAATCTTGTTATCGGGAAGATTTAGAAGAGGAAGGGGTTGATGATGAGACCACTGATCCCACATGGAATGTTGCCATGCAGAGTCAGCAGAGCAGCACGGAGGAAGAAAGTGTGTATGTCCCACCAACAAAGGCACCAAGGCCTACTCCTCCCACCAGAACTGAAAGAGTCACCACTGTTGCCCAAACTGTGTCCACTGTGGTGCAAAATTTGTCGACTGTTGGACAAAATGTCTCAAATGCGGGCCTGAGTAATCCCTCTGGGAGTACAATCAAGCATAGAGGTCGGTCAGCCACTGTGTGGAATTTTTTTAAAGATGGGCCTTCTCAAGAAAATGTGGTCATCTGTACCATCTGCCATGCAAGGCTAAGCAGAGGCCACGGGAAAGGAAACATGAGCACCAGCAGTATGCGGAAGCACATGGCTGGTCAGCACCCTATTCAGTGGTCAAAAGTGCAGCCTTCCACAACAGTGTCATCAGACCCAAAGACTGCCACGGTAACGCAGATCCGTCCGTCACAATCAAGTGTTGCTGAAGCTGTTCCAGCTCATATGTACTCATCCCAAGCAGCGGTTGCAGAGAGACTGAACACTAGTGCAGACAGTTCTCGGTCAGCAACATCCTTACAGTTGTCAGTGACACAGCTGTACGAAAGGAAGCAGAAATACCACTCTTCCCACCCATTAGCCAAAAAAATAAATGCCCAGATAGCTAAGATGTTAGCAGTCGAGATGTTGCCGTTTAGGCTTGTGGGTACAGACTCTTTTCGTGAGCTTTGGCTGTGGCAGTACCACGGTACTCGGTTCCAAGTCGCCACTACTTTTCACGTTGTGCCGTCCCCGCGTTACATGAGCATGTCATTAACAACCTCAAGCGTGCCCTCACCAACGCTGTAACCGGGAAAGTACACCTTACTACGGACACGTGGACAAGCAGTTCAGGACAGGGCCGGTACATCTCGCTCACCGCGCATTGGATCAACGTTGTGGAGAGTGTGCCAAACTCTGTTAGTGTTACATCAAACATCCTACCCACGCCACAGATAGCTGGCACAACCTCATTCAGGGTCTCTGCATCATCCTATATGTCCAGTACACCATCTTCCGCTTCCTCGACCAATCCTCAATTGCCCTCAACATCACGGCCAAGTTGGGAGGTTTGCTGCAGCGCTTCACCAAGACGCCAACAGGCTCTGCTGAAGCTGATCTGTTTAAGTCACACACCTCACACTGCAGTAGAGCTGTTGAAAGGTCTGAAGCAACAGACAGATGAGTGGCTATCCCCACTCCAACTCCAGACCAGTCTCGTGGTGAGCGACAATGGTCGTAACCTAGTGGCTGCACTAAAGCTCGGAAACCTTGTGCACGTGCCTTGCATGGCTCACGTGCTGAATCTAGTAGTGCAGAAATTCCTGCGTACATACCCAGAGTTATCTGACCTACTGGAGAAGGTGCGTCGAGTTTGCGCACATTTTCGTCATTCGTCAACAGCGGTTGGAAAACTTTCATTGCTTCAAAAGCAATTGAATTTGCCCAACCACAGACTCATTTGTGACATGCCGACACGATGGAACTCTACATTCCATATGTTATCGAGGATCAATGAGCAGCAGAGGGCAATATCCGAATATCAGTTGCAACATGCCCGTCAGACCGGCAGTCAGCCACCACATATTAGTACAATGGAGTGGGTGTGGATCGCTGACACATCTGAGGTTCTTGATAATTTTGACTACTGCACAAAACTGGTGAGCGGTGATCAGTCCATCATCAGTGTCACTATCCCCATGCTGTGTCTGCTCAAAGAATCCCTCATTAATCAGAAAAAGGAAGCATTGAGAGCCCAGCAGATGGCTATGGAGCCAGATTTAAACAGCGCAGTACCTAGCCAGCAAAGCCAATATGACCAGGCTACATTGGCTCCTGAAGAGGAACCAGAGCAAGACGATGAAGAGGATTTATTTTTTGTTGGTGCCGATGTCAACCCAGATGGTACTCCCAACCCCAGCTTTGTGTCTGTCCACCATGGGTGGGCTGGAGAGGAGGAGGCGGAGACAGACTTTGCGGATACAATGGGTATTGAACATCGTTCTGGGGACACTGAAGACATGAGTCTATGTAGCTTGGGACACATGGCTGACTTCATGTGCACTTGTCTGCTAGAAGACCCATGAGTGATTAACATATTGCACAACGACCTCTACTGGTCGGCCACCTTTCTGGACCCACGTTATAAAGATAAATTCACCTCGCTGCTGTTTCAGTCACCACGTGGCTTGACAATTGACTATTTCAAGAGGGTTCTTGTGGATAAAATGCTTCTAATATCACCGTCAGACAACTCTCTGCCCATAGGTAGCAACCCTGTGCAACAGCAGCCATTGGTCGGGGCACAATCATCCACGCTGTCCAGAAGAGATGCTGGAAAGATGTCCGCAAAGTGGGCTATGTTCAATAAGCCATCGAACCTGCAGCGCCATGTTGCTCCGGTAACCATCTCTCGGAGACAGAAACTTACCAACATGGTACAAGAATACTTAAGTGACAGTACCTGCTTCCTTACTGATGCCGCAGTCCCGTTTAATTACTGAGTCTCCAAGCTCCACACTTGGACAGAGCTCTCGTTGTATGCCTTGGAGGTGCTGGCATGCCCTGCGGCTAGTGTGACATCAGAGCGGGTTTTCAGTGCCGCTGGGGTTATCATAACTGATACCAGGACACGTCTTACTCCAGAGAATGCAGACAGGCTTACTCTAATTAAGTTTAATAGGAACTGGATTTCACAAGACTTCTTGAGCCCTGAAGACGACAGTAGTCAGAGCTGAAGTGCCACGTTCAACATCAATATGATATAATTAATCATTGTATTATATTGTGACTTTTTGGTACAAGCAGTATGTACAACGCCAGTAACGATTTGCCTAACCATGTTCCTGAAACCTGGTAATGAGGCTGCTTCATCTTAAACCAACACTAAACCTTAACTTCGGTTTCATTAACCATCAGAACACCTTTTGACAATGAATCAACCTTTATTTTGTGTTAGCAAACATTCAAAAGCCCCTTGGGCTAATTTTTTGAGCCACCCAGGCTAACAACCTTATCATGGCCCTTAGGCCTGCATTTTAACTCAAAATGCCAAACAGCCCCTTGGGCAAATTTTTGGAGCCACCCAGCCTAAGAAGGTTATCATGGCCCTTAGGCCTGCATTTATACCCTAAATGCCTAACAGCCCCTTTTGCAAATTTTTGGAGCCACCCAGGCTAACAAGCTTATCATGGCCGGTAGGCCTGCATTTTTACTCAAAATGCCAAACAGCCCCTTGGGCTAATTTTTGGAGACACCCAGCCTAAGAAGGTTATCATGGCCCTTAGGCCTGCATTTATACCCAAAATGCCAAACAGCCCCTTGGGCTAATTTTTGGAGCCACCCAGGCTAACAACCTTATCATGGCCCTTAGGCCTGCATTTTAACTCAAAATGCCAAACAGCCCCTTGGGCTAATTTTTGCAGCCACCCAGGCTAACAAGCTTATCATGGCCGGTACGCCTGCATTTTTACTCAAAATGCCAAACAGCCCCTTAGGCTAATTTTTGGAGACACCCAGCCTAAGAAGGTTATCATGGCCCTTAGGCCTGCATTTATACCCAAAATGCCAAACAGCCCCTTGGGCTAATTTTTCCAGGCACCAAGCCTATGCCTGCATCGTGGGCATTGCATGTACTATGCTGCTAGTACAACCAATTCTATTGTATGGGCCAAGCACCCTGCTTTCTGAAAAAAAATGTATATGAAGCCCCTTGAGCTAATTTTTTAGGCAACAAGCCTATGCCTGCATCGTGGGCGTTGCTTGTACTATCATCCTGCTGGAGCCTGGTGAAGGGTCCCACTGTACGCTCTGTAGAAAACGCGTAGACGCGATGTGTAGCAGGTAGATGTCCCAGCCTCTCACATGTGTGTTCCTAGTCTTGTTGCCATAGCGAGGCATTAAGTAACCCCCCAAACACAGGCACTGTTTATTTGTCAGCAACATTTGTATGTGGAGTCATGATTTTACACTTAGTAACCAAGGTGACTTCATGCGCCATGCGGGCCGTAAAGTACTTGCTAATGATGCTCTCTCTCCCCTGTCCCCCACGCCAAATGTCTCAGGGTAATCCTTGACTCCTCCCTCTCCTTCAAGCCCCACCTCGAGTTCCTAACCAAGTCCCTGTGACTCCAACTCAAAAATATTTCACGAATTTGCTCGTTACTCGACCCTGACACTGCTAAAACACTCATTAATGCCCTCATCATGTCCCGCCTTGACTACTGGAGCCTCCTTCGCACAGGGCTCCCTGCCAACTCTCTTGCACCTCTCCAATCTATACTTAACTCTGCTGCCCGACTAATCCATCTGTCCTCACGCTACTCCGCTGTCTACCCCCTCTGCCAAGCCCTTCACTGGGTCCCCGCCCCACAGAGAGCTCACTTTAAAACACTGACCATGACATTCAAAGCCTTACACAACCTATCCCCACCATACATCTCCGACATGATCTCCCGATACCATCCCTCACGCAACCTGCGTTCATCCCAAGAACTTCTCCTACACTCCCCCCTCATCTCCTCTTCCCACAACCGCATACAGGATTTCTCCCGGGCATCCGCCATGCTCTGGAACTCGCTGCCCCACCTCATCAGTCACTCGCATACCCTGGGAACCTTCAAGAGACACCTAAAGACTCACCTCTTCCGACAGGCCTACAACCTGCCATGAGACCCCGCTACACGCCCCACGACCGACACCTTCCCCACCCTATTGTATCCCCACCCACCCCTCGTAGAATGTGAGCCCACGCGTACAGGGTCCTCTCCTCTTGTACCTGTATGACCTTATTGTCTATGTTTATTGTACTTGTCCTTGTCTACCTTATCCTCATGTAAAGCGCCATGGAACCTATCGGTGCTATATAAATAAATAATAATTATAACAATGATGATGACTTTAAGCCCACCCACAAAACAACCTACACATCCATTCCGTTAAAAAAGACAGACACAAAGCTGTTTTTTAAAACTGTGTATTAAAACAAAATGGCAGCACTGGTTGGACGTTGTGACCATATGCAAGGACACACCCCCAACCAATAACACCCGCTTTTAAACAAAGAAAAAGAAAAAACAAAAAATGGAGCCCTACAGGTCCTGGTAGGTGGGCTGATTGGGTGGGGTAGGCTGTACCTGCCCACCATCACCCTGGTCCTGTAAGAGGTCAAGGGCCCCATGGATGGCCTCCGCCAACCCTTGAGGGTGGATCCTCTGGGCAGGTGTGGGGAAAACTGGTAGGTCCCTGTTAGGTGGCCAGTGATGCAAAGGAGGTATAGGCCTCTGGGGTGGCACATGGCTGTCCCGGTGTGTGGGCCTGTCTTGGAGGTTGGAGTGTGACAGTTGCCACCTCTCCAAATACTGGAAAACCTCACCTGGGTGGTTTGGGGGGCGACTGGCGTCAAGCACAATATGTAATGCTGACCTTGCCTGCAGTAGCCTGTCAAATGGAATTACATCCAGGAATGGTATGAGACTGTGGGCAAAGACAGCATTACTTTGTGCACGATGTACATGAGGTGACCCCGGGATCAGACCATGGCTGCTGATTGGAGGTGGGCATCCAGTTTGCTCCACTGCTGGATGTTGGTGGAGAGACAGTGGTTCTGGCCCTGCAACCTCCTCCTCTTGCGGCCGGACATGCCCCAAAGCTGGGGTTGGTGCTGGTGGCGGCGGTGGTGGTGGTGTTGGTGCTGGTGGCGGTGGTGGTGGTGGTGGTATTCCACCAGCTTGGCCTTGGTCCTCCACTTCAGGTGCTTCAGGGGCCTCCCTCGCCTGTTCAGGCAGCTGTGGTGGTGGAGGGTTAGCACGGCGCCTGCGGTAGTGAGCATCTCTGTGGGTAAAGGCCAAAAAAGTTTGGTGAATGCATTGCATTTGGAAACAAAAACATAGGTCAAACATTAAGTTGCACGCTTTTTTGACTCTGTGTATCAGTGTATTCTGAATCAGATATTTTTTATTATTATTAAAGAATAACCAACTGTACATAACATAAAGGAATACGTCACTTTGTTTGCTAATTCCATAATAATACATAATTTTTCCCCCCCTTATTACCCCCCACCCCCCCCATCCCATCTAATCTAGACGATCAATAACATCAATGGTTCACATGAAAAAAACGTCCCCCTGACTTCACTTTTAACTTGACATACTTAATTTGCCAAACTTTTAGGTTATATCATCTATATAAACGAGGGAAGGGGTTCAAACGTATACAATATATATCTACTATATAATTGCCGTAGGCACGTTTGTGTCGGACCCCGGCACGCCGTGGCTTTGTCACTATGTGACGTTACCACGTGCGAGGCATTGCCCGCGTAGCGGGCATTGCGACCCCTCGCCGCTGTCATCCCGCTACGGAGCAGCTGCTGTCAGCACATGCTGACACAGTGCTCCGGAGCCTCTGCCCCTGTGCCCCTGTCATCCCGCTCCGGAGCAGCTGCTGTCAGCACATGCTGACACAGTGCTCCGGAGCCTGTGCCCCTGTGCCCCTGTGCCCCAGTGCCCCTGTGCCCCAGTGCCCCTGTGCCCCTGTGCCCCAGTGCCGCTCCGGAGCAGCTGCTGTCAGCACATGCTGACACAGTGCTCCGGAGCCTGTGCCCCTGTGCCCCTGTGCCCCAGTGCCCCTGTGCCCCTGTGCCCCAGTGCCCCTGTGCCCCAGTGCCCCTGTGCCCCTGTGCCCCTGTGCCCCAGTGCCCCTGTGCCCCTGTGATCCCGCTCAGGAGCAGCTGCTGTCAGCACATGCTGACACAGTGCTCCGGAGCCTGTGCCCCTGTGCCCCTGTGCCCCAGTGCCCCTGTGCCCCAGTGCCCCTGTGCCCCTGTGCCCAAGTGCCCCTGTGCCCCTGTGCCCCAGTGCCTCTGTGCCCCTGTGCCCCTGTGCCCCAGTGCCCCTGTGCCCCTGTGTCCCTGTGATCCCGCTCCGGAGCAGCTGCTGTCAGCACATGCTGACACAGTGCTCCGGAACCTGTGCCCCTGTGCCCCTGTGCCCCAGTGCCCCAGTGCCCCAGTGCCCCTGTGCCCCAGTGCCCCTGTGCCCCTGTGATCCGGCTCCGGAGCAGCTGCTGTCAGCACATGCTGACACAGTGCTCCGGAGCCTGTGCCCCTGTGCCCCTGTGCCCCTGTGCCCCAGTGCCCCTGTGCCCCTGTGCCCCAGTGCCCCTGTGCCCCAGTGCCCCTGTGCCCCAGTGCCCCTGTGCCCCTGTGCGAGCACTTGCGGCGCGGTTGCGGTAATCCCCATAAGGATTACCGCAACCGCGCCGCATTGCGACTCGCTGGCTGAGTGCGAGCACTTGCGGCGCGGTTGTGGTAATCCCCATAAGGATTACCGCAACCGCGCCGCAAGTGCAAGTTGCGGCGCGGTTACGGTAATCCCCATAGAAAGTATAGGGGGACTTGCGGCAGGTGCGGCAAGTGCGGTTTTGCCGCACCTGCCGCAAGTCCCCCTATATTTTGTATGGGGATTACCGCAACCGCGCCGCAGATGCGGTTTTTAAATAAAATAAAATAATCTTTATACAAATAAATTCACTTAAAATAACAAATAATAAATAAATTTAATAATAATAAAAATAGTAAAAAAACAAAACAAAATAAATAATAAAATAAAAAATAAGAATAACAAAAAAAAATAAATAATAATATATTAAATTAAGATATTAATTACATTAAGTAATTAAAATATAATAAAATAAAATAATTTTCATTAAAATAAAAAATTAATATACAAAATAATATAATTAATAATATATTAATATAAAATAAAAATGCAAATAATAATGATATTAATGCTATTAATACTGCTATTAATGCTACTAATAATGCTATTCAGGATATTATTAATGTTATTAATGCTAATAATAATGCTATTAATGCTAATAATACTGCTAATAATGCTATTAATACTGCTATTAATGCTACCAATAATGCTATTAATGCTATTAATAATGTTATTAATGCTATTAATGCTATTAATAATGCTATTAATGCTAATAATAATGCTATTAATGCTAATAATACTGCTAATAATGCTATTAATACTGCTATTAATGCTATCAATAATGCTATTAATGCTATTATTAATGTTATTAATGCTAATAATAATGCTATTAATGCTATTAATAATGTTATTAATGCTATTATTAATGCTAATAATGCTATTAATACTGCTATTACTGCTAATAATAATGCTATTGCTTATATTATTTCTATTGATGATGCCATTATTATTTAAAAATCTTTAAAAAAACAATAAACATATTTTAGATACCCGATGCATTTGCATCAGGCTAACAGCTATCTACTATATAATTGCCGTAGGCACTTCCGTGTCGGACCCCGGCAAAGACCGTGGCTATGTCACTCTGTGACGTCACCACGGCGAAGCATTGGCCGCGTAGCGGCCAATGCGAGCCGTTGGCCTGCGTGAGCAATGGCCGCGAGGCCATTGCTCGCGCAGGCTGAGTACGAGCAATGGCCGCGAAGCGGCCATTGCGAGTCGCTGGCCGAAAATAGAACCAGAGGCTCGGCCACAAAGCTAGCGATCTCCCGCTCAGGTAGCGCGAGCAATGGCCGCCAGGCCATTGCGAGTCGCTGGCTGAGTGCGAGCACTTGCGGCGCGGTTGCGGTAATCCCCATAAGGATTACCGCAACCGCGCCGCATTGCGAGTCGCTGGCTGAGTGCGAGCACTTGCGGCGCGGTAGCGGTAATCCCCATAAGGATTACCGCAACCGCGCCGCAAGTGCAAGTTGCGGCGCGGTTGCGGTAATCCCCATAGAAAGTATAGGGGGACTTGCGGCAGGTGCGGCAAGTGCGGTTTTGCCGCACCTGCCGCAAGTCCCCCTATACTTTGTATGGGGATTACCACAACCGCGCCGCAGATGCGGTTTTTAAATAAAATAAAATAATCTTAATACAAATAAATTCACTTAAAATAACAAATAATAAATAAATTTAATAATAATAAAAATAGTAAAAAAACAAAACAAAATAAATAATAAAATAAAAAATAGCTATCTACTATAATCAAATTAATGCACGTTCTAGAATCCCGATGCATTTGCATCGGGCTCACAGCTAGTATATATATAATATAATATTTAATATAATACAATATATATAATAATGACTATTCAGCCACTATCTCCATCCACTTCTTTCTCAACCCTCGTCCATGCCTCCCATATCTGTGTATTCTGTGTTTTCATTGTTGACCTTAAGATTGAATTGCAGCCAATAAATTAGGACATTTTGGCTCATGCCTCAACCAATATTCTATGTGTGGGTAGTGTTGGTCCTTGATTTTTTGACATTACATTTGAAATTTAACCATTTGTCTGCCCAATTACACTGTGCCCTGCCTTAGGCAGGATAGCTATTTAGGCACTTGAAGACACATTAGTGGCCACAAGTATAGCATTTACTTTTTGTTGTAACTTTATGTGGACAAATCTATAGCCTGACACTTTGAGGCAAACACATTCTTCAGGGTTGTTTACCATCAGATGGACAGTAAAAGACGCAGTGTGGGCGACCTTGGTTTCAAAGCACATAACCCAGATCTATAGGGCAGGTGAGCAAGACAGTAAATGGAGTCCTGCAGCATAGGTGACACATGAGCATTCGGCGTTAGTGGCCTACACTCCTTGTTGCTGCCATGTATGCTAATCAGGAATATCTTGGTAAATACAACCCACAAAACATATGGCTTGGCTTTTGAAACGACTGTAATGGACATAGAGTATGGGGTTGTTTTTGATCAGCAGGTCACACATCGTTGGTGCCAAACAAGGTGGTATTCCCAGATGGACAGTTTTACAATTATTCCAACGGGGCCGAACACAAAGCCGGGAACAGCAAGGGCAAACTTCTTGTTTCCTAAAGGACCTTGGACATAAAAGCCTGTTGCACTGAAAATATGGCCCCCTTAAGTTTGATTTTATACAGCATTAATACACTATGTTTTTCGGAGGATTCTTAATGTGGCCATCAGTTAACAACAAAACAATTAAATTGACATGTGGGCCCTAATATCTACACCATCACCTTGCAGCCCCAAATATACCCATGGGCAAACTCACCCACACGTATTTGTAGTGATACAGAGTATGTCCTCAAATGTGTATGACTGTGTGAACAATCTGGGATGGTGTACAAACAGTTTAGTGCAAAAGGGGTATATCCTTACAACGTTATTTAGCCTAAAAAACACCCACAATTAAACGTGTAGGGATGTATGTGGCCCTTATGCAAGTGGAGGGAGGCCATTAGGAACACATACAAATGATGCTTACGACAGGCAAACCAGACAAGGCCACACACCTTAGAGGCCATTGCAGGGAAGAACATGGCTTTGTTCCACAAACACGCCAACAATAATAGCTAATTGTGAGGTCACGGAACATTGTGTCTGCCCACCCTGCAGAACATTGCTTATTTGTCCCAACGTCACAATGTGACTATAAATGTGTATGTCCTGGATCATTGCCAAAGGTAATAGAAATCTGTTGCACCATGGCAGAAACAAACCCCAGTGTGGGTATGTAAACCAGCACACTCATTATAGAGCTTCATACGTACACTGTGTGCCCTCGTGGACAGGGTCCTCTCCTCTTGTACCTGTACGACCTGATTGTCTTCATTTACTGTTTTTTGTAGTTAACCATTATCCTCATGTAAAGTGCCATGGAACCTAATGGCGCTATATAAATAAATAATAATAATAGTACACAACAGTGCTGCAGACACATACCTTGGCATACGGGCCACCGGTCCAAGGAAGGACAACCGGTCATAGTGCTTATAGATCAGCCCTGGAGCTGCTCCCGGTTCCCTCTCTGCGAACTGGCGATGTTGTTTTTTATGTTGATCGCGGCAGCCCCTCCAACGTTTTTGAAGATGGTCAACTGTGAAATGATTTCAAACCAGGTTTAGACATGTGTAATATTTGAAACACCAAAAGTATGTGTACAAATCAACAATAACATTTTATTCATGTTGTGTGTGTAATGTGTATACAAGGCACAGTGACACGACAGTGTGGAACATCATCAACAGCATTACGGACATTGAGCTCATGTGGACACTATCACAAATGAGGCAGGACACATGTCGACGCATCGAGAAGGTAATAGTGCGGGCACCAGACTCTGCTCATTAGTGGTATTAATATACACCCAACCCCCTGGCCGTAAGAGCCAGGAGCACCAGCCCTTAAACTAAGTGTACTGTTGTGACCCCATTCAAATATAGGCAACTATGCGACGGCGCATGATAACCCATTGAGGGTCCTGTATACCCTGCTATGGGGGGCCTGTATACCCACGAGGGCCCTGTATACCCACTGCTGGGGGCCCTGTATACCCACTGGGGCCCTGTATACCCACTGCTGGGGGGTCTGTAGACCCACTGAGGGCCCTGTATACAGGGACTGACTGGCACCCTACAGTTTGGGTTGCAGCCCTCCCTCACCGGCCCGACACAGGTGAGGACGGGGGGTGGGGGGGTGATGACTGGCGGCCGCCTCACAGTCACCGCAGCTCCCGCAGTCTCCTAGGGCTTGCTCCCAGCCGCAGCCTCACGCTCCTCACAGCCGCTTGCTCCCAGTCGCAGCCACACGCCACTCACAGACGCTCACTCCCGGCCGCAGCCGCGCGCTGATGACATCATCGCGCGGCCAGGAGCTTCCGGTTCCGGCTGCTGCTTCGGGGTCATGCGGCTGCTTCATGCTCCTGCAGCCGCATCACCCGTGCGGGCGGCAGCCCTTTTCATGGTCCAGGTGGCCCAAAATAGGGGAAAATACGCCGGCCTGGGGGGCAATTGCCCCCCAGGCACCTGGGCCAGTCCGCCCCTGCCTGTATACCATAATATGGGGGCATGTATACCCATCTGGGGGCCTGTATACTCTGCAGGGGGAGCTGTATACTCTGCTGGGGGGCTGTCTACCAGTGATAGCCGCTGTATACCAGGATGGCGGTCAATATGATTTCAGTTTTTGGGGGCAAAAAGAGGGGGGTCGGCTTATACACGGGTCGGCTTATACACGAGTATATATACAGTAAATCCAATATATAACGGGTGAACTCATTTAACTTACTCATATTGCTCTGTTCATCATTGCCACTCAGATGGAACGCAAGGAACATCACTTGGGCGATCTCTCTCCAGGCAGTAGTCCTCATGATGTTATCCCCATAGGCAGGGTCTGTTGGGAGCTATAGCAGTGGCCGAGCCTCCACCAGAGGAATCAAACGCAGCGTGTTCACAGTGACACGGCCGGCCATGATTGCTCTGTGGAATGAATTGCTCTGTGTGTGCGTCTGTCAGAGCGACTCGTTTCCTCTTTGCTTAAAGCATGGTGTGTGCAGGAGAATCGCTTCCCCCTCGCATCATAGGCTCCAAATAAGAGAAAAACCTGCGAGTTTGGACTCGCACACTTTCAGAGACACATCAGCGATTTGTAAATCGCATTATTCGCTATTACTTGGTTCCCTATTCATTAACATTGGACTCGCTAGACTCGCAACAAGTAGCGAGTCCTGGACTCGGACTCGTGCGGGTCTAGCGATTCCGAGTAATTTAGGACTCGCTCATCCCTACTGCTTACCCTGTGCAATATTTTTTATGGCACCTGGATTTCATGGCTACTGCCACATCTGGCACTCTTCCAAAAATTCACAGCCTGTAGGTGACCCAACACCTGGAGACTCAAAGAAGCTTAAAAACTTTATTTTAAAGCTTCCTTAAATTCACCTTGTTGAAAGAAACTTATAAACCAGATGGCTGTAAACTCAGAAACTTTAGGTTAGCAGAGTTTTTAGCCATGGGGTCTTCTGGCAAGTGTTTTGGCCCCAAATCTTAAAGGAAAGTTTTAGGGCCATTTTAAAATTTCAAACTTTTCCCTGAATAAAAGCCGCATTCGCTGATTTTTTAGTAAATTACTGGGATTTTCCAATAATGAACCAAATTGTCAATATTCGTGCTAAATTTGAAACTGGAAACCTTGTTTCAAAAAGTTTGCTCATCTCCAGTGATAGCAAAAAGAAAAGACATTTAAATTTTCATTTTCTTTACAGAATGTCCACCTTTATCCTTTCAAAATATATGCATTACATTTTTATACAAACTGTACAATTTCTACAGATATGTGAGCTAAAATATTGTAGTACATTTAGAATTGTCAGTTTAACTTTACCAACACAAATTGAGCTTACTTTGAATGCCCATGTTTATATATGATTTTTTTTTTTTTTTTTAAAAACCCGCAGCCACCCCAGAAGATTGCACGTTCATTGAAGCGCCATCCTCTGGCGCTGTATCCAATACGTCCAGGGCCCTGGTGCGGTGGCTCACTGGGTAATAAAGGGGTTAGGGCCAGCTTTGTGTTATCAGCTGGCCCTAAGCCCGAAATTCAAATATTAAACATGACCGCCATGAATTTCTATTGAATTTATTTTAACAAAACACAGCACAGAGAAAAAATATTTTATTAGAAATAAAACAAAAAAAACACTTAGACTCCATCTTTAATTCTGAAAACATTCCTCTTTCGTCCCGACGCAGTACTAAAACGCAATGTCCACACTGCTACATCACTCTGCATAGACGCACATGACTATGTAGAGCGAGAGCAGGCTGAAAACTGACTGTCAAGTCAGGGTTCACCTCAGGTCATAGCTGGGGCTATGACCGCGGGTGAACCCTGCTGTCACAGCCCAAAGACTGCCGACGTCTGCAGAGATTGCCGAGCGCTGAACTTCCCGGTATTTGCTGAACAGTGCATTGAACTTCCCAAACCCCATTACATTAAATTGGAAGCAAAACCAATGGCATAGCCAATATCTTCAGAGAGGCCCAAAAGCTACCAAAACAGCTGAAACCATTTCACAGTGGAGCTTCACTGTTGTGGCACAGCCATTAGCTTCCTAGACTAGTTACGTAAGAAATATTGAGGTGGATGAGTGACAGGTGTAGGCCTGGTGGGCTGGGAGCCATGCCAAATTCAGGCAATGTGCAACAATTAGACCCAATTAAGATTCTCCATTTACAAGAAATGTGGCTTGTTGTGACTCAAGAGTAAGCAAAAGAGAGACGAATAGAAGGAATATTAGGTGTTAAATACATAAAAATGAAAATTTGTCACTGAAAAAACTTTTTTTTGTGTGTTAAAAGTTGTGATAGAGAAATGATCAATGATGATAGAGTAGAGATACATGTGAAATGCCTATATAATGTCCCACCTCCCTGTATATTGTAAGCTTGTATGCTTTAGTGTCTTTTATGTGGCAGTAAAGAATCTTTAGACTTGTATTTAGCTCAAAAATAAATAATTGTTTAAAAAGAAAAAATTACAAGGGGTCCCCTCTATTCTTGATCACCTGCTAGGGTAAAGTAGACAGCTGCAGCCTGCAGGCCTCAGCAGGCGGCTTTACTTTGGCTGGTAATCCAAAACAAAGATCACCTCATGCTATTTTTGCAAAGTTATTTATTTATAAACTAGCTGTGAGCCCGATGCAAATGCATCGGGATTCTAGAACGTGGCAATATTATTTGCATTAATAGCATTATTATTACCATTAATAGCATAATTATTAGCATTAATAGCATAATTATTAACATTAATAGCATAATTATTAGCATTAATAGCATTAATAGCAATATTATTGGCATTAATACCATTATGATTACTATTAATAGTATTAATATTAGCATTAATAGCATAATTATTAGCATTAATAGTATTAATATTAGCATTAATAGCATAATTATTAGCATTAATAGCATGAATATTAGCAATAATAGCATAATTATTAACATTAATAGCATTAATAATAGCATTAATAGCAATATTATTTGCATTAATAGCATTATTATTACCATTAATAGCATAACTATTAGCATTAATAGCATAATTATTAACATTAATAGCATAATTATTAGCATTAATAGCATTAATAGCAATATTATTTGCATTAATACCATTATGATTACCATAAATAGCATAATTATTAGCATTAATAGCATAAATATTAGCATTAATAGCATAATTATTAGCATTAATAGTATCAATATTAGCATTAATAGCATAATTATTAGCATTAATAGCATAAATATTAGCATTAATAGCAATATTATTTGCATTAATAGCATTATTATTACCATTAATAGCATAATTATTAGCA
Source organism: Allobates femoralis (assembly GCA_033576535.1). Classification (NCBI taxonomy): domain Eukaryota; kingdom Metazoa; phylum Chordata; class Amphibia; order Anura; family Aromobatidae; genus Allobates; species Allobates femoralis. Next base: position 567,656,799 of record JARQOC010000002.1, read on the forward strand.
TTAATAGCATAAATATTAGCATTAATAGCATAATTATTAGCATTAATAGTATAAATATTAGCATTAATAGCATAATTATTAGCATTAATAGCATAAATATTAGCATTAATAGCAATATTATTTGCATTAATAGCATTATTATTACCATTAATAGCATAATTATTAGCATGAATAGCATCATTATTAACATTAATAGCATAATTATTAGCATTAATAGCATTAATACCAATATTATTTGCATTAATACCATTATGATTACCATTAATAGCATAATTATTAGCATTAATAGCATAAATATTAGCATTAATAGCATAATTATTAGCATTAATAGTATTAATATTAGCATTAATAGCATAATTATTAGCATTAATAGCATAAATATTAGCATTAATAGCATAATTATTAACATTAATATCATTAATAATAGCATTAATAGCAATATTATTTGCATTCATAGCATTATTATTACCATTAATAGCATAATTATTAGCATTAATAGCATAATTATTAACATTAATAGCATAATTATTAGCATTAATAGCATTAATAGCAATATTATTTGCATTAATACCATTATGATTACCATTAATAGCATAATTATTAGCATTAATAGCATAAATATTAGCATTAATAGCATAATTATTAGCATTAATAGTATAAATATTAGCATTAATAGCATAATTATTAGCATTAATAGCATAGATATTAGCATTAATAGCAATATTATTTGCATTAATAGCATTATTATTACCATTAATAGCATAATTATTAGCATGAATAGCATAATTATTAATATTAATAGCATTAATAATAGCATTAATAGCAATATTATTTGCATTAATAGCATTCTTATTACCATTAATAGCCTAATTATTAGCATTAATAGCATAATAATTAGCATTAATAGCATTGATAATAGAATTAATAGCAATATTATTTGCATTAATAGCATTATTATTACCATTAATACCATAATTATTAGCATTAATAGCATAATTATTAGCATTAATAACATAAATATTAGCATTAATAGCATAATTATTAGCATTAATATCATTATTATTAGCAGTAATAGCATTATTAATAGCATTAATAAAATTAATAATACAATTAATAGCATTTATTTATTTTTTTTATTATTATTTTTTATTTAATTATTTATTATTTTGTATTTATTTTTTGTATTATTTTTTAAATATTTTTTAATTATTTTTTTTATTATTAAATTTATTATTTATTTAAAGTGAGCCTGAGGCTGAGACCCAGTTCTCCTTCAGGTCCGCTGAAAGGGCTGATATTATTAGCATATATTTAATTTTTTTATTATTATTTTTATTTAATTATTTATTATTTTTTATTTTTTTTTTTTATTATTTTTAATTATTTTTTAATTATTTTTTTTATTATTAAATTTATTATTTAGGCTGAGACCCAGTTCTCTTTCAGGTCCGCTGAAAGGGCTGATATAATTAGCATATATTTAATTTTTTTATTATTATTTTTATTGAATTATTTATTATTTTTTATTTATTTTTTTATTATTTTTTAATTATTTTTTAATTATTTTTTATTATTAAATTTATTATTTAGGCTGAGACCCAGTTCTCTTTCAGGTCCGCTGAAAGGGCTGATATAATTAGCATATATTTAATTTTTTTATTATTATTTTTATTGAATTATTTATTATTTTTTATTTTTTTTTTTATTATTTTTTAATTATTTTTTAATTATTTTTTTTATTATTAAATTTATTATTTAGGCTGAGACCCAGTTCTCTTTCAGGTCCGCTGAAAGGGCTGATATAATTAGCATATATTTAATTTTTTTATTATTATTTTTATTGAATTATTTATTATTTTTTATTTTTTTTTTATTATTTTTTAATTATTTTTTAATTATTTTTTTTATTATTAAATTTATTATTTAGGCTGAGACCCAGATCTCTTTCAGGTCCGCTGAAAGGGCTGATATTATTAGCATATATTTAATTTTTTTATTAGTATTTTTATTGAATTATTTATTATTTTTTATTTATTTTTTTATTATTTTTTAATTATTTTTTAATTATTTTTTTTATTATTAAATTTATTATTTAGGCTGAGACCCAGTTCTCTTTCAGGTCCGCTGAAAGGGCTGATATTATATAGCATATATTTAATTTTTTTATTATTATTTTTATTGAATTATTTATTATTTTTTATTTATTTTTTTATTATTTTTTAATTATTTTTTTTAAAAAAAATTTATTATTAAATTTATTATTTAGGCTGAGACCCAGTTCTCTTTCAGGTCCGTTTATTTTTTATTTATTTTTTTATTATTTTTTAATTATTTTTTAATTATTTTTTTTATTATTAAATGTATTTGTTCCCATTGAAATACATTAGCGGTGTGTCGGCGATTTTATGGCCGCCGACCTGGTTCTATTTGTCGGCCCTAAAATCGCGGACACACCACTAATGCATGTCTATGGGCAGTGAGCTCGAGAGAGCGACCAATCAGAAATCGGGCTGACTGCCCATAGAGATGCATTAGCGGTGTGTCCGCGATTTTAGGGCCGACAAATAGAACCAGGTGGCCGGCCATAAAATCGCCGAGACACCGCTAATGTATGTGAATGGGAAATGAGGGCCTCTTCTGATTGGCTGAGGGCAGTAGACAGCGACCAATCAGAAGAGCCCCTCACATCTCATTGACATAGAATGGTGGATTTGTCGTCCATTCTATGTTAATGATAAGTGAAGAGGACGTCGGAGCTGGAAGTTGGCGGAAAGAAGACAGAAGATCCCCGGGGCCGGACGAAGAGGCGGGGCTTAGGTGCGGCGGGGCTTAGAGGGTAGGGGCTTAGGTGCGGCGGGGCTTAGAGGGTGCGGCGGGGCTTAGAGGGTAGGGGCTTGGGTGTAGGGGCTTAGGTGCAGCGGGGCTTAGGGGGTAGGGGCTTAGAGGGTGCGGCGGGGCTTAGAGGGTAGGGGCTTAGGTGCGGCGGGGCTTAGAGGGTGCGGCGGGGCTTAGGGGGTAGGGGCTTAGGTGCAGCGGGGCTTAGGGGGTAGGGGCTTAGGTGCGGCGGGGCTTAGAGGGTAGGGGTTAGGTTCGGCGGGTCTTAGAGGGTAGGGGTTAGGTGCGGCGGGTCTTAGGGGGTAGGGGCTTAGGTGCGGCGGGGCTTAGGGGGTAGGGGCTTAGGTGCGGCGGGGCTTAGGGGGTAGGGGCGGCGCACTGAGGGGGTGGCTAAGAGCATGACTTAGGGGGTAGGGGCGGCGCACTGAGGGGGTGGCTAAGAGCATGGGGCTGTAGTGTACAGCACTATGGTATACTACAGTCCCATGGCCATACGCCTGTCAGGCCTGAAGCGTATGGGTATGGGACTGTAGTATACTATAGCGGTGTACACTACAGCGCTATGCGAGTCCCTGGTAGCGGGCTGTAGTGTACAGCGCTATGGTATACTACAGTCCCATGGCCATAACGCCTGTCAGGCCTGAAGCGTATGGGTATGGGACTGTAGTATACTATAGCGGTGTACACTACAGCGCTATGCGAGTCCCTGGTAGCTGTGGCTTTGTTAGCGACTCGCAATGCCCGCTTTGCGGGCATTGCTTGGCAAGTCTGCAACGACTCGCAATGCCCGCTTTGCGGGCATTGGTTCGTGAGCCGCCGTGGCCGCAAAGCGGCCACGGACAGAGTCCAGGAGAAACAGCCAGCTCGCTAACAAAGCCACCGGAAGTCGCGCCGCTCCGACGGAAGTCAGTTACGGCAATTATATAATAGATAAATCATTTGAATAACGTTTTTGTTATAGAAGAACAACAGCTAAAAAAGCAAGTCAATTTTCAATTTATTTTCATACTGGTTACCTAAAGCAATTTGATAGCATGAAAATTCCCTTTCTAAGTGGCTAGCCATAGCCAAGCTTGAACTGAAAACTAATTTTTTAATTTTACATAGGATATTGTTGCTTTACTAATGAAAATAATATCAATCAAAGAAAGGTGGGTGACCTTAAAGCCCCGTTACACATAATGAAGTCCCAGTGATCCGACTAACGATCAGGATCGCTGGGGCATTACTATCTGATTGCTGGTGAGCTGTCACTCAGGCAGACTCACCAGCAATCAGTGACCATCGATAACACTGGTAACCAGGTAAAACATTGGGTAACTAAGCAGAGCGCTATGCTTAGTTACCCGATGTTTACCCTGGTTACCAGCCTCCCAGTGTGTGCCGTGCGGCGCTGGGAGGTAGTTGATCGTTGGTCTCCCGCTGTCACACACGCCGATGCTGGCCGGCCAGTGGGAGACCAATGATAAAAAATGGTCCTGGCCATTTACCAATGATCAGTGATCAGTGAGCTGATCACTGATTGTTGGTGCATGTCACACGCTGCGGTTTCGCTACGAGGTCGCTGCAACGTCACTAAAATGGTGACGTTGCAACGATATCGATAGCGATATGTAGCGTGTAACAGGGCCTTTAATCTCTGTTGTCACCCACTATTCACAAATTCCAGGGAATAAGCCGCAGCAACAATTTATGAGTATCTTGGTGATGCTTTATAGTAAAGCTCAAGAGTTTATAGAAATCCAGATATAGAGAAGAAGTTATGGTACTCACTAAATAATAAAAAAATCTTATTTCATTGAATGTACAGCCAAATAGGATAAAGGCTGTTTTTATTTAATTTGCCCTTTTGGATTCAATAAAATTAGTTTTTCTCTATACCTGGTTAACTAATAAAAACTCAAAGCCAAACTACCTAAAACAGCACATATTCATGTAGATAGAAAATTGAATTTTCAGTAATGTAACATTAAAAGATATTCATGTCCTTTCATTTCAAAATTTAAGTGAATTAATATGCAATGTGGTATTGTGTTACAATGCTTGTTTAAAGTGCACAATGTTAATAAACATCAGATACTATATTAAAGAGTCTTCAAGCGTGTAAAATAATATGATTTCACAATGATTACATATTCACTCTACAGCTGGCTGAGTTTTTACATCTCCATTTGTCACTGACTATTGTGTCCAATTAAATGATTAGCTTTTAAAAACTGCTGCACATTATGAGAGTGAACTTGTGTTCCATTGCAATGAGTGATGCAGAAGCAAACTCATTACAGCATGTAATTCAACCATATTAAATAACAAACAGATGGCTGCTGTAAATGGGAGCTGCTTTTTCTCTTCAAAAGTGCCATGAAAAAGGTGTTTTTATTTATCTTTGTTTCCAGTTTCTTTCTGTTTTCTTGACAAGTGGGCAGCTGGTTGCTGAGGTTTTCAATTGATGCAAAAGAATGAAAAGCCTGTTTCCATTAATTTCTCCATAAAATAAGTCTTTGAATCATTTCTGTTATAAATGCATGTGCAGTAGCAAGCTGCTGCTTGATTAATTCACTTATTATAAAGATTTCATCTTTTATAAGAGGGCCTGCAGGTAATTTGTCTTGTTTAGTAAGATTAGAAAAATGTAATTATCTTTATACCTTAGGACCCCTATCAGTTTAATTGTGTTCTTCTAATTTCAAACATTAATTCTAGTTTTTATCTGAAAATGTAACGTTTTAAACCTTCACTTTTTTGTAAAAAGTGCTTAGAGACACCGTGCAACATAGATGTCTGTTAATAGTCAGCAGTGAAAGCGTTAACTATCTAACTATGTAGCGCTACAGTCTATAGGGTAGGAGTATTAGTCATTAATAGGAATGAAATTAGGAGATAAGCGCTACTTCGAAAGTGAACATCAAGTCATCATTAGCATCTGAAAAAGTTTTAGTGACTAGTTGGAAGTAAATATGAGTCCTCCACGGTTTGGACATTTTACTCATGTTCAGAGTTAGTTTGTTTTTCCTCAAAGTATTACCTACTTATCCTCTTAAACCATGGCTTAAACTAAAAGATAATCATATAATAAACCTTTGCTTAATGTATGTTTTACATCTTATTTGATCTTTTTTGTCTTTCCACTAATCATTACATTTAGATTTTGACATTGTTTCACATCCCATAAAATGGCATATCAACTTCTTAAGCAATCCTAACTCATAGTCAGTGCAGTGAAAAGCTTTCTTGGTCACCCCGTCAAACTGAGTTCTTGCAGTACAGCACAGGCAGCAGTGTTCTACCTTACTATTCTCTCTATGTGCATCACATTGAGGGCACGGGAACAGCATGGTTTCTGTGGCTTCCTTGCATGTCTTTGTATCTCTTAAGACATGACTAACGCACATACACAATTAGTCTAACATTGACATGCATAATACTTTGCAATAAAGTAGAACTGTATTCCGATAGAGAAACAATTGCAGGATTGCAGGGTCAAACCCTCTGAATTCTCTGGAAACTTTAGTAGCTTCCTTAACTTGCAACATGCACACTCAATTTTCATAGGGGACAAAAAATAAATAAAAAGTGATTTACTGCAGCTTCTTACTTATCTAAATGTATTCAGTGACCCAGAATGGGAGCTGATCTAACAGAGTTGCTCTTTCTTTTGGTTCATTACAACGTCCTACAATACGAAACCCATATGCCCTGATAAGCATGGGTTGCTTAGTCATTCGATATTTATGTGTGTATTTGTCTCAAGCAAGAACTGGCATTAACATGGTAATGCAGAAGAAAGTAGTAAATTCTATTGATAAACAGGTTGTTAAACTTTGGGAACTTTTTTTTTATTTATTTTTATAAGTCATTTAGGGTCATTGTAAAAATAGGCTATGAAGATGGATGGAGATATCGCGCCGCCAATCAAAACCAGATGTCAGTCCGAGTAGAAGAAAGTCTAAAGGGTTGAGAATGCGCACATAGGGTCTTATCCTTTATAGACAGGTAAATTGTGAAAAAAATCAGATTTGCTCACCTGGTCCGGTTGTGTAGCACACAACCAGCGTAATCGCTCAAATAATGCAGCTGCTGCAGGGACTGTACTTTCACGATGTGCGGTGCTGTGATCAGGTTTTTTGGACGAAGTACCTTGTTGTCCGCGCTGCTGCCAGGGAGGTAAATACACCAACGACACTGGACGTCTTAGTACTGGTGATAAAGGTTTATTTCCAATGCCACGTACCAAGCTCCTTCCTCAGGGAGTTCCCTGAGGAAGGAGCTCGGTATGTGGCTCCGAAACACATTGGAAATAAACCTTTATCACCAGTACTAAGACGTCCAGTGTCGTTGGTGTATTTACCTCCCTGGCAGCAGCGCGGACAACAAGGTACTTCGTCCAAAAAAACAAGTAGAAGAAAGAGCCTTTTCTTCTACTCGGACTGACATCTGGTTTTGATTGGCGGTGCGATATCTCCATCTATCTTCATAGCCTATTTTTACCTGACCCATGGGTGGTTTGCTGCAGCCAAGGCGTGTGTAGTGGTTGTGTCTCACACAACCACACAAGGTGAGCTCATTTGCCAATATACCAATACCTTTGTTTTATCAGTTAAGACCCTATGTAAGCTGTTTCTTTTCTTTAGTTGCTATATGGTCTTTTCTCATTTAGGGACATTGGCAGTAATGCTGCCATCGGGTCTACCTATTTGTATCAAGCTGTAGAATTTTTTAGAGCTTTAAGTTAAAGTTTTTAAGCTTCCTGGAGTTTGCAGGTGTTCTGACACCTGTAGGGTGTGAATTTTAGAAATAGTGCCAGATGTGGCATCAGCTGTGAAATCCAGGAAGCTTTCCATTTCCTTAAAACATCCATTTAAGAGAGCTTACAATTTTAGGGGGATTTATTCAAATTTTTATAATAATAATAATAATAATAATAATTGCTATTATTATACCGTATATACGCGTGTATAAGCCGACCCGTGCATAAGCCGACCCCCCTACTTTTGCCCCCAAAACCTGGGAAAACCTATTGACTCGTGTATAAGCCGAGGGTGGACCCCAGCACAGGTATACAGACCCCAGTAGTTAGTATACAGCAGCCCCAGAGGTATATACAGCAGCCCCAGTGGTAGTATACAGCAGCAGCCCCAGTGGTATATACAGCAGCAGCCCCAGTGGCATATACAGCAGCAGCCCCAGTAGTTAGTATACAGCAGCCCCAGAGGTATATACAGCAGCCCCAGTGGTAGTATACAGCAGCCCCAGTGGTATATACAGCCCCAGTGGTAGTATACAGCAGCCCCAGAGGTATATACAGCCCCAGTGGTAGTATACAGCAGCCACAGTGGTATATACAGCTCCAGTGGTAGTATACAGCAGCCCCAGTGGTATATACAGCCCCAGTGGTAGTATACAGCAGCCCCAGAGGTATATACAGCCCCAGTGGTAGTATACAGCAGCCCCAGAGGTATATACAGCCCCAGTGGTAGTATACAGCAGCCCCAGAGGTATATACAGCCCCAGTGGTAGTAGAGGTAGTATACAGCAGCCCCAGAGGTATATACAGCAGCCCCAGTGGTAGTATACAGCAGCAGCCCCAGTGGTATATACAGCAGCAGCCCCAGTGGCATATACAGCAGCAGCCCCAGTAGTTAGTATACAGCAGCCCCAGAGGTATATACAGCAGCCCCAGTGGTAGTATACAGCAGCCCCAGTGGTATATACAGCCCCAGTGGTAGTATACAGCAGCCCCAGAGGTATATACAGCCCCAGTGGTAGTATACAGCAGCCACAGTGGTATATACAGCTCCAGTGGTAGTATACAGCAGCCCCAGTGGTATATACAGCCCCAGTGGTAGTATACAGCAGCCCCAGAGGTATATACAGCCCCAGTGGTAGTATACAGCAGCCCCAGAGGTATATACAGCCCCAGTGGTGGTATACAGCAGCCCCAGAGGTATATACAGCCCCAGTGGTAGTAGTGGTAGTATACAGCAGCCCCAGAGGTATATACAGCCCCAGTGTTAGTATACAGCAGCCCCAGTAGTATATACAGCCCCAGTGGTAGTATACAGCAGCCCCAGTGGTATATACAGCCCCAGTGGTAGTATACAGCAGCCCCAGTGGTATATACAGCCTCAGTGGTATATACAGCCCCAGTGGTAGTATACAGCACCAGAGGTATATACAGACCCAGTGGTAGTATACAGCAGCCCCAGTGGTATATACAGCCCCAGTGGTAGTATACAGCAGCCCCAGAGGTATATACAGCCCCAGTGGTAGTATATAGCAGCCCCAGTGGTATATACAGCCCCAGTGGTAGTATACAGCAGCCCCAGTGGTATATACAGCCCAGTGGTAGTATACAGCAGCCCCAGAGGTATATACAGCCCCAGTGGTAGTATACAGCAGCCCCAGTGGTATATACAGCCCCAGTGGTTTACAGCAGCCCCAGTGGTATATACAGCCCCAGTGGTAGTATATAGCAGCCCCCAAATGCTGGCACTCGCCCCCCTTGTAAGGGCCCCCCCCCCGCTGCGTATCTTACCATCACGTTCTTCTGCACAGCGCGGCTCCTCGGTGCTCCATTCTCCATGCTCCGTCCTCGCTGCATCCGGGATCCCCTGCCGTCGCACGATGACGTCATATACCTGCGACGGCCGGAGATCCCGGATGTAGCAGGACGGGAGCATGAAGAACGGAGCACTGAGGAGCGGCGCTGTGCAGAAGACCGGGATGGTAAGATACGCAGCAGGGAGGGGCCCTTACAAGGGGGGAGAGTGCCAGCATTTGGGGGCATATATGCACTGCTTCCCCCTGCCGCTGATTGACAGGGGGAAGCAGTGCATATATAATGAGTGGCCCCACGTGATGGGGCCGCTCATACAGCAGCCTCCCCCCACCTCCTCCAGCCTCCACAGCCCCCACCACGCAGCCTACCGTATTGACCCGTGTATAAGCCGAGGGGGAGACTTTTCAGTCCAAATTTTGGGCTGAAAAACTCGGCTTATACACGAGTATATATGGTACATATACAACAGTTACAAATAGCAAATAAGATCATTATGCTAGATTTTGTATTAAATCACTAGTCGGACACTACCCAAGCGTCTAGGACTGCATGATGTATCGGCCAATGATGTGTGCAGAGCCCAGTAGGGTGGCCTTTTGCCTGTTCCAGCTGACGGATTGTTATTTTGTCAACTCCAAAAAATTTTCAAGTGCTGGCCAAGGTTTTTAGGCACCGCACCCAGGACAGGAAGATGGTAACTGTGGCACAAGTTCTAGTGAATCATCTGAGCAACTGTATTATGCCTCTTCTTGCAGTCTGTCTGTGTGATCTTCTTGCAGCAGCTCAGTATATGATCCATTGTTTCATCTGCTTCCTTGCACAGTAGACACTTGGAGTCTGTAGCTGATTTTTCTATTCTTGATTTAATTGCATCTTTGCGCATGCTAGAATTGGGCTGCTAGAATTATTATTATTTTTATTATTATTATTTATTATTATTATTATTATTTTTTTTTTTGGAGTGCAAACCTTTATTATTGCAGAGGATCAGCAGCATGCAAGGCCATGTCTTCTACAGTTGAGTGATAGGGATTCATATTAAAATAGCTTATGGTAATTATATGCGTCACATACATGGTCTTATAGGTCTGTTCATACTCATGAAACACCATAATATAGATAGTTTCTTGAAAATGTGCAATCACTATATCATTCCACTTGTTTACAATACACATTTTTGTCATGTGCACAATTGTGTAATATTCATAATTCATATTGAACTTGTCCTTGTATTGCTGAGCACTAGATTTATTTAGCATTCCAGATGAACTGGTGATTGGCAAACTGAATAAACTTATTTATTTTCTTCATTAATTCTCCTCCAAATATGTCAGGCTACAATAATCACTTCACCTAACCGCAACCAGTGTTAACTTGTGGCATGAGGAATTGGATTTGTGAGTGATGTTACTTCTGCAGCCCACTCCATGGAGATGTTAATGAGGAGCTAGGCAATATATTGCGCAAACAATAATATCTTATAAGTGCTTGTTTGTGTCAGACTCCTGGCACTGGAAGAGGCGGGTCCCTAGGCAAGGTAAACAGGTATTACTGCAGAGCTCAGTGAGTAAATGCCATCTTAACAGTGCAGTATAATGCAGCTAGTCAGTCAGCTACACTCTGCTATAGTTTCTGTTTGCTACCGTGTGTCTGCAGTATGCAGCTTGTGCCTCATCTGCAGGGAGGTGTGGATGCAGTGCTGGACTCTGATGTCAGGGGAGGACCTAAGAAGCTCACAGTCAGGAGGTGACCCATTCCCCACGTCATTCAGGAGTACCAGATGTCAGACTGCAGAGGATATTGCTGTAAGCCTGGCTGTATTTCACCTTCAGTTTGTGTCGCAGTTACTGAATCCCTAATTCCACCAGTACCAACAGCATGATGAGAAGGAGGAGGAAGAGGAGGAGGTAAAAAAGGCAGAAGTCCTATTTCCCAGCCATGCATACTACCCCTGCCAGGGGCCTTCGACTGGGAGAATGCCATATGAAGACCCCTACCCCCTCCAAGCAATTATCCAGTATGGCTTAAACTCCCAGTCCTGTGTCCTTTATTGGAGAGATTCGGTTTGCTGATAACATCACCCAAGAGGTGATAAGACCAATCACTTACACAACCAATGCACTCAAAGCAAGTGGTGGCATTTTTCCAGCAGAGGGGCTTAGATCTTCCTAGACAAACAAGGTACTGGGCATAGATGCTAGATCAACCAGTTCACCCTGCTGCGTGACCATGTTCCCAAAAGACTGCATACAATCTTTGTCCGGGAGAGGTCACCTTCATGAAGGAGATGGACATCAAGGAGTGGTTTGCGGTTGACGTAAGTTGGGTTGCCACCGCTGACAACTTTGAGCAGGAGAAGGCAGACTAGAAGAAAATGTGGCATCGGGTGGAGAACAGGCATCTTTTGGTTATCCAGTCAGCTGCATCCAAACCCACAGGGCCTGTTGGTGTTCCCCAAGCTGGTCCAGTCTCTCCTAAATGGAGCAGTCATCCACTAGTTCTTCCATAGTCTTCTCCAGCGGTAGCCATGATGAAGTGTGCTGGGGGCAGGTGGTCGCACAGAATATCCCTGCGCACCCCCAGAGTGTTAGGCAGTGGACTACCATGACCAACAGAGACCTTCAGCCTGGGTAGCTAGAAGACAGTAGTAACACCAAGTACAGTGCACTTTTCTAAAAGAAAGGCATGTTGTTGGGTTGCTGCCATTTTGTCCAGAGAAGGACTTTTTTAAGTTTTCTTCAGGTCTTCCTTGCCGGAGGCCTGTTTTTCTGTTCATTTTATTTTTCCCCTTCCCAGGTTTAGCGTCGTTTGCTCCTCACCCTACTGGAGGATCAGGCATGCATGCAGCCTTTGAGCTAAAACTCAAAGCTCTTAAAGGGAACCTGTCAAATAGTTTATGGCCCCAAACCTATCACTACATGACCCTGCAGCTTCCTAGTACATCCCTATCCATCCCTGTCTGATGTAAATTTGTACTCTAATCGCTGTGAAAAATGATTTCATCACTTGCATTCTTCTATGGTAATTATCATGGTGTTGTCCAGACTGTAGACACTGGAGGCGTTCTCTCATCCTCCAGCTCCCTTACTTACTCTATGTATCATGCCATGGTGGACATGATATCCTGCTTTCCATGTGTGCGCCCCACATTCCAAATCTGTGTGCAACATACGGGTATGATGCAATGGCCGCATCATTTCCGGTCATGCACATTCTTGTTATCTATGTGGTGTACTGAGCGGATTCAAAGTGTGCACTGCACATGCTTTGAAGCCCTAAATATGGAGGCATGCAGATTGAGCACTTCAAAGCATAGGCAGTGCACACTTTAAAGCCACTCAGTACACCCCATAGAGTACAAGAAAGCACATGACCGTAAATGATGGGGCCATTGCGTCATACCTGGTAGTGATAGGTTAGGGGCCATAAATTAGGTGAAAAGTTCCCTTTAATGGACTCTGCTCTTCATGGACTTTCCACCATTTAAAAATTCTGCTGATCCCTATGAGACTTTTGTTGTATATACCATGAATATTCATATATATGTTTGCGACTTATTATAGTCTGTGTTACAGTAAAGTTTTTTGTACTTCTCTCCTTGTGTGCTGGATTGTTTCTGCAAACAGGTCCTGTGATACCGTCCTACAGAGACTGGTGAAAAAGCCGCAGGCCTCTGGCCTGGCGGTTTGAGGTATAGAATTGCATGACACTACACACACTCTTATAGAACAGGGCTGGCCAAGTGCAGTCCTCAAGGGCCAAATACAATGCATGTTTTTGAGATTTACCTAACATTGCACAAGATGATGGAATCATCACCTCAGCTGGTGATAAAATTAGCTCCTATGCAATGCTAAGGAAATCCTGAAAACGTGCGCTGTTTTCAGACCTTGAGAACTGTAGTGGGCAAACCCTGCCTGCCCTAGAAGTGTCTGTGGAAGTAGCCAGGAGGCAAGAAGAATCCTCAAGCCCTTTCATCACAATTGTAACTCTCCCTGGACCCACTTAGGCCCTGTGTCCACGGTATGTTGCTTGATGCTTTTGTTTATGCAGATTTTGGGAATCTGCAACAAAATCTGCATATCTATCATGAGGTCAGCAAAGTGTATGACAGGTCAGAAAAGCTGTGCCCACATTTCTGTTTTTTTTCCTTGCACATGAAGTTCAGATTTCATTTTCCTGACCCAAAATCTGCACCAAATCAAAGAAAAAACATGTTGGCAGAGCACTTCTGAACTCTCATAGACTTTGTTGGCTTCAAGATTGACATGCAGATTTTGATGCAAATTATCAAAATCTGCTTCAAAAGAAGGAGCAAACAACGTACCATAAACTCGGGACCTGACAACAATATGGTGTGGTCACATTCACAGAAAGCATTCCCAATAAGCTGTGAGAGGAGCCACGCAGACACTGGTGAGAGTGTTATTACAAACATTACTGCAATTCAGACTCGAAGGGTCACACAGGGGCTATCCTGCAATTTTGAACTGCACTGTACTCTCTGACATCACCGTTCCTCACATGCACTCTCTCACGATATTGGTGAAATATATCGGCTACATCTTGTGCAATATAGCAGCTCTCATGAGACAGCAAGTGTTACGAGCGTTGATGCCACTTAGGTTATATAACAGGATTCTTTTCTGCTTGATACCCACTATTTAACCTGAGACAAACTCAGGAAAATCAAGAGGCTGTCTGAAGTTCATGAGTGTGCCAGGGAGCATGGTGACAGCTGTGCTAAAGCTTGCTAAGTAATGGTGTAGGAATAGAATATCTGTGCCAAAACAAGGGGGCTCTACTGTAAAACAGTTTGAGCTGTGCTTGACAGTTTTTGGGCTCTTTTGAAGGCGTTTTCTAGGCCCTTGGTTTTGCCTCCCATTGATTTGAATAGGGTTCAGAAGTTTGGCAAACTGTTGGCAAATCTATTCGGCAAAGGTATTCCTGTTTGGCAAACTGAACCAAACTCAAACTTAAAAAGGTTCGCTCATCTCTTCTGGTGAGTGTACTATGTATTTAAATGCCGCTGGATTACTTCGGAATTGTGATTCCATTATTGTTAGGATTCAAATTAGTGATGATTTCCGGGTTGGCACACTGTTGGATTTGTGGAACAATAGTAGATTTAGTCAGATGATCCCTGCCTTAGTGAGGGACCTGCGCTTGCTGGAGTATCAAAAAAGCTTGTAGAGAATCTTAGGACTGATTTTGCACAAGACTGCAGTGATGGAAACAGTATGCATCACATATTTACACTTCCAACTTGAAGAACGTTGAGTCGTCAATAAAGGAACAATAGCAACAGCAGTTTAGGGTTTGGCCCATTTTGCATTTTGAGCTTCAAAAAGGGAGTCATGTCTGGGAGCCAGCTTTCTTTCAGATTGTGTCTTCAGCACTGCTGGTGGTGCCCTGATGGATAAGTGGGATCCAGCTATATCCTGAAAGTGAAGACTGCCTAACTTTCATCAAGATGAACAAGTCATGGATCTCCAATGACTTTTCCACCCTAATCACAAACTGCATGACGCCTACACATGTCACCCATCCCCTGTTCAATGTTTAGCCTTTAAATGCTAGGCCAGGCCCTATTTCTGACTCTGCATCATGAATGCACGCTGTGCCATTATACAATTTTTTTATTCAGGCTCAATTGATGCCACTTTCATGGTGTCTGGCCCTAGTTTTTTGAAATGTAGAGACTTTTCTTGGGGTCTCTTTGTTGTGTATTTCCTGAATTTAGCAAGGGTCTCTGAGCACCATGCCTCTAACCTGTCACTCATCTCCCTGTTCCTGGTCAATGTTGTAGATGGAGATCCTAGGCCAGGTCTTGTCCCATGCATTCATAATGCACCAGGAGAAATATTTTAACTCTGGGGAATAGATGACACTTTTCCTTGTGTCTGCCCCTAATTTGAGCCTTATGGCAGCATTTGGGACCCCTGAAGGTATTTTACGTGCCTTTTGGTTTGCCTCCCATTTAAAACAATTGGGCGTGGTAAGTTTGTTGAACTGTTCGTCAAACTAGTCCTCAAACGTCTTGTCGTTTGGCGAACTGTACCTAACCCAAACGTCAAAAGGTTTGCTCCTTTCTAATTACTAAGTAAGTAAGTACTGTGAGGTAGCGCCAGGATTGCAAGACAAACTGCCATGAGCCCGGTATCAGTTTATACAGTACCCGGATTTATTTATGAGGCACAGTAGTGGCACAAGTTGCCGGGTTCCCGGACGCAGCTGGATACAATGCATACATCCACTGTTCAGTAACACGGTCCCTTCAGGTTAGGAGTTCTATCCGGTCTAGGTCACCCTGGGCTCCGGGTTAGGCCAAGTTGTAACAGCACACAGCCTCTCACACCCTGGACCTGACCACTCAGCAGTCCCTTCTGCCTCAACTCAGGCCGAAGCTCTCCACAGAGAGCCCCGCCCTGAATTGAAAATAGCAATAAAACAGTAAACAAAATAAAAAATACACATATTTGGTATCGCTGCGTTCATAAGAATCTAAGCTATCAATATATGAAGTAAATTAATCCAATTGGTAAATGGCGTAACGGCAAACAATAAAAATGCCAGAATTATGTTTTTTGGGCCACCTCGTTGTTACAATACAATGCAATAAAAGGCGATCAAAATGTTGTATCTGACTCAAAATGATATCAGTAAAAATGTCAGCTCAGGGCACATAAAGCAAGCCTTCACATAGCCCTGCATCTTCAAAAATTAAAACATCATGGGTCTCGGAAAATGGCAAATAAAGCTAATTTTTATTTTTATTATTTATTTACTTTTTTACAAATTTCTGTATTTCTGTATTTATGATTGAAATAAAAAAAAATGTTCAGTATCTTCTTATTCTGACCTAGATAATCAACTTATGAAGTCACTTTTACCATATACCGTATATACTCGCGTATAAGCTGAGTTTTTCAGCCCAAAAATTGGGCTGAAAAGTCCCCCCCTCGGCTTATACGCAAGTCACTGTATACTGTATACACTGTATACACTGTATACAGTGTATACAGTATACAGGCCCGCCCCCATCAGTATACAGGCCCCCCTTGCTGCACAAACCTGTAAAGGAAGAGATTAGTATACTTATCACTGTCCCGCTGCCGCTGTCCCGCCGCCGTCATCGTGTTCCTCCGTCTTCATCCGTCTTCTTCCAGCTTCCTCCGGTAGGCGCAGGCAGCGGGACAGTGATAAGTATACTAATCTCTTCCTTTACAGGATTGTGCACCAAGGGGGGGCCCTGAGTACTGATGTGGGGGGCTGTATACACCTCTGGGGCTGCTGTATACTACCTCTGGGGCTGCTGCATACACCACTGGGGCTGCTGTATTCTACCACTGGGGCTGCTGTATACTACCACTGGGGATGCTGTATACTACCACTGGGGCTGCTGTATACTACCACTGGGGCTGTATATACCTCTGGGGCTGCTGTATACTGCCTCTGGGGCTGCTGTATACTACCTCTGGGGCTGCTGTATACTACCACTGGGGCTGCTGTATACTACCACTGAGGCTGCTGTATACTACCACTGGGGCTGTATATACCTTTGGGGCTGCTGTATACTACCTCTGGGGCTGCTGTATACTACCACTGGGGCTGCTGCATACTACCACTGGGGCTGCTGTATACTACCTCTGGTGCTGCTGTATACTACCTCTGGGGCTGCTGTATACTACCTCTGGGGCTGCTGTATATACTTCTGGGGCTGCTGTATACTAACCACTGGGGCTGCTGCATACTACCACTGGGGCTGCTGTATACTACCACTGGGGCTGCTGTACACTACCACTGGGGCTGCTGTATATACCTCTGGGGCAGCTGTATACTAACCACTGGGGCTGCTGCTGTATATACCACTGGGGCTTCTGCTGTATATACCACTGGGGCTGCTGCGGTATACTACCACTGGGACTGCTGTATATACCTCTGGGACTGCTGTATACCACACTGCTGGGGGCTGTATACCTGTGCTGGGGTCCACCCTCGGCTTATACACGAGTCAATAGGTTTTCCCAGGTTTTGGGGGCAAAAGTAGGGTGGTCGGCTTATACACGGGGTGGCTTATACACGAGTATATACGGTAGTTAACATGATAAATAAAAAACTAAAAAAAATCGTGGACTTGCACTTTTTTTTGCAATTTCAAAGCACTTGGATTTTTTTTCTCATTCTGCAGTACATTTTGCGGTAGAATGAATGATGTCATTCAATAGTACAACTCATCCCGCAAAAAAACAAGCCCTCATAAGGCTATGTGGAAGGAAAAATAAAAAAGTTCTGGCTCTTGGAAGAGATGAGGAAAAAACAAAAACAAAAAATCGCTCAGTGGTAAAAGTTCTAGAATCCTTGTAATTGCCATATAAAAGCAGCAGGAGCGTCCCCGCAGGCTTCAATCTTCACATGTTCATGATGGGAGTAATTAGAGTTAGGGGACCTCCTTAATTCCTACTTTTGCAGCCAGTTATCAAGCAGAACTTACATGGCATTAAAGGGGATGTCCAGGATTAATAAAACTTTACTACATTCTTTCAAAAACAGCACCACCCCTGTGTACAGGTGGCATGTGGTATTACAGCATAGGCCCATTCCCTTCAATTGAGCTGAGCTGCAATATCACATACAACCTGTAGACAGGGGTGGTGCTGTTTTTGAAAGAAATCAGTCATGTTTATAGAATTCTGGATAACTCCTTTAAGATGAATATTTCCGGGGGGCGTGGCCTGCACGCTGATCGTGGTGGCTGCATAGACTGGGCTCTCCTGCTCCATAGGATCATTATCGGCACATAACGGCTCACCGCGGCTCCCCAGACATCCACAAACCTTACCACGGCTCTCCCCATTGACCCGGGCTCATGATGACACGTGGCAGGTCGAACAGGCGGGCTTCCCCTCCTCGTTTGCCGGACTTCTTCCCCGGAGGGC
This sequence comes from Allobates femoralis, assembly GCA_033576535.1. NCBI lineage: Eukaryota > Metazoa > Chordata > Amphibia > Anura > Aromobatidae > Allobates > Allobates femoralis. The sequence continues at coordinate 567,675,132 of JARQOC010000002.1, forward strand.
AGACTGTGCATGCTGCTGGAAAGATGGCGCCTGCCTCCCCAGCCAGATCTTCCCACTCTTCCCGCGGCTCCAATAGAGGTGAGAGAGATTCTACCCCACACAGCAGCAGCTCTGCCCTGTTCACAAGAGGGGACATGAAAGACTTTCTAACTACAATGAGGGCCTCCCTGAAACAGGATATGCACGAGATGCTGAAAGAGATAAGGAGCGACCTGAACTCCCTGGGGGATAGAACAGCCCATGTAGAAGGCAAACTAGGAGAATATGCAACTACCATCAACGCCTTAGTAGATGAAAATGCTACACTACGGAATGAGCTCTCCTCAGTGCATGACAAACTGTATGATCTGGAAGACAGGTCTAGAAGGCAAAACATAAGAGTCCGAGGCATTCCAGAGGAGATTGCTGATAAAGAACTAGCTCCTTTCATGCTGAGATTTCTGTCCTCTGTGTTATCTGACTTGCCTCTGGGAGACCTGGTGATAGAGAGGATTCATAGAACCCCGAAGCCTAAACACCTAGGACCTTCCGTAGCCAGAGATGTACTGGCCAGAATGCTCAGGTTCCCCACAAAAGATGCCTTCGTACAGCAGATGAGAAAACCCCCTATGCTGCCTGAGGAGTTTCAGGGACTGCAGGTGTTCCCTGACCTGTCGCCAGCCACTTTGGCGAAGCGTCGGGCGTATGCACACGTGTGTGCGGCCCTTAGGGACGCCAATACTCGCTACAAGTGGGGTTTCAATCCAGTGAAGTTAATTATTGACCATGATGACCGGATGATTACTTGCGCCTCACCAAAGCAGGCAGAGGACAGGTTGTCTTCATGGAGGATTCCCTTTGCTTTGTCAATTACTAAACCAACGGGGAAAAAGAAGGTGACCACGGACTGGTCCACGACCTGAAGTGGAGAACGGGACGGTCCTGTGGACGGAGCATCAGACAGCCTCCTCTGAGGCTAATTCCTGAACGGTACTTTTGTACTGTGCCCCTGGATAGCAGATTTTTTGGTTCTGCTCGTCGCCCGAGGAACTGGGCTTTTTGACCCGGGTACATGGAGATATTCCCCGGCCTGTTGACGGTTTTATTTTTTATTTTTATTTTTATTTTGTTTGGTTTTTCCTTCACCTTTTTTGGTGGATGATTGTTATCTCTTCGTATTTGTTTCTCTTTTTGCAGCAATTCATTTATGTAATTAATCTGTCCCTTACTGCGGAGTCAGCCATGGTTTCCAGCTTATATCCTTACTATTGTGATCAATGTTGGGAGATCGATGGGTCTCCGTGGGCCGACATAGCTTTGCTCTCTGATTCTATACAATGTACAAAATAATGTCACTCAATGTTAAGGGGATGAACTCCCCGGGTAAACGATCAATGGTGTGGAGGGAGGTGAGGAGATCTCGGGCGGAAATTATTTGCCTACAGGAAACCCACTTATTGGAAGCAGATAATTTTAGGTTCCATAACCCCCAATTCCCTCATATATTCTTTGCCAATAATTCAGTGAAGACAGCAGGAGTGTGTATCATGATTAAGCATACTGTGGCCTTTAAATTGGAGGGATTACATATAGATCCGGGCGGCAGATAGTTGGTGCTGGTCTGCACTTTAAATGGAGTCTTACACACCATTTCATCACTCTATGCTCCTAACACGGGCCAATGCAAATTTGTGAGATGTGCACTACAGACTGTCAAATCATTGGCGCGAGGTGGTAAGATTGTTTGCGGAGATTTTAATCTTCCGATGAAGCGGGACCTTGATTGTTCCCATCAGGGGGGTGGAGGTCGGGGAGAGTTGCGGTTGCTTGCCCTTGAGTTTCAGTATCATGATCATTGGAGATATTCCCATGCAGCGGAGCGGGATCACTCCTTTTTCTCCCCTCGGCATCATACATATAGTAGATTGCAGTATTTTGTAGTGGATGATGCTGTCTTGTCCGGATGCCTCGGTTCTGAGATAGGGTTGATAACCTGGTCCGATCATGCCCCTGTTTTCCTCACTATAGCTTTGTCACACCAGGCTCCCCCGGCTTTTAGGTGGCACTTGAATGATAGCCTTTTGCTGAACGAGGATGTGGTGTCCAGGATCTCCTCAGAGTTGTCTCTGTATTTTCAATTGAATGATACTGGAGAGATCACTGACGAGACATTGTGGGCAGCCCATAAGGCGGTCCTGAGGGGACTATTTATACAACAAGCAGCAGCTTTGAAACGTAAGAGGGAAGGGGACAGGAATACGCTGTTATCCTGGTTACGGGTCCTGGAGTCCCTTAATAAGTCGGCTGTGTCCCCATCTGTCACAGCGGAAATTTATGCTATAAGATTTAAACTCCGGGATTCTATGCTGGCCTCATATGCTCATAATTTGAGCAAATTGAAAACGAATTGGTACTCTATGGGGGACAGGGCTGGGGCACTTCTCGCCGTAGAGTCAAAAAAAGAGAGGCTAAATCCAGGATAGATCATATTTTAAGCCCTGGCGGCCAACCTGTCAGAAACCCCGTAGAGATCGCTGCAGAGTTTGCTAAATATTATGCAGGCCTATACAATCTTAGAAATGACCCCTTAACTCCCCAGCCCACAACTCAGGGCATTGCAGAATACCTTGATTCTATCAACTTTCCCGCTGTCTCTGAGGATCAATTAACCTTTTTAAATGCCCCCTTCACGGTAGATGAGATACAGGCGACCATTAAACAAACTAAGAAGAAGAGCGCCCCGGGTCCAGACTGATTCTCCAATGCCTATTATCACACTTTTCAATCGTCACTGGCCCCCTATTTGTTACGTTTGTTCTCTGCCTGGAGAGACACGGGATCAGTGTCCTCTCCTGGCTTGGAGGCTACTATTACAACCTTACCCAAGCCGGGGAAGTCTCCAACCGTGCCGGGCAATTTTAGACCCATCGCTCTGCTAAATTGCGATGTTAAGTTGTTCACTAAATTGCTGGCCTCACGCTTGTACCTGATCATCCCCTCCCTGGTCTCCCCGGACCAGGTGGGGTTCGTGGCGGGGCGAGAAGCGAAGGACGGGATTCGTAGAATGTTGAACCTGGTGCGGGTGGCTGAATTGTCTGGCCTCCCCAGTGCATTCCTGTCGATTGACACTGAAAAAGCTTTTGACAGGGTGCACTGGGGATACCTCCAGGCGGTTCTTAAAAAGTTCGGCATGGTGGGCCCTATCTTTTCGGCTATTTCTGCCATGTATTCCTCTCCCTCGGCAAGAGTTTTCACTGCGGGTTTCTTGTCGGAGCCCTTTCAGATAACTAATGGTACCCGACAGGGGTGTCCCCTTTCCCCTAAAATTTTTGCCCTATGTATGGAGCCTCTGGCGGAGAGGATTAGAGCTAACTCTGACGTTGCGGGCCTGGTAGTGGGGAGGGAGGCTCATAAAATCAGCCTTTACGCTGATGATGTTATTATCTCATGTGTGAATATAGGGCCTTCATTCTCTGCCATTATGTCTGAGTTGAGGAAATTTAGCGTGGTCTCCTACTACAGATTAAATCCGTCCAAATCTCTGGTGCTCCCGATAGGGGTTCCTGTCTCCTGCCGGGGCCACCTGGAGGAGGCGTTCCCTTTTCAGTGGTCGTCTGACGATATCCCTTATTTGGGAATAACTTTGACTTCCTCGGCAAAGACAATTAAAACAAATTTCCACAACCTATATACAAAAATTAAAGCCCTTCTGGAAGACATGCATCAGATAATGACCTCGTGGTCCGCCCGAATTAATGCATTTAAAATGATAGCCCTTCCCAAGATCCTTTATTATTTTAGATCCCTTCCCCTCGACATACCCAAAAAACTGATTTTCCGCTTGCAACTTTTAGCTAATAAATACATCTGGGCAAATAAGACGCCATGTGTAGCAAAAAAGGTCTTGTACCTCCCCCTGGAGTCAGGGGGGATGGGAGTCCCAGAGTTGTTGACCTACCATAGGGCCTCGGTCTTAACGGGACTCAGGGATTGGTGGCACATGGATAAGGACCACAGGTGGTTACAAATTGAGAAACTCTACTCTAGACGAGGCTCCACTCGCTTAACATTGGAGTCTGAGGTACTCCGGACGGGTACGGCCTCACCTCTATTACCTACAATGAGAGCTGCCCTGAGCCTATGGAGGTCTCTCGCCTCTACACTTCTTAGAATTTCTAGGGGATCACTCTCCGTGCTTGCTATTGAGACTCATATTCCTTACCTAAACCTCCAACCCTGGCATTCTGCTGGTATTCAAACAATATCGGATTTGGAAGGACCCTCGGGTGTGATTCCCTTTGATCTACTATCCCGAAAACATCCAGGGGTAAGAAAATATTTCTACCAGTATTTACAATTGAGACATTTCTTACATGGTGTCCCCCATACTTCTTCCTCCTTTGCTGGACACATGGATAGGAGGTCAATGGATACTTCCTGGTCCCGGGTTCAAGCTCAAAGGGAGTCTCTATTTTAGACAAAGTATTGATAGATTCTGATCAAGGGGTAAAACTTCCTTACATGCAGAGTTGGGAGCAAGAATTGGGGGTGGTTCTGGAGTCAGAGGAGTGGAGGGACAGTATTTCTGGAATCAGGAGGGTATCCTCATGCACGACCCATTTGGAACAGCTGAAAAAATCACACATGAGATGGTATCGCTGCCCAGAACTGGTTGCCAGATTTGGCTCGCAGCACTCCCCCCTGTGTTGGCGAGGCTGCGGTCAGGTCGGCACCGAGACACATACTTGGTTCTCCTGCCCAGTTTTGTCATCTTTTTGGAAAGGGATGGAACAGTTGATCTTGGGAGCCACTGGGATCCGGCTGCAACTCACTCCCTCCACAGCTGTCCTGCATATGGGCCTCGAGGCAATACCCAGGATTGTTAGAGGAACCATTTCCCACATATTGATAGCTGCCCGCTCTTCAATTGCATTCAAATGGAAGGAGACTTCCCCGCCATCAGCTGTGGACGTGGTGGAAAGGGTTAATTTACATTGTAAATATGAGCTGGCTCTAGCACAGTCCCGATCCGCAAAGAAAAAATCGACTCTGATTTGGGACCCGTGGATGACAAGTTCTTATTATATTGCGTAACTTGAAGTGTTAATCCTTACGAAGTTTGGGTGGTCATTGTTATCATTGTTGGCTCTTACTGTTTGGGGCCCTGGCACTAAAGTTTCATTTTGTGAAAATAGTGGAATGCGGTATTCCCTAAAAGTTTGATTATTGTTTATGCTGCAATTGTTCCTTTGGTTTCTCCCCCCCCCCTTTTTTTCTATCCCCTCCTCTCAGGTTTTCCCCCCCTCCCTCCCCCCCACTCCCTCTACCTTACTCCCTTCCCAATTTAATTCCTACCTACTCTTCTCTCTCATGTGCCTTCAGTGACAACTGCTAGGCGGCATTGAATGTAGTATGTAATACTGCCTGATTTCACTACTTGTCACCTTGTTATAATTTCAAATGTTTGTCAATTTTATTCTGTTCAAAAAATAATACAAATTATTTGGTAATAAAAAAAAAAAAGATGAATATTTCCACTAGTGACCCCAGAACAACACAAGACACCAGGATGGGGCTTCATTCAAATGTATTTTTTTATAATTTGAAGAATATAGCAGATCTTTGTTAAAGATGACATTTAAGTAGATGATCCTATGGAAACATTCTCCTTACTGACTATACAGTTTGTAAATCCGATTTTATTAAACACTTGTAGGTCATTTTTAATCAATATAAGGAGTCCTTGTGTTCACAATCCCAATCTCTTGGTCAGAGGATAAGTAGTTAGAAAGAGCGACTCTCCCTGGAGCAGCAGTGCTGTATGACACAGACAATGATGGGAATGTATGTGTGTATCTATGTGTGTGTGTGCTCGGTCTATACATGTTTGTGTCACATACCGTGTGTTGCGTGTATGTAACATCCACATTTATAAATCCCACCAGCACAGACGAGATTTCCTAGGCATAAACATGTCGGAAATCACCCAACAAATGAGCAAAATGCGGCTCATTGTTCGGTGATTGGATTGTTTATGGAGGAACAAAAATCCTTGCTCTCGAGAGCACATCACCCGCTGCAAACTGCAGAAGTGTTGCCGATAGCATGAATCTGTAGAGGACAGATTACTCTACCGGTGATTGTTCTCCACCCATCATTCTTCATAATCCTGTGTAAAAGTCCGGAAACAAGCGCTGAATGACTTGAATATTATAAATCGCACTACTTTACCAATCTGAATTCGGTGCTTGTACATGTAACCCAAATGTCTGAGTGTGATGGTGCAATATGTGAGCATTTAGGGCCCACTTTAACCTTTTGTCCAGGGCCCCACTCTGCCTAAAACCGGCCCTGCCTTTCAACAATGTAGACAATGTCCAGACCATCTCAGGGGGTTGCAGGGGCTACTTCCCCAGGGGCATTCTACACCACCCACCTGGCCCCCAGCACACCCCATCATGGCCACTGCTGGTGAAGGGGATAGAGGAATTAAGGGATGGCCATTCCTCTGAGCATTTAGGGCCCACTTTAACCTTTTGTCCAGGGCCCCACTCTGCCTAAAACCGGCCCTGCCTTTCAACAATGTAGACAATGTCCAGACCATCTCAGGGGGTTGCAGGGGCTACTTCCCCAGGGGCATTCTACACCACCCACCTGTCCCCCAGCACACCCCATCATGGCCACTGCTGGTGAAGGGGATAGAGGAATTAAGGGATGGCCATTCCTCTGAGCATTTAGTGCCCACTTTAACCTTTTGTCCAGGGCCCCACTCTGCCTAAAACCGGCCCTGCCTTTCAACAATGTAGACAATGTCCAGACCATCTCAGGGGGTTGCAGGGGCTACTTCCCCAGGGGCATTCTACACCACCCACCTGGCCCCCAGCACACCCCATCATGGCCACTGCTGGTGAAGGGGATAGAGGAATTAAGGGATGGCCATTCCTCTAGCACACACCAGAGGAACTCAGACAACCCCGACAGGCTCTCTTGCCCCTGTGGGTTTCACTGCAGCTGGCTGGCTAACATGGTCAGGACTGGCCAGCAGTCGATGCTTCATTCTCTCCATGTCGCAATCCTGCTGCCACTCTTGCAAATCCTCTGTGGTGGTGAGCCTACTCAACCCTACCACGCAGCACACCTTGCTGCCCTTTGCCTCCATAAAGGTGACCACCTCCCCAACATAGTGGGTGCAGAGCTGTGAAGACAAAAGGTTAAACAGCAGGGTGGACCAGTTTACATAGCACCTGTCACCAGTCCTGTCTTTCGCTAGGAACCAAAATCCCCTCTTCTGAAAGAAGATTGCAACCCAACCCTGGGTAAATTGCTTCTCAAAGTCGTTACACTTAGGCCCCTGCAAACACTCTCTGGCCAGGGCGTCTGAGAACCTAATTTGCTCCAATAATGAATAGGGTCAGGGTGGTTCATGCCAATAAGGATAGTTACTAGGAGTGGATAGGGAACCCCACATGGCATTCTCATTTGTAACCTAGTTTCTATGGTATATACCAGAGAAATGGAGCCAGTGCACCTCTCACAGCTTCCCTGAAGAAGGTCTTGAAACACATGTCAGGGTCTACCCCAGACACGTGCTGCATACCCTTAGCCCGGTGTCTCTATGGGTAAGTGGTTTAGCAGACATGGTATAACTGAGCACTTTATGGCACAAGATGGACTGCAATGTATCATTTTACCACTAACGTCTTTGTACTGTGATATATCTATATTGAATACTTTGTATGCCTGATGGTCCAAATTATTGTACTACACTATGTCATGTTTAGCACTTTATTACACTGTACCCCATGTCATCAAGGGCTTAGGTGCTGTGCAGCCCCTGAATATCCCTCACAGCACCAAAAACTGTCCTGGTCTGTAATCCATTTAACTTACTTTGGTCTTTTATCTGTCTATCTGGTGTTAAAATAAATATTGAGCACTTACATTACTGGTTGGACCTATCATTTTAGACCTGGGTTTTAAGTGTGCACTGGCTCAATTTCTCTGGTATATAGGCCCACTTCACATCTAAGGCTGGGCTGCGCTTGCCTGTGACTGTGTTTGTATGCGTTTTTAGTGGTAAAAACACATCCAAATGCATGCGTTAATGCACCCATAGGCTGCTAAGCAAAATGCATCGCAAATGCATACAAAAATGCAAAACACATGCGTTTTTGCAAATGCAGCCCTAGAGGCAGCAGCCCACAATTTTTGGCTGCATTTGCAAAAAAAATTATGTGTTTGCAAAATGACATGCATTTTTGCATGCGTTTACAATGCGTTTTGCATTGCAGCCTATGGGTGCGTTAACACATGCGTTTGGATGCGTTTTTAGAGGTAAAAACGCATACAAACGCAATCCCAGACATAGGCAGCCAAAATGCAGATGTGAAAATGCCCTATATTTCTTGAGCTGCACCTTATGACTAACCATGTCCATAGAGATTCCTTGGATCCTTTTTGTTCTATGGTAGTAGAGTAGTTCCAAATTTCTTATATTCAATTGTTGCTCAGCATAGCATATCAGTTTGCACCTGTGTTCACTTTAATTGTATGTATCAGTTTCTTCAGCATTCACCTGTTCACATCTGTCTATTTCTTGCATGTGCTGGTCAGTTTTTTTTATATTTTTAGGATACTGCATTCTAATGCAGAACTCCCACCAGTCAAAGGCGTTTAAATTATTATTATAACTGGATCCTACCTGCCTTTTAAATTGTAGGCTCTTAGCTCAGGTAGAGGTATCTAGGGCCCGATGCTTATTTTGCCATATATTTGGTACATATCTGCTGCGTATACACAGCAGGTCTGCACCAAATCTGCAGCAGTGTGTTTTCCCAACAAAGTCTATGGGTTTTGCTAATTCCTGTCTGGATGGTGCCTTTTTTCTGCAGCAAATATGCATGCCACGATATCGTCCGCAACTTTGCAAACAACTCACGGGTTCGTTGATGTTGAAACCATATCACAAGTACGTTGTGGCATGTGACAGGGCGAATCGACAGTAATAAATCGCTGGTGGCGAGTGGACAGGTTTTACAACACTGCTCTAAAACCAGGCGATATCAACCTCGCGATTTTGCAGGATCGTGCCGTGTGATAGCGCAATAATGATGTTGAGGGCAACTTCAGAGATTCTGAAATCATCCCGTAGGCGTGCCTGAGCGTTGTGTTTTTCACGCCCCGTCGGCGGTGATTGGTGGATACTACTGCGTTCCAATTGTCTGCCCGTGGCCAAGGCTCCATATTTGAATAGTGAGATAGTAGAAAGGGCAAATGCATAATGTAGTGGCCATCTTGCCAGACAAGGCTGACCAATGGTAATGCAGTTGGGTCGGCCAATTGCAGTGGTAGGGGCGTGGTGAAACACACTCTGGCATGCTTAGCTCTTTGCCGGCATCAAACAGCATGCCCACATCGCTGATGTGGTTGTGCTGTGTGACACGGTGATATAAAAAGGCAAGATCGCTTCCGGTCTTGTTCAGGTGATTTCCGGAACACTAGATCGTCGGAGGTTGCACGCAACATCGCTACGTGTGACATCTCCAAAGCGATCTTGGCAAACTGCCAAAAATGAGCATGCTCACGTGAAATTGCGGGCGATATCGCATTGATGTTGTGGCGTGTAATGGTACCTTTAGTGTGGGAAAATCTGCAGCATGTCAATCAATTCTTGCTGCGAGTTGTTCCGCACTAAATACACCAATTCCCGGGCCCCCACCTCAGAAAATGGACTTGTGCCTTATGTTAACGTGTGCAAATGTGATTAAAATGTATTGGGAGAATGAATGCAGTATAATTTGTGAGGACCTGGGGAGTGGATGCATGATTTTTTAAAAACTACTACTTTATTATTTATTTGTATTGCTTGCTAACCACAGGCAGAGCTGGCTTCTTGGCTTTTTTATCTGTTATTGGATTGTGGTTGACCTCCACTTTCTGCCGTGCTCGCTTGGTTATGCATGCCATTCTATCTGTCTTTATTTGATTGTCTAGGCTGCTGTACACACATACAGCAGCCACACCCTGCCCATAGGCTCTGCTTAATTGTTGCACATGTGTTTTGGCCTGTTCTACCCTCATCCATGGTTGCTGGTCTGGAGGTGTAGGGGTCAGATCTGATAATGTCCGAACCTGGTCTACCTTTATCTGCGCTGCCCTTTTGAGGCCGTGGGAGTAGTTCAGAAATGCTTCAGGTACGTGTGTATTTAATATGGTTCTGCTTTTAATGCATTCAGGAGGCCGTAATGGCAGAGCATATCTAAAAAACGTAGAGTATGACTGCCCCATCTGAGAATGCCGTGACGTGGCGGGGTAGCTCAAAGAATTGATCAATTGTTTGCTAAATGTCTCAGTTTAAAGTAGTTAGAAATTAATATGTGCATATGCACTTTTTGTATTGCGTGCTAACCACAGGCAGCGCTGGCTTCTTGGCTTTTTTTATTTACTACTTTATTACTATCACTTTTTGAAGTCCCATTGGCTTTTGCAGCGGGGACGTCTCTGCCAATTCTATGCAACTTGCAAAGGTGCACAGGCCTTCTATTCTGAAAGTTCTCTACACACTGAACTGTCAAAAGCGGCGTAGATTGCGCTACGCCATACATTATATACATGCTCCCAATAAATTTGAATCACATTTACATACATTAACAGCCCTGTTTCTGAGGTCCAGATCGAAGGATGGTGTATAGACGGTCCGCGCCGCTTGAAATAATCAGTCAAAAGTCTTTAGATTAAAGACCGCCCTTCTTTATTTATTTAATAAATAAAGAAGGGGGGTCTTTAATCTAAAGACTTTTGACTGATTATTTCAAGCGGCGTGGACCGTCTATATACCATCCTTGGATCTGGATATTCTTACACGTGTTACGTGGCGGTGGAGGTCCTGCAGCAGCTTCTAACTACATGCGATCAAAACTAGTTGTGGGTGCACACAACTACATCAGGTGAGTGCACCTTTTTGTGATCTGTGTGCACAGTTAGTGTCATATTGATAGGGTCCTATTGCCCTCGTTTGTCTCCTTTTATCTTCCCTTCTGTTTCTGAGGTGTCACTAACATTAAATGACACACGCAAGTCAAACATTTGTAACAAAAAAGCATCATTCGCATGACATTTTATTTAGTGCATATTTTGTCTGAAGGTGTAGATTTTTGTCTCCAAAACTCTGCACCACTATTCTCCCATGTGAACATACCCTTAAGAATAGGGTCACAACAATGCGGTATGCCTTTTCGATGACTGTTGGACATATTGTGTACCAAATACCTCATTTTAACCTAGTCTCTATAGTAGTAATGCAGTTCCAAATTTGTTACCAAAGAGCATCTGGTCAGACTTGATCCCCACAGCATAAATTTAAAGTCCTTCCCCCAAAGAGGAACACTTTTTAAAGGCCACCAAAGAACATCTTGTCAGACTTCACACCCACAGCCAAATTTTTAAGAACACCCCTCGAAAAACCAATTTATAAAAATATCACCAAAGAGCATCCTGTCAGACTTAAACCCCACAGAAACTTTGGAAAAGAGGATCAGCTTTTATTTCCTTAGTACCAGGTCGGAATATAACCACAAAATCAAATCTAGAAAAGAGCGAGGTCTACTTAGCTTGCCTAGGATTAAAGGTACCGTCACACCTTACAACATAGGCTGTGATGTCGGAAGCGATGCCGCGGGTTCGCGCTCGCTTCCGACTTCGCAGACTAGCTGTCACATGGCAAGATGTTGCCGATGACGGCACTGCGATATTGGTGCAGCGCTCACTCGCTTGGCTGGGATCAACCCAGCTAGCGATTCGCTGCAATGCAGCAATTAGGCGGGATCGGCCGTAACATCACTATTGCGGTGTCACACCGAACGATTCCGCAGGTTGTTTAAGTTGAAGTTCACAGGTTTTCCTGCATGCATTGTCCCTGAGGAAGGAGCCAGGTGAAGGCTCCGTAACGCGTCGGACGAATAAAGGCACAATTCAGCCCAGATTCTCTCTTGTCTCTGGTGATCCTTTTGACAGCAGCGTGGACACAACGGCACTTCGTCCTACAGATCTACAGGTTCTTCACTGCAGTTATCTGTGGAGGTGCGGTCCTTGCAGCAGCTGTCTTTTTCAGGCGACTACATTGATTTCTGGCTATCATACTGGTTGTGGGTGACACAACCACACCAGGTGAGCAGTTTTCCCTCACACATTCATTCACATCTTAATCTGGAGATAAGACCCAATTGTGCATTTTCTCACTTTCACAGATATGGACAATATTGGCGCATTAGAAAAAACTTCACTTTGGAAATGCGTTGTGATGACTAGGGATGGGCGAATCTACTCGCTAGGACTCGTTACTTGGCGAGTAGTAAGGGACTCGCAGGACTCGGTACTCGGCGAGTTTCCCAGTGATTACTCGCACGAGTCCAATGCAAATCAATATCAATCCTAGTTTTGTCAGAAACGCTGACAAAACTAGGATTGCCATTGTTTGCATTAGACTCGTGCGAGTAATCACTGGCTACTGTGCCAGTGATAGCAGGGAAACTCGCAAAGTAACTGCTGTTTCTTTGCGAGCCGAGCCCAGCTGTCTTCTCTGTGCAGCTCCAGGGTCCTAGAGCCCGCCTGCTGCCTGATGTAGCAGTGCTGAGATTGTTCTCAGTCTGCTCATTCCCTGTGTACAGACATGAATGTCTGTGCACAGAGATGATGTAGCAGTGCTGAGATTGTTCTCAGTCTGCTCATTCCCTGTGTACAGACATGAATGTCTGTGCACAGACATGATGTAGCAGTGCTGAGATTGTTCTCAGTCTGCTCATTCCCTGTGTACAGACATGAATGTCTGTGCACAGAGATGATGTAGCAGTGCTGAGATTGTTCTCAGTCTGCTCATTCCCTGTGTACAGACATGAATGTCTGTGCACAGAGATGATGTAGCAGTGCTGAGATTGTTCTCAGTCTGCTCATTCCCTGTGTACAGACATGAATGTCTGTGCACAGAGATGATGTAGCAGTGCTGAGATTGTTCTCAGTCTGCTCATTCCCTGTGCATAGACATCTATATTTATGCACAGGGATGAGCAGAGAGGACATCGCGTTTTGGACTGCGTCGGACGGAAGAGGATTTTTTTAATTAAAGATGGAGTCCCTAATGGCTTTTTTTTATTATTTCAAATAAAAAATTTTCTCTGTGTTTTTTTAACCCTTTATTGGAGATTCTTAGTGGCCGGGTCAAACGTGGCCTGACATTAAGAATCTCGGGCTTAATACCAGCTTGTATAACAAAGCTGGTATTAACCCCTTTATTACCCAGCGTGCTACCGCCACCAGGGCCGCTGGAAGAGCGGGGTTCAGCGCCAGAGGATGGCGCTTCAATGAACGCGCCATTTTCTGGGGCGGCTGCGGGCTGCAATTTGCAGCTGGGGGTGCCCAGAAAGCTTGGGCATCCCTGCGCTGCGGATTCCAGCCCCCAGCTGCTTAGCTGTACCTGGCTAGACATAGAAATTGCGCGGAGCCCAACGCATTTTTTTTTAATTATTTCATGAATTTCAGAGTCAGAGTCTCAGAGTCAGAGTCAGAGTCTCAGAGTCAGAATCTCAGAATTTCATGAAATAATTTAAAAAAAATGCGTGGGGCTCCGCGCAATTTCTATGTCTAGCCAGGTACAGCTAAGCAGCTGGGGGCTGGAATCCGCAGCGCAGGGATGCCCAAGCTTTCTGGGCACCCCCCGCTGCAAATTGCAGCCCGCAGCCGCCCCAGAAGATGGCGCGTTCATTGAAGCGCCATCCTCTGGCGCTGAACCCCGCTCTTCCAGCGGCCCTGGTAGCGGTGGCACGCTGGGTAATAATGAGGTTAGGGCCAGCTTTGTATTATCAGCTGGCCCTTAGCCCGAAATTTATGGCGGTCACGCCAATATTAGACATGACCGCCATGAATTTCTATTAAATTGTTTTAAAAAAAACACAAAACAAAGAAAATTTTTTATTAGAAATAAAAAAAAAAAGCCATTAGGGACTCCATCTTTAATTAAAAAAATCCTCTTCCGTCCGACGCAGTCCAAAACGCGATGTCCTCTCTGCTACATCCCCTGTGTATAGATATAGATGTATATGCACAGGGAATGAGCAGACTGAGAACAATCTCAGCTCTGCTACATCATCTCTGTGCACAGACATTCATGTCTGTACACAGGGAATGAGCAGACTGAGAACAATCTCAGCACTGCTAAATCAGGCAGCAGGCAGGCTCTAGGACCCTGTAGCTGGCAGCTAGCACAGAGGAGAAGTCAGGACTCTTATCTGTGCGAGTTTCCCAGCCAGCGATTACAGTTGCAAAGTAAACTAGTCCAATGCAAATAAATGACAAAACTAGGATTGCTTCAGGCTGAAGCTTCCGACACACATCTGCGATTTGTAAATCTCACACTACTCGCTATTACTCGCTTCCCCATTCATTAACATTGGACTCGCTAGACTCGCAACGAGTAGCGAGTCCTGGGCTCGGACTCGCTAGAGTCAAGCGATTCCGAGTAATTTAGGATTCGCCCATCACTAGTGATGACCTAAGTAAAAGGAATTAACATTATCAACTCCTTGTCTGTGCAACCCTATCTAACCACTGCATTCCTTTTTCTTACTGCTTTAGCTTAAAGAGGGCTCAGATTGCCTCAGGTTTCAATTTAACTACATCTGCCCCTTTCTTAGTCAATTATGCAGGATATCAGGGAAAATGGTATCAAATCCTTGCCAAATAATCCAATTCAAAGCAATCGTTGTAGCATATGGTTGTTTATTCTACACGTTTCAAATCATAACCCCACTTCTACGTCAGGAAATATACACCAGTACTCCTGATGACTTTGAATTGGATTATTTGGCGAAAGCACGGATTTGATACCATTTTTCCTGATATGCTACATAATTGACTTGCCTTAGTGCATGTGGTTTCTGTGGAAGCTGCCTCTAATGCTGTCATTAGGTTGTGGGTCTCAACCATAGAATGTGAGTACTATATCACTTCCCTGCTGATCCTTCCTCTCCCTGAGTAAGACCCAATTGCGCTTTTCTCTTCAACAGTTTATCACTGCTCCCTTCTTAGTCAAATCAGTGAGTGGTTTGACAATTTAGGACACATTTTAAATAAAGTTGCAATAATAATTCACACACCCAAAAAAACGCTGCAGGGCTTTCAGGGACTTGGGTTGCAACTAATCCTTAATTGGCAGAACCTTAGAGGGATTCATGCGAATTCCTTCTGCAAACCAAATATACCCCAGAGAACTAACTTCTTCAAAATAAAACGCACATTTTTCAAGTTTAGCAAATAGGTAATGTCTCTGAGTCTTTGGAGTACTGTACACACTTGGTAACATCAGATGATTAAATCAAGATGTCATCCAGATAGACAACCACATACTGTCAAATGTCAAATTAATCTCTAAATTAGTATTTAACAAAATTCTGGAGACCAGTTGGTGCGTTACTTAGTCCAAAAGTGTCCCTCTGAGGTGTTAAATGCTACTTCTACTTCTCTGATACGGACAAGGTTATACACACCCTGAGATCAAGCTTGCTGAATCAATGAGCTCCCAACTAGAAATGAGCGAACTTTTTGATATTCAGATTTGGGTCACCAAACTTCCAGATATTCAACAATTATTTCAGCGAACAGTTCGCTGAGCTACCCCTTTGAGATCAATGGGAGTCAAAATCAAAGGCATAGAAAACACTTTCAAAGGGGACCAAAAGCTGGCAAACCCAGTTCAAACCACTTTATAGTGGAGTCCCACTGTTTTGGCACAGCCAATAGTTTACTATTACTTACCAAGCTTCAGCACCACTGCCAACTAGGGATGGGCGAATCTACTCGCTAGGACTCGTTACTCGGCGAGTAGTAAGGGACTCGCAGGACTCGGTACTCTGCGAGTTTACTCGCACGAGTCCAATGCAAATCATTGGCAAACGCTGACAAAACTAGGATTGCCATTGTTTGTATTAGACTCGGCTACTGTGCCAGTGATAGCAGGAAACTCGCAAATAACTGCTGTTTCTTTGCGAGCCGAGTCCAGCTGTCTTCTCTGTGCAGCTCCAGGGTCCTAGAGCTCGCCTGCTCACAGAGATGATGTAGCAGAGCTGCGATTGTTCTCAGTCTGCTCATTCCCTGTGCATAGACATCTATATCTATGCACAGGGGATGTAGCAGAGAGGACATCGCGTTTTGGACTACGTCGGACGGAAGAGGATTTTTTTCATTAAAGATGGAGTCCCTAATGGCTTTTTTTTTATTTCAAATAAAAATTTTTCTCTGTGTTTTTTTAACCCTTTATTGGAGATTCTTAGTGGCTGGGTCAAACGTGGCCTGACATTAAGAATCTCGGGCTTAATACCAGCTTGTATAACAAAGCTGGTATTAACCCCTTTATTACCCAGCGTGCCACCGCCACCAGGGCCGCTGGAAGAGCGGGGTTCAGCGCCAAAGGATGGCGCTTCAATGAACGCGCCATCTTCTGGGGCGGCTGCGGGCTGCAATTGGCAGCGGGGGGTGCCCAGAAAGCTTGGGCATCCCTGCGCTGCGGATTCCAGCCCCCAGCTACTTAGCTGTACCTGGCTAGACATAGAAATTGCGCGGAGCCCCACAAATTTTTTTTTTATTATTTCATGAATTTCAGAGTCTCAGAGTCAGAGTCTCAGAGTCAGAGTCTCAGAGTCAGAGTCTCAGAGTCTCAGAGTCAGAGTCAGAATCTCAGAGAGTCAGAGTCAGAATCTCAGAGAGTCAGAGTCAGAGTCAGAATCTCAGAGAGTCAGAGTCAGAGTCAGAATCTCAGAGAGTCAGAGTCAGAATCTCAGAGAGTCAGAGTCAGAGTCAGAATCTCAGAGTCTCAGAGTCAGAGTCAGAATCTCAGAGAGTCAGAGTCAGAGTCAGAATCTCAGAGTCTCAGAATCTCAGAGTCTCAGAGTCAGAGTCAGAATCTCAGAGAGTCAGAGTCAGAATCTCAGAGAGTCAGAGTCAGAATCTCAGAGAGTCAGAGTCAGAATCTCAGAGAGTCAGAGTCAGAATCTCAGAATCTCAGAGTCTCAGAATCTCAGAGTCTCAGTCTCAGAGAGTCAGAGTCAGAATCTCAGAGTCTCAGAGTCTCAGAGAGTCAGAGTCAGAGTCAGAATCTCAGAGAGTCAGAGTCAGAATCTCAGAGAGTCAGAGTCAGAGTCAGAATCTCAGAGTCTCAGAGTCAGAGTCAGAATCTCAGAGTCTCAGAATTTCATGAAATAATTTAAAAAAAATGCGTGGGGCTCCGCGCAATTTCTATTTCTAGCCAGGTACAGCTAAGCAGCTGGGGGCTGGAATCCGCAGCGCAGGGATGCCCAAGCTTTCTGGGCACCCCCCGCTGCAAATTGCAGCCCGCAGCCGCCCCAGAAGATGGCGCGTTCATTGAAGCGCCATCCTCTGGAGCTGAACCCCGCTCTTCCAGCGGCCCTGGTGGCGGTGGCACGCTGGGTAATAAAGGGATTAATACCAGCTTTGTTATACAAGCTGGTATTAAGCCCGAGATTCTTAATGTCAGGCCACGTTTGACCCAGCCACTAAGAATCTCCAATAAAGGGTTAAAAAAGCACAACACAGAGAAAAAATTTTATTTGAAATAAAAAAAAAGCCATTAGGGACTCCATCTTTAATTAAAAAAATCCTCTTCTGTCCGACGCAGTCCAAAACGTGATGTCCTCTCTGCTACATCCCCTGTGCATAGATATAGATGTCTATGCACAGGGAATGAGCAGACTGAGAACAATCTCAGCACTGCTACATCATCTCTGTGAGCAGGCGGGCTCTAGGACCCTGGAACTGCGGCAGCCTGCACAGAGAAGACAGCTGGACTCGGCTCGCAAAGTAACAGCAGTTACTTTGCGAGTTTCCCTGCTATCACTGGCACAGTAGCCGAGTCTAATGCAAGACAATGGCAATCCTAGTTTTGTCAGCGTTTGCCATTGATTTGCATTGGACTCGTGCGAGTAAACGCTGAGAAACTCGCAGAGTACTGAGTCCTGCGAGTCCCTTACTACTCGCCGAGTAACGAGTCCTAGAGAGTAGATTCGCCCATCCCTAATATTTTACAAATTAAACTTTATTGACAATGGATACAAATTGAATGGCCTTTGTAGATTTTGTACATGAAACACAAAAAACATAGAAAATTATTTATAACTCATACATACATTTACAGTTGCTATTTCCATTACATAGGTGGTGTCAAATAGTAAAAAAAAAAAAAAGACAGTAGACACAGTTCAGTATTTATTTTAGCTAAACTGGTATTAATAGGCCACTCCATCAGAAATTCAGATCCAATAAAATATACAGCTTTGTCCACAGTAGCAGATTGCACTGTCACTGCCTCACAAAAAGAGCATTGCAACACCATTAGTGGGCATAAATAATGCACACGATCTTCTACTCTACTCAGCTAAGTGCATAGAAACCTTGGGCTCATGTTGTCAGAAATTCAATGGATTAGTATCAAGATTTATTTTAAGTCTGTAAAGCACTTTGTTCTTGACAGTGTTCAAAGCAGAAAGAGTGTTATCCTGAATGTGCATCTTAATACTGTCATGCCTGTCTTGTAAGAGTAGATGATGTATAGGCTTCTATGCTTCCTTTTAAAAGTTTAGCAGATGTAGGAATATATATTCATAGTACATATAAATATTGATTATCAAACCTATGCACCTAGGTTCAAACCATGATTAATGAAAACAAATTGAAGACATTTGGTAACAGAATAAAAAATGGTCTTGCAATCTCATTTTTAAACCACAGGTTGAGAGACAAGGAGAAACAGATTGAATTACAAAAATTGATTTTTAAGACTAAATAAATTAATTAAAGTGTGGATTATGAAATAATATTAATATGATGTGCAATTATTACCAATGGCATTTTTTCAATAATTAAATGGTATAACCAAATATAGGTAATATAAATTTAAATGGATGCATTACTATTGTTGTTGCTGATAGATGTAATAGTAGTAAGAGTAGTACAAATGATGATAGCCATATACTATATAATTTATACTAAAATCATAATAAATTACATTTTAATTTATTTAAAATTATTATTAGTAGTAGTAGTGATATTTTTATTTTTTTTTTATTTTTTACGAGTTATAAAAATGAGTTGTAAAAATCATAAGTGTTTTTTTGTTCATAGTGAAACATTTAAGCATCGAGTTATTTAAAAAAAACAATATTCAAAGAAAAATCTCTTTGTTCACAGGTTTAAATTTATAAATATTTTAGATCGTATCTCAAGCAACTAATGCAATTTAAGACTGACAGTTCTTTAATGCTATCATTTTTAGAACCACAAGATTTGACGTGAAGGTCAATCCTTTACAGTTTCACAAAGACATTAAACCTTACTTTGAAATAAAGCATTAATATCTCCTTCTTGTATGGCCCATGAATTCCAATATTATTCATTGAACCAGCAGTGTCTAAACAATTCATCACTGAAGCCTGGGATTTTACAACCAAGAAATGTGTCAATAATAATTGTATCTATTCATGGGGTTCCATAATTCTGGGGATATATCATAAAATAAATTAGTTAGTTTAGATTACATTTTTTAATATACATATATTTAACATGTATAGATATGTATATATGTATATATATATATATATATATATATATATATATATATACACATTGAGTAGTACAAAATACATACCCATCTAACTATGTATGTATGGGTGAGTGTGTTTCCTATTACTTCATACATGGTTAGATGAAAAAAAATGAAAAAATGAATCATCCTCTTGCTATTAAAATGGAATGTTCCTTACAAATATAAAATGAATAGG
Organism: Allobates femoralis; assembly: GCA_033576535.1. Classification (NCBI taxonomy): domain Eukaryota; kingdom Metazoa; phylum Chordata; class Amphibia; order Anura; family Aromobatidae; genus Allobates; species Allobates femoralis. Next base: position 567,694,949 of record JARQOC010000002.1, read on the forward strand.
TGCATATTACAAGCAATAGTTATTTCAATGTATTTGATAGTTTTTGTATTTTCAGTGTTTCTCATTCTTCATCTATAATGTGTATATGATAAAATATTTTCTCAGTTTAATATTACAAAGCTTAGGAATGCATAAACGTTAGTGCTAGAATCATATGTATGTTTAGTGAATAGTGGCATATTTATAGTTTCTTTCGCATTCTTAGAAAGCAAAATGTTACTTCTAGTCTGGAATGCATCAAATTAATTTATGTTGTATTATAAATCTGTATATTTTAATTGTCTAGTCTTACTGTACGTCATCAATAAGTTGGCTTACTTTTTACCAGATGTTTTTGCAAAAATTTTGGTACATTATGTTGCGTATCTGATAACGTAAACCACATTTGGCTCATTTTGAGTCACTGTATGTGTTATTACATACTACGCCAGGGTTTATTGCTGCTAAAGTCACTGCAAAATGTGGAGAGTGGAATTCCACATTTGGCACATTACATATCAAACTGTTAACCTGTTGTTTGAAAGACCTCTCTAGCGATGCCAGTGGATGAGCCACTGGGTGCAGAAGTGAACACACAGTGACCATGCCTTGTGCAACAGCTCATCCATACTGTGATAATGGTGTAGGAGTTGATAGACAACCAGGTTGAGGACGTGAGCCACTCAAGGCACATGTATAAGTTTGCCTCTCTGCAAGGGTCACACCATTATCGCACATAGTCTCCTCTTGCTCCAGGTTAATTAGAGACAGTCATAGATCAAACTCAGCCTGCAGAGCTGTCCACAACTCCTCAGCTGTGTGACTGAAATCTCCAAGGCATTTTAATTTCAATACTGCCTGATGACGTTGAGCCCTTGAAGTAGTGCAGAGGTGGGTGGGATTCTCTCTGGACTGTTGTAACATTAAGGGAGAAGTCGAGTGTGAAGCTGGATGTCGTAGAGGAGATAAGAATTGGTAGAAGTAGTGGATAAAGTGGTAGGTTCAGAGATTTGTCAAAAAAGTCTTGGGGATTTCAAGACTTTGGAAATTAGCCTCTTCCTTAAAGTTAGCCTCTTCCTTAAAGTTATAACAAGAAAATGCAAGAAAATGCAAAATATCAGTGGCAAACCTTTAGAACCTTATTGAATAATTGAAGATGCAGTAAAACACATTCAATGAGAATATTGCAAGGAGCACATTAGATGACAGCTGTTTCATGAATAATCACTTTTACAGGTCCCTCCTTGTAGTATCCCTTTCCCCACCTGGCTCCACAGCTATCAGGGTCACCCAGTGCCTAGTCAGCGAGATGTAATGCCCCTGGCCATGTTTGCTCATCCAGGTGTCTGTGGTGATATGCACCCTGTCAAACTCAGTTTCTCAAGGAATGGTTGATGTTGTCTGCGACATGCTGGTGTAGAGCAAGCAAAGCTTTCTTAAAGAAGTAATGGCGACTGGGCAATTAATTCTGTGACGGCCAACAGCTTTCGGTAACTGTCCACAGACCCTGGTCTGAACGTGATAGTCTTTTTTTTTCTAGATTTAATTTTTCTATCTGGCCTGTCTAGGGATGAACCACTTGGCAGATTCAAAATAATCTAGATATTTGATCTTTCACCATGGTGATTGGATGAACAGTACCTTCCAAAAAATGCCTCCATTCTTCAATAGTCAACTTGACTACATGTAACTCTTGATTACCCACATCATAGTTTCTTTCAGAGGGAGAAAATTTTTTAGAGAAGAAAGCACATGGTCCCAGGTTAGTTAAAGTCAAGGAACCTTGAGACAATAGAGGCCCCACCCCAACCTCGACAGTGTCCACCTACACAATGAACAGCTTCTGGATGTCTGGTTGAACAAGAACAGGAGCAAACATAAAACATTTCTTCAAAGTTTCAACAGCCCCAACCGCTTTTGGCAACCAAACCTTTAGCTCTTTTCCTTTACGAGTGAGATCCATAAAAGCTTTGACTATCTGAGAAAATCCTCTAATGAATTTCTGGTGATAATTTGCGAACCCCAAAAAACACTGCACTGCCTTGAGGTCGCTGGGTTGAACTCAATTAATGATGGCCTGAATCTTCCCAGGATCCATCTTAAAACCAGAGCCTGACACAATGAAACCCAGGAATGATATTTCTTAAACAGAAAAGGTACATTTTTCAATTTCAATGAACAAAATTATCTCTTAATCTTTGCAGAACGAAACAGACATATTTATGATGGTAATCCAGGTCAGGTGAGAAAATTAGAATATCATCTAAATAAACAAAAATAAATCTCCCAATATAATCAGAAAGAATATCATACATAAAATTCTGAAAAACCGCGGGTGCATTAGTTAGACTAAAAGGCATTACAAGATTTTTAAAAAGACCCTCAGATGTTAAAAATGCTATCTTCCACTCATCCCCCTAACAAATACATATCAAATTATATGCCCCTCTGAGATCCAGTTTGGAAAACCATTTGGTCCCCAAGAGATGATTATATAGATCGGTGATGAGTGGAAGCGGATAAGAATTTTTAACAGTTATTTTGTTTAATTCTCGGAAATTGAGGCAGGGATGAAGACCTCCATCTTTCTTTTTAGCAAAAAAAGAATTCTGCAGCTACCGGCGATGAGTAAGGACGAATAGGATCTTTTCGAAAACTTTCAATAATATTAACTTTCATGGCTCCCCACGGACTAGACAAGTTACACAAGCGAGCCTTGGGTAATTTGGCATTAGGAATGAGATTAAGAGCACAATCATAGGGACTGTGAGGAGGTAACATCTTAGACTTGTTTTCCGAAAAAACATTTCTGAAGTCTTTCAGGTATTCCGGAAGACCCGGCAGACTATCGGAGCAAACATGCACAGACATAGGTCAGTTTTCAATACAATGAGGACCTCATTTGAAAATATCTTTCAGACTTCAGTCAATGATTGGATTATGCGTATGCAGCCAAGGGATAATCAACACAATTCCAGCAGGTAAATTGTCCAAAACATAGCAGGAGATTAATTTTGTGTGAACGGACTCCACCTTTCCACCTTGAGTGTGATCTTCACCGTAACTAACTAAACCAGATTTTTGACCAATGGAGTTTTATCAATCGCCACTATTTGAATGGGGCTTTCTAGCTTAACTGTCCATAGTTTTAACTTCAGAACAAGTCCCGAATCAATGAAATTAGCTGCAGATCCGCAGCCAATAAAGGCAAATGTTGACAGACACTGATTTGAAAGAAAAGTTCAGCATTCTTTATCAGAGGAGTAAAAGGGTACCTGGAAGTCTGAGTGACCTCCTTGACAATCACCCAGACTTAGGTGTTTCCTGATGGCTTGTTTGCTGCAGGTTGTACCAAGCAGTCCTTGCAGCTGAAACTTGTGTGAACAGTCAGTGCTTTCTACGCACCTTACATTGCATGGAAAGCACTGACTATCCCAGTGATGGAGATTCATACTCACCTCTCTCCATCCCTCTCTGCAGCTGTCAGCATCCCTACTGTCCATGGTGTGCCAGCATCCAGTCATGTGAGTGGTACAGCACAGTGATGCCATCACTGTGCATTTCTCATGTGACCAGATACTGGGACCAGTAGACAGACAGATGGCGCAGGCTTCAGGGAGCAATGCAATGAGATTGAGTATTATTGTTTATTACTTTTTAATGTCCACCACCATGGGGGCCATATCCTGCATGAGCGGCTGTGTACCAGGATGGGGGCAGTGTACAGTATGGAGGGCTGTGTACAACATGGGCGGCTCTATACCAGGTTGGGGGTTTGTGTACAGCATGGGGGCTCTGAACCAGGATGGGGGGCTCTGTACAGCATGGGGGGCTGTGTACCAGCACTGGGTTCCCTGTATATACCGATTTTAAAACAGACTTTTGTATTATAAGATGGACCCCATTTAACATTAAAAATTATTTTTTTTGTCTTTTACTTCACCAAATTTGGGGTGCGTCTTGTAATCCTGTGCATCTTATAAAGCTAAAAATACCATATTTTGCTTGCAAAAATAAAAATGTTATTTTACCTAAATCTATACATTTAATTTTGTAGGCTCGTTTTAGCAAACCAGTTTAAATAGTCAAATTTGAGAATAATTTATGATAAAACAATACTAAAAGTGAGCTGTTGTTGCATTAGTTGTTTTTTTTAAATTAAAAATAAACATTTTACTTTCCATAACTGTTTTAATAGTCCAATTTGACAACCGTAGGTGCCATAATACTTCTGAAGCATTTTGTTTTCAGAGCATAAACCTTACAATGTAATTTTTTAAGTCCTTTTAGGGCAGAGGGATTTAATTTTGTTAACAAAAATAGAATAATAATTTAAAGTAATTTACATATTTAAATGTACATGGCAGTTTTAGCACCTGTTTAGGCAGTAAAATTTAATAACCATTCATGACATACTAATACCACTGGAGGGAAGTTGTAGTATTAGCCTTTTTGGGCATCATGTGTATATCTAGAATGTCATTCTTTTTTGTGAAGAATTAGATAAGTGTAGATGAACTTTATTTTAACTCTTATACTTGTGTTCAAAATGTATAGTTAAAGGAAAGATAGCAATGAAAAAGAATGTTGTAGTGTGAAACAAAAGCTTACAATTGGCCTCCTTTGGCTTTGTATGTGTGGATGATGTTATATTCCATCTTATTTATTGGATGAGATGAACAATCGATTATATTCAAATAATATGGGGCTGAAGGAAATAGAAGACACAATTAAAAGGTCTATGTTTTTTGCTGACTCAGCTGGAGAAGAAAGGACATAATGAGGATGATGATTACTGTGTGGTGAACAAAACCTGGAGACGAGATTGGGGTGCTAAGGGTATGATGTGATCAGAAGAGGCAGACTGCAAAAAGTAAAAGTCTGCTTCATATGCCGTCAGCTCAGGAGCCAATGATACCACATATCCTATTCATAAAGGAGGCACAAAAGCAAAGGAAAGGTCTGACCATGGTCATGGTGGTGAGGGCATTGTGTATGTGATGAGCCCAGGGCTAGGGGTACTCGGATACCGAGCCTGGGTTTGGTCGTTTTAAACTGGGGGAAGTCTCGGGTGGTTGGGTTCCCATTTCCGTGCCCTGGTTATCATTTGTTAGATGGTGGGGAGGGAATATTTACAAGGGAAAGTGACGCCACCTGTAGTTCCCGGTAATATAGGTACCGGCGCTGCAAGCCGGCCGCTGAAGTGATGATGGGTGCAGCAGAGTGCGGTACAGCTCCCCACAGGTGGAGCTTTTACCTCAGGGCAGCAGTGATGGAGAATTATGAGAGGGAGATGAGGGGAGTAGTTGTTGTAGCTCTTACCCCTCTGGTGAGACGCTGCTGATGGTGATGAATACATCCAGGCACCGGAAAGAAGAATCACAGAGACCAGTTCAACTCTAACTCCACTTTACACGGTACAGTCTGGTTTACCGGGTGTCTGTTGTCAGTTCAGGGTCCCCCTTATGGAGTCTCCAGATGTTCTCTCTTAGTCTTTCAGGGTCTACTTTACGCTTCTCTGTCTTTACCAACTTCGCAGAGCTCTCCCGCCAGTCTGTAGCTAGTAGGTAAGGTTTGTTCATTACCGGTACGGACGGGAGCAGCAGGAACGCTCTCCCGCCACTGGAATTCGGCCCGTTACCTATAGTGTCCTGAACCAGTTTCAGTTCCGAGGGGTGAGATGCCTTTGTGGTGCTAACGGCAACCCGATTACTATGGGCCCGCAACTCGTCGTTTTGCGGCCAGAGATAAACTTCCTTCCTGACTGCCTTCCCAGCATTGTCTGAGGAAACTGTCACTCAACTACGTCTTCACTAACCTAGGCTACACCCCCTTTTGGTACCTACCAAATAACCAGAGTCCCCTATACTAAGGTGGCCTAGTCCTGTGTGTGTGTGTAACTTGAGACTCCACAGTTTAAACCCTAAGCCGACAACTTACAGAGATACCACATTTATTGTCATAGTGCAATACCTCTCTGTGGCGCCTAGCCAGAGGGGCGACACACACCCCCTTGGTGAAATACACCCGTCCGTGGATGTTAAAACCAAAGCGGTTGAGAGTTGACATTTTTATTAACAGGTTAACCGGGTAACTTTCAAACATGTATAAACAATAAAACTTTTAAGTTTACTCTTATACTTCCCTTGCGGGAGGCTCATTTCTTGTAACGTTGCAAACAATAATAAATCACACTTTAGTCCACATCGGCCCAACAGGGATCGGGTAACTAGTCTCTGATTAATGTTCATCAGGAACTGCAAGAAAGCAACAACAGGTCGCTACATGAAAAAACATTTAAAGGAATAGCTTGCATTTTTGACAATGTAATTCAGGGTCAGACTGTTCACTTTTCAACTTGCTGACCCGGATTGTGAACCACCCGCGGGGACCTGCGTGGTGCTCGTAAGTGATCACATCCCCACGATACAGGTCCTGGTCTGGGTGGCCCTGGTGAACTGCAGATTGAGCCACTCTTCTCTCTCCAGCCGCAGCAAACAACGCTGGTACCGCAACCCTCCATTGCTCGCGGGGCCGGCCTCCTCCAAACCACCGATGACTCCTTCCTCCTCCAGATTCGCTTCTTCCTCCCCGACACTGACCTGGCCGCTCATGTTTGCAATCGGCTCCTCCTCTGTCAGTTCAGGCTCCTCCGGGAACTGGATGAGGTCCTCTGCCTCAGTGGTATCCTCCTCTCCGGGCTCCACAGATAGTATGGCAACGGGTTCCAGGGTCTCAGCAACGGGAACTGCCATTGCCTCACGGCCGCATGCAGGTAACGGGTCCAGAGCCTAACCAGGTATCTTGTTTTGTGCCGCACCCTGCTTAACTTTTATAGTCCCTAACTGGTGTGGGCTGGCGCTCGACCAGCTCCCTTGGTTGTTTGCTAGCAAGGGGGCTGGGAGACTTTTTGGTGCCTCTTGGATGGCCCATGTATGCTGAGGGGCCGAGGCATGCCCCTGGGCCAGCAAATAGTTATTTTTACATCTTTAGGCCCGCCCACCACAAGGGTCCTATAGGCGAGTCCTTCGGGCCTTTCCGGAGCCCGCCACTACACTTAGTCACTCATCGGCAGAGCGGGGACAGGGCTTATTTTCCCGCTCTTTTCTCCTGCTGTAGTGATGCAGTTTGAATTCTGAGGCGGTGTAATGGCGGCTCTATTTTGTAATCCACAAACAGTCAATAAAAATAAAGTTTTTAGGCATACTTTACCTGGTAAATACCAGGCTGATTCATATCCTGTTCGTAGACGCCAGAAAATGATGAGCCCAGGGCAAGGGGTACTCAGACACCGGGATTGAGTTTGATGGAATAAACTGGGGGAAGTCACGGGTGGTCGGGTTCCCGTTTCCGTGCCCTGGCTGTCATTTGTTAGATGGTGGGGAGGGAATATTTACAAGGGAACGTGACGCCACCTGTAGTTCCTGGTAATATGGATACTGGCACTGCAAGCCGCTGAGGTGATAATGGGAGCAGCTAAGTGTGGTACAGCTCCCCACAGGTGGAGCTTTTACCTCAGGGCAGCAGTGATGGAGGATGAAGGGGATGAGGGGAGTAGTTTCTGTTGTTCTTACCCCTCTGATGAGATGCTGCTGATGGTGATGAAGCCCTCTGGGCACCGGCAAGAAAAATAACAGAGACCAGTTCAACTCAAACTCCACTTTACTGGGTACCGGCAGATGTTAAACGATACACGGTACAGTCTGGTTTAACAGGGAACTGTTGCCGGTTCAGGGTCCCCCTTATGGAGTCTCCATATGTTCTTTCTTAGTCTTTCGGGGTCTATTTTACTCTTCTTTGTCTTTACCAACTTCGCAGAGCTCTCCAGCCAGTCCTACGGTCTGTAGCTGGTAGGTAAGGTTTGTGCCTTACCGGTATGGATGGGAGCAGCAGGAACGCACTATCTCTCCCGCCACCGGAATTATGCCTGTTACCTATAGTGTCCTGAACCGGTTTCAGTCCTGAGTGGTGAGATGCCTTTGTGGTGCTAACGGCAACTCGATTACTATGGGCCCGCAACTCGTCGGTTTGCCAGAGATAAACTACTGACCGCCTAGGCTTCCCGTGTTGCCGGTGCTTCCCCAAACGATACTAGCTGGCTCCAACCGGTTCTGGTCTGTTTCCTTCTGTCCTGGGCCCCCTCTTAAAGATGGGGATCCCTCCTGTCAGCGGTGCTGTCAGGCGCGTCCTTCCTGACTGCCTTCCCAGCACTGTCTGAGGTAACTGTCACTCAACTACTTCTTCACTAACCTAGGCTACACCCCCTTTTGGGACCTACTAAATAACCAGTTCCCCCTATACTAAGGTGGCCTAGTCCTGTGTGTGTGTGTAACTTGAGACTCCACAGTTTAAACCCTAAGCCGACAACTTACAGAGATACCACATTTATTGTCAGATTGCAATACCTCTCTGTGGCACCTAGCCAGAGGGCGCCACACATGCATCTTAGTTAACACATCATTCTCAACTGATGATGAACTGGAGAACTTTTTTTCTCCTGTTTTAATAAACTCCCTGCAGATATAACAAATGGCATCTGCTGGATGCTTGCAACCTCTTGAGCCATACCTGAGCTCAATAAACAGTGAGAAAGTTGTGGGAAAACTAAACTGAACAATGATAAATGTATGTGTTTTTATAGATTTTAATGATGGGAAGTTTGGAACCCTGAACACCTTACATACTTTGGTTACTATGAAAAGGCTAGGGTCACACTTGGCATGGAGTTTTTCTGCATTTTCAAAATCTGATTCCGTTTTTGGAAATTGCCATTTTTTCATCTAAAATACGCTATGCGTTAACAGATGTGTTTCCCATAGGCCCCATGTTAAAAAAAAGCTATGCATTTTTTTACTACACCCAAAAACGCTGCTAGCAGCATTTTTGGGTGTAGTAAAAAAACACATAGCGTTTTTTAGCAGTGGATTTTGACACTGTGTTTTTTGCATGGGAGCCTATGGATCCGTTAAAACCATCAATTTTTCTAAAATTCTAAGTTGAAAAGCTGATGGTTTTAACGGATCCAGGGCTCAAGTGTGACCCTAGCCAGAAAGAAATGAAATGCTATTAAAATAATGAAACTTGCAGTAATGAGTAGTTCACATGAACACTGAAATTCGAATATAGTGAATTTACTATTGGACTACATAAGTATCATAAAATCATTATGACAGCAACAAAAGTGAAATTTCTGGTATACGTCAACTTTTTCCAATGTAAGACATACACAATTAAACAGAAAATAGCACTTTTAATCCAGGAACAAAAATGTTTTTTGTTATATAGTGTAATCTGTGAGTAAATGTGCAGGAAAAAGTCATTCTCTAAACATGTCTTTGACCTGCAAAGTGCATTGTACATTAGATACCTCAAACACCAACTATGGATATGGATAACACTGTCTTTCATGACCCACTATGTGCATGCTTTGAGCAGTATAAATGCATTATTGCAACAAATGTAAGTGGTGAACTCAACATGGCTGGGATCTATGTCTAGTGCCACTGCCCGATATTAATTATCAGTCTCGTCCTACACATGCTTTGATTCCTCCCCAGCAGACATTACAACTTCACCAGATCAGACATTACAACTTCTCCAACAGCAACATTGCACAGCTATGCATGTACACTCAGACATTTGAATCCTTACATGTTGAATTTCATAAATTTAATCACGCAGAATTTCTTAAAGAATTATACCCACTCAAGGAAGCAGGTGGCCAAAGTACCTGCTCATTAAAAATATTCTTACATGGAAAAGCAAGCACTCTGTTCTTTGCAAAGAAAGATCTGATCTCCGATTGATTTGCAACTCGCTGGAATTTGATGCTGCATATTTTGCATATATTTTGCATAAAATGATGCTCTATATCCTGCAACAAACTGCCGCCTCAAACTTATCTTGTTAAAACACTTGAGGAATCTTAATATTAATGTTATATGCAGCAAGGTGTGAAAAAGTGGAAAATGAGTAGCAGCAAGGAGAGTGTGGACTGGGAGACTTAGTTATCCCTGGTACAGGCAGGAGATAAGGCTGATAGTTAAGGTTATATTGGTAATGATGACAATACTAGTCATGATGACAAACCATCACATCAGGGTGTGTAAAGTGAATACTAATGCCTTATAGCTATTATATCACATGGCGTAGTACAGATATCCTGTACTGTAACACAACCTATCACTGTCCATATAAGGCTACCTTCACATTTGCGTTCCCCTCCGCAGCGTTCTGCGGAGGGGATCCGCAATGTGACCGCAGCACCGCAAGCCCCTATCTTTATAATGGGAGTGCACAGTGCTGTGCATGACCGTGCGCACCCATTTACCGCAATATGTAATCTGTGCGCAGGCGATGCCTGCGCACAAATCACCCAGTCTCGTCCGCACCAGAAATGCAACATGTCGCGTTCGTGGTGCGGACGAGACTGTGTGATTTGTGCGCAGGTATCCACCTGCACACAGATCACATATGACAGTGAATGGGTGCGCATGGTCATTAAAAAGATAGGGGCTTGCGGTGCTGCGGTCACATTGCAGATCCCCTCCGCAGAACGCTGCGGAGGGGAACGCAAATGTGAAGGTAGCCTCACTGCCAAGTCAGGAAATGCAGTACAACACCTACAACACCAATTTTGGGGTAAATATATTTAGTGAGAAGATGTCTATGCTTACAGCAAACCAATAGGAATAGGGAGAAAAACAAAAAATCAGGTTTTACATCATCCTCATACATAGGGCATTGTCAGATGCATCAGATTTGTTGCAGGAATTTCTGCAAGACTTTAATTCTACTGAATGGTTCCAAACATCCCTGAGCTTTCTACACCATTCAAATGCATGAAATTTATATTTAGGTGCAAAAAAGTCTACAACAATTCTCAAATCTGCAATCATTATTTTGATGCCATTACTGTGGCAGAGCAATTGTGCTATTATTGAACTATAATTATTTCAGTGAATTGTGAACTAAAAAAAACATGTTTTCTTTTGTTTTACTTTTTGGGTTACAAAAAAGATTAATTTTAATTCATACTGTCTTGTATTACATGATTTACACTTCAAAGTCATTTTGTATGTGCTGTGGCAAATTGCTGAACACTGTTTTCCATGATAATTTATGTTTGGGTCCATGTCATACTTAATTTTAATATGTTAGGTAAATGAAATGCTTTTTAATTAGTGTTCTAATCACTTTGATTGCAGAAAAGGCAAGTATTATAATCAATGCTTATCTATCAGATAAAATCACTTTTTAAAAAGTTATATTTTTATGTTGAATATTACAATTTGCTATGCATTAAACTTTTCTTTACAAAACACAGTAAAAATGTTTTTATATAGAGCTGATATTGTAACAGTTACAAAAGTAGATAGATAAAATACATAATATAAAGATGATAGATAGATAGATATATAGATAGATAGATAGATAGATAGATAAGATAGATAGATAGAAAAAAATTCTCTGCAGCACTCAGCTACTACCAATGATGTACAAATGCTAACAAGCTATATATATTTGAGAAAAAAGTTTAAAAACTTAAGTTTTTTTCAAAAAACTCAAAAATCATATTTTTTTATTATTTCTGAAGTTCTTGGTACACACATTGGCCAATGTCTGTTTGCTCATCAACTGCGACAAAGTGACTTCAGAAGTGGGGGGGTTGGACAAGGAGGACAGGGATGTCAGCGTTAGGACTCATCAGACCTGAAGTCACTTTGTCGCAGTTGATGAGCAAGCAGACATTGGCCAATGTGTGACCAAGAACTCCAGAAATAATAAATCAATTAGATTTTTGAGTTTTTTTTAAAAAAACGTACGTTTTTAAACTTTTTTCTCAAATATATACAGCTTGTTAGCATTTGTACATCATTGGTAGTAGCTGAGTGCTGCAGAGAATTTTTTTCTAGTTGTTTGATCCAGCGTCCCTGCTGGCACCAGTTCACAATTTGTCTGTGAGTGCTGTGCAGTTTTTCTCCTGTATAGATAGATAGATAGATAGATAGATAGATAGATAGATAGATAGATAGATAGATACCAAGAAAAAAAATCTCTCTGCAGCACACAGCTACTACCAGCTACTACTACTGTACACATGCTACCAAACAATAAATGAGGAAAAAATTTAAAAACTTAAATTTAAAAAAAACAACTCATTATTCTTAATTTTTTATTTTTCTGGGGTTCTTGGTACACACATTGGCCAATGTCTGCTTGCTCATGAACCACGTCACGGTGTCCCCAGGTCTGATGAGTTCTGCGCTGACATCTCTGTCCTCCTTTTCCTCCCTGTCCCACTTCTAAGTGGGTGGGCACCATCTCAACCTTAGACCACCTGTGGGCGAGGAGTGTGCTAAGTGCAGGCATGGAGCCAGCAACTCCACATCTTATGGCCGCTTTACACGTCCCAACATTGTTTCGATATTGGATACAACGGCACGGGAGCGCACACTTTTTGGGCTGAAATCCAAGATCGCATAGGAGCTGTCACACAGGGAGATAACAGCAGGCAACACAACTGCGATGTATACGCCCCTTGTACGCGCGAACCAGGAAACGACCATTTTACATGGGAGAGAATAGGGGAAATTGTGCTCCAAATTGTTGTTGGGCTGTCACACAACACGATCCTGCCAGATCGTCCATCCAATATCGGGCAGTTGGAGAGCCTGCTCATTTCTCCCCTGATATCGTTTTGGCATCGTTCTTGCATCGAATTGTACATTCACACCACACAACGCACAAATGATATCTGCGCCAACGCACAAACCACGTGACTTTTTATCGAAGTTGGACGACGATATTGGGACGTGTAAAGCGGCCATTATACATAAAACAGAAAAAAAAAAACTGCACAGCACTCAAAGATATAATGTGAACTGGTGCTAGCAGTGACGCTGGGTCAAGTGGTTGGCCAATGTGTGTACCAAGAACCCCAGAAATAAAAAATTAAGAATAATGAGTTTTTTGAAAAAAAACTTAACTTTTTACATTTTTTCCTCATTTATTGCTTGGTAGCATGTGTACAATATTTGTAGTATATCTGATGTGGGCTCAGCGCTAACAAACCCTTTTAACAATGGCTATCGATTAACCATACCAAGACTATATTAATTAACCGTTATTCCGGATGTTTATTTAAACATTATATTTTCATATGAATAATAAAACAAATCTATAAAAATTAAATAAAAAATTGTAAGAAATACTTATAAAAATATTAAAACCAAAATTCAGATATTCCTCGATTATTATCACACTAACGATTTATTCTTGTACTAGGGATGTACACTTTCTTTGATGGCCTTGTGGTTTCTCTAGGATGTCTGTGGAGTTCTAAAAATATACAGTATATTAGTATTTATATATAGATCTCAGCTTTCCTCTGTTTATCTATAAAATGGCCTTTATACCTTTTAGAAGTCATTACTCCTTCTAATGAGTGCTTGGTTTAGATTAGGATTCTTCTTTCTTCTCTCTGCCAAGGACATATATTATAAATACCTCCTCTATTCTTAATAGCTATTCAGTTTTTGTATTAAGGAAAACTGCTACCTGTATCATCAAGAGTCTTTTTTCTTGGTTACGGGTTTTCTTAATTTCTACACCATAATCCATTCCCTTTTAACAAATATAATTCCCTATGTCAGTATGGTGTTAATACATTCTATACATCAGACATTCGGTGTAAATACCTTATTGTTCACCAATAACAATATGGGATCTTTATCTCCTTATATGGACTATTGAATCTCCTAGTCCAGTGGATTGTATAACTAAAATTATACTTCTTTAAATGCAATTATCAACTTTCTCTATATATACAATAGAACCATTCCAAGTAGTGATTTACTTAAACACACTGTGTTTTCCTCCTATGTGTAAATATTGTGCTGTGCTACAAAGTGTATCTCGAACTATTGTTTTTTTTTTTTTTTTTTTTTTTTTTTATTATATATTTCTCAGTGTTACCTACTATGCAGGTGTTAATTATGAGCACATAGTGATTAATTAACACCTGCATAGTAGGTAACAAGGAGAAATTCAGAGGTAAAAAAACATATTAGCACAATATAAGGAAGTATATAACACTACGTGGAAGTATATAATACTGTGAAGTATTAATTGAGACTATATAAATATATTTTAAAAAAAAAAACAACCAATAGTTGGAGATACACTTTATAGCAAAGCACAATCACAAGAATAGAGGAGGTATTTATAATATATGTCCTTGGCAGAGAGAAGAAAGAAGAATCCTAATCTAAACCAAGCACTCAATAGAAGGAGTAATGACTTCTAAAAGGTAAAAAGGCCATTTTATAGATAAACAGAGGAAAGCTGAGATCTATATATAAATACTAATATACTGTATATTTTTAGGACTCCACAGACATCCCAGGGGAACCACAAGGCCATCAAAGAAAGTGTACATCCCTAGTACAAGAATAAATCGTTAGCGTAATAATAATCGAGGAATATCTGAATTTTGGTTTTAATATATTTCTAAGTATTTATTAAAAATTTTTTTTATTTAATTTTTGATAGAATTTTTTATTATTCACATGAAAATATAATGTTTAAATAAACATCCGGAATAACGGTTAATTAATATAGTCTTGGTATGGTTAATCGATAGCCATTGTTAAAAGGGTTTGTTAGCTCTGGGCCCACATCAAATATACTATTAAGACAATTTTGGGAGGGATGATGCACGGGAGTCCCCCCAAGGCTTACTAGCAGCTACAACATTCATTAGAATCGACTGAATGTAATCCAATTGGAAAAGTAGAGTCCCCCTTTAAATTGACTAGCTCCAGTGTATATACAATAATCTATTAAACATTCAATATTGGTAGTAGCTGTGTGCTGCAGTGAGATTTTTTTATTGGTATTTGACCCAGCATCACTGCTGGCACCAGTTCACATTATGTCTTTGAGTGCTGTGCAGTTTTTTTTCTGATAGATAGATAGATAGATAGATAGATAGATAGATAGATAGATAGATAATAAAAAAAACAGGCAGCACTCCATGCACAAAGATGTTTTCTGGACCCTTTATTAGGCCAAGTGATGCAACGTTTCAGTCAAAAAGACTTTTTTCAAGGTTTTTTTCTATCTATCTATCTATGGCGGGCGTCACACGCTACAATATATGCAGAGAAATCACTGGAAAGTGCCTGATTTGGCATCGCTCCTACGACTTCGTTGCGTGTGACAGGTGGATCTGATTAGCGATAAGTGGTCAGATCATTATTTACAGATATGAGAACCAGACCCCATATCAGATGATGTGGATCATCCAATCTGCTGCATTGTTCTGTGTGACACCGCGATAACCGATCTCCTTTATGATTTCTCCTATTCACATCATTGACAAGCATCAATCGCTGGTTGTGTGAACGATCCCTGCACGTAATATCGCTGCTGCGTCCTGAACGTTATCTATACATGTGACACCTCACTAACAATGTTGTCCACGAGCCTGCACCCCTGAGATCGTTATTGAGTTCCCACACAAAATCATAGTGTGTGACGGCCACCTATCTAATATCTATCTCATATAAATCTCATATCTATCTATCTATCTATCTATCTAATGCTTGAAAAAAAGGAAAAAAGTCTTTTTGACTGAAATGTCGCATCACTTGGCCTAATATAGGGTCCAGAAAACAGCTACTACCAATGATGTACATATGCTGACAAGCTATATATATGAGAAAAAAACTCAAAATTCTTATTTTTTTAAAATCTGAAGTTCTTAGTGCACACATTGGCCAATGTCTGCTTGCTCATCGACTGCGACAAAGTGACTTCAGGTCCGATGAGTCCTAACGCTGACACCCAAGTCCTCCTTGTCCACCCTACCCCACTACTAAGTGGGCGGACACCATCTAGACCCTAGATCACCTGAAGGCAATGAGGGTGCAAATTGCAAAAATGGAGCCAGCAACTCCACAAGATACAAAAGAGAAAAAAACTGCACAGCACTCACAGAAAATGTGAACTGGTGCCAGCAGGGACGCTGGGTCAAACTACTAGAAAAAAACCTTGCAGCACTCAGCTACTACCAATGATGTACATATGCTGACAAGCTATATATATATATATACTAGATGGCGGCCCGATGCTAAAGAATCGGGTAGTCTAGAATCCATATATAGTTTATTTACTAATAGTTAGGGGAGTTCGATGAAATATATTGTGTGTATACAGGTGGCTCAGTGGGTAGCAGAGTATACGGTGGCTCAGTGGTTAGCAGTGAGTGCGGTGGCTCAGTGGTTAGCAGTGAGTGCGGTGGCTCAGTGGTTAGCAGTGAGTGCGGTGGCTCAGTGGTTAGCAGTGAGTGCGGTGGCTCAGTGGTTAGCAGTGAGTGCGGTGAGATTGGTCAGCACAGCGCCGTGGGCAGAGTGGTTAGCACACACATACATACATACACACACACACACACACACACTCCACTGTAGTTAGCACCGACCCTCCGTCTTCCCCGCCGGTTGGACATGTCGCCACCTGCAGACGACTAGATCCAATATGGTGTCGGGGAATTTCGGCGAGACTTCTTGGACGCTATATTGGATCCAGTAGTTCGGGGGTGGCGACATGTCGACTAAGGATGCAGGCGGCTGATGCAGGGCCGGTGGTAAGTATAGCGGAGTGTGTGTGTGTGTATGTGTGCGGACAAAGTGAGAGAAGTGGGGACAAAGTGAGGGAAGTGCGGACAAAGTGAGGGAAGTGACTACATACACACATATATACACATACTGTACATTGCATATGGAGGGGTGAGGAGAGCGGAGGCTTGAGGGGTGAGGAGGGGTGAGGAGAGCGGAGGCTGGAGGGCAGAGCGGAGGCTGGAGGGCAGAACGGAGGCTGGAGGGGAGAGCGGAGGCTGGAGGGGAGAGGCTGGAGGGGAGAGCGGAGGCTGGAGGGGAGAGGCTGGAGGGGAGAGCGGAGGCTGGAGGGGAGAGCGGAGGCTGGAGGGAGAGGGGAGGCTGGAGGGGAGAGTGGAGGCTGGAGGGGAGAGGGGAGGCTGGAGGGGAGAGCGGAGGCTGGAGGGGAGAGGCTGGAGGGGATAGCAGAGGCTGGAGGGCAGAGGCAGAGCGGAGGCTGGAGGGCAGAAGCCGGAGGGCAGAGGCTGGAGGGCAGAGGCTGGAGGGGAGAGCGGAGGCTGGAGGGGAGAGCAGAGGCTGGAGGGCAGAGGCTGAAGGGCAGAGGCTGGAGGGGCAGAGGGGAAGCTGGAGAGGCTGGAGGGGCAGAGGCTGGAGAGGCAGAGGGGAAGCTGGAGGGGCAGAGGGGAAGCTGGAGAGGCTGGAGGGGCAGAGGCTGGAGGGGCAGAGGGGAAGCTGGAGAGGCTGGAGGGGCAGAGGCTGGAGGGGCAGAGGGGAAGCTGGAGAGGCTGGAGGGGCAGAGGCTGGAGGGGCAGAGGGGAAGCTGGAGAGGCAGAGGCTGGAGGGGCAGAGGGGAAGCTGGAGAGGCTGGAGGGGCAGAGGGGAAGCTGGAGAGGCTGGAGGAGCAGAGGCTGGAGGGGCAGAGGCTGGAGGAGGAGAGCAGAGGCTGGAGGGCAGAGGCTGGAGGCAGAGCGGAGGCTGGAGGGGAGAGCGGAGGCTGGAGGGGAGAGCGGAGGCTGGAGGGCAGAGGCTGAAGGGCAGAGGCTGGAGGGGCAGAGGGGAAGCTGGAGAGGCTGGAGGGGCAGAGGCTGGAGGGGCAGAGGGGAAGCTGGAGAGGCTGGAGGGACAGAGGCTGGAGGGGCAGAGGGGAAGCTGGAGAGGCTGGAGGGGCAGAGGCTGGAGGGGCAGAGGGGAAGCTGGAGAGGCTGGAGGGGCAGAGGCTGGAGGGGCAGAGGGGAAGCTGGAGAGGCAGAGGCTGGAGGGGCAGAGGGGAAGCTGGAGAGGCTGGAGGGGCAGAGGGGAAGCTGGAGAGGCTGGAGGAGCAGAGGCTGGAGGGGCAGAGGCTGGAGGAGGAGAGCAGAGGCTGGAGGGCAGAGGCTGGAGGCAGAGCGGAGGCTGGAGGGGAGAGCGGAGGCTGGAGGGAAGAGCGGAGGCTGGAGGGCAGAGGCTGAAGGGCAGAGGCTGGAGGGGCAGAGGGGAAGCTGGAGAGGCTGGAGGGGCAGAGGCTGGAGGGGCAGAGGGGAAGCTGGAGGGGCAGAGGGGAAGCTGGAGAGGCTGGATGGGCAGAGGCTGGAGGGGCAGAGGGGAAGCTGGAGAGGCTGGAGGGGCAGAGGCTGGAGGGGCAGAGCGGAAGCTGGAGAGGCTGGAGGGGCAGAGGCTGGAGGGGCAGAGCGGAAGCTGGAGAGGCAGAGGCTGGAGGGGCAGAGGGGAAGCTGGTGAGGCTGGAGGGGCAGAGGGGAAGCTGGAGAGGCTGGAGGGGCAGAAGCTGGAGAGGCAGAGGCTGGAGGAGTAGAGGCTGGAGGAGAAGAGACTGGAGGGGCAGAGGCTGGAGGGGCAGAGGCTGGAGGAGAGAGGCTGGAAGCAGTGGAGTAGCTAGGCGGGGGGTGCACACTCACCGCGGGCGCTGTGAGTCTGCTGTAGGAGGAGAGGAGGGACGGGCAGAGCTGCAGGACAGGAAGCTGGAGGGGAGAGCGGAGGCTGGAGGGGAGGAGCGGAGGCTGGAGGAGGGATGGAGGGAGGCTGGGAGGGGAGAGGCTGGAGGGAGAGGGAGAGCAGAGAGGCTGGAGGGGCAGAGGCTGGAGGGCAGGGAAGCAGAGGCTGGAGGGGAGAGGCTGAGGAGGGGAGGGAGAGCAGGTGGGAGAGGCTGCAGGGTGGGCAGAGCAGAGGACTGAGGGGAGAGCGGAGGCTGGAGGGCAGAGGCTGGAGGGCAGATGGGGGCAGAGGCTGGAGGGCAGAGGCTGGAGGGGAAGGAGGCAGAGGCTGGAGGGCAGAGGCTGGAGGGAGAGAGGCTGAGAGGGGAGAGGCGGAGGCAGGAGGGCAGAGGCTGGAGGGCAGAGCGGAAGCTGGAGGGCAGAGGCTGGAGGGGAGAGGCTGGAGGGAGAGCGGAGGCTAGAGGGAGAGAGCGGAGGCTGGAGGGCAGAGCTGGAGGGGAGAGGCTGGGAGGGAGAGTGTGGAGGGGGAGAGCGGAGGCTGGAGGGCAGAGGCTGAAGGGCAGAGGCTGGAGAGCAGAGGCTGGAGGGAGAGTGCTGGAGGGGCAGAGGGAGCTGGAGCGAGGCAGAGGCTGGAGGGGCAGAGGCTGGAGGGCAGAAGCGGAGGCTGGAGGGCAGAGTGGAGGCTGGAGGGGAGAGTGGAGGTGGAAGGGAAGCAGGAAGGCTGGAGGGCAGAGGAGCTGGAGGGGAGAGCGGAGGCTGGAGCAGAGGCTGGAGGGGCAGAGGGGAAGCTGGAGAGGCTGGAGGGGCAGAGGCTGGAGGGGCAGAGGGAAGCTGGAGGGGCAGAGGGGAAGCTGGAGAGGCTGGAGGGGCAGAGGGGAAGCTGGAGAGGCTGGAGGGGCAGAGGCTGGAGGGGCAGAGGGGAAGCTGGAGAGGCTGGAGGGGCAGAGGCTGGAGGGGCAGAGGGGAAGCTGGAGAGGCCGAGACTGGTGGGGCAGAGGGGAAGCTGGAGAGGCTGGAGGGGCAGAGGGGAAGCTGGAGAGGCTGCAGGGGCAGAGGCTGGAGGGCAGAGGCTGGAGGAGGAGAGGCTGGAGGAGGAGAGGCTGAAGGAGGAGAGGCTGGAGGGGCAGAGGCTGGAGGGGCAGAGGCTGGAGGAGGAGAGGCTGGAGGGGAGAGGCTGGAGGGAGAGCGGAGGCTGGAGGGCAGAGGCTGGAGGGCAGAGCGGAGGCTGGAGGGGAGAGGCTGGAGGGGAGAGCGGAGGCTGGAGGGGAGAGGCTGGAGGGGAGAGGCTGGAGGGGAGAGCGGAGGCTGGAGGGCAGAGGCTGGAGGGCAGAGCGGAGGCTGGAGGGGAGAGGCTGGAGGGGAGAGCGGAGGCTGGAGGGGAGAGCGGAGGCTGGAGGGCAGAGGCTGGAGGGCAGAGCGGAGGCTGGAGGGCAGAGGCTGGAGGGGAGAGGCTGGAGGGGAGAGCAGAGGCAGGAGGGCAGAGGCTGGAGGGCAGAGCGGAGGCTGGAGGACAGAGGCTAGAGGGGAGAGGCTTGAGGGGAGAGTGGAGGCTGGAGGGGAGAGCGGAGGCTGGAGGGCAGAGGCTGGAGGGCAGAGGCTGGAGGGGAGAGGCTGGAGGGGAGTGGCTGGAGGGGAGAGCAGAGGCTGGAGGGCAGAGGCTGGAGGGCAGAGGCTGGAGGGGAGAGGCTGGAGGGGAGAGCGGAGGCTGGAGGGCAGAGGCTGGAGGGAAAAGGCTGGAGGGCAGAGCGGAGGCTGGAGTGGAGAGCGGAGGCTGAAGGGCAGAGCGGAGGCTGGAGGGCAGAGCGGAGGCTGGAGGGGAGAGCGGAAGCTGGAGGGCAGAGGCTGGAGGGCAGAGGCTGGAGGGGCAGAGGGGAAGCTGGAGAGGCTGGAGGGGCAGAGGCTGTAGAGGCAGAGGGGAAGCTGGAGGGGCAGAGGGGAAGCTGGAGAATCTGGAGGGGCAGAGGGGAAGCTGGAGGGGAGAGCGGAGGATGGAGGACAGAGGCTGGTGGGCAGAGGCTGGAGGGCAGAAGCTGGAGGGGCAGAGGGGAAGCTGGAGAGGCTGGAGGGGCAGAGGCTGTAGGGGCAGAGGGGAAGCTGGAGGGGCAGATGGGAAGCTGGAGACGAGAGCGGAGGCTGGAGGGCAGAGGCTGGAGGGGAGAGGGGAGGCTGGAGGGGAGAGCGGAGGCTGGAGGGGAAAGCGGTGGCTGAAGGGGAGAGGCTGGAGGGGAGAGCGGAGGCTGGAGGGGAGAGGCTGGAGGGGAGAGCGGAGGCTGGAGGATAGAGGCTGGAGGGGAGAGCGGAGGCTGGAGGGGAGAGGCTAGAGGGGAGAGCGGAGGCTGGAGTTCAGAGGCTGGAGGGGAGAGCAGAGGCTGGAGGGGCAGAGGGGAAGCTGGAGAGGCTGGAGGGGCAGAGGCTGGAGGGGCAGAGGGGAAGCTGGAGAGGCAGGAGGGGCAGAGGGGAAGCTGGAGAGGCTGGAGGGGCAGAGGCTGGAGGGGCAGAGGGGAAGCTGGAGAGGCTGGAGGGGCAGAGGCTGGAGGGGCAGAGCCTGGAGGGGGAGAGGCTGGAGGAGGAGAGGCTGGAGGAGGAGAGGCTGGAGGCAGTGGGGTAGATGGGGGGGGGTGCACACTCACCGCGGGTGCCGTGCGTCTGCTGTAAGAGGAGAGGAGGGGCGGGCAGAGCAGCAGGACAGGAAGTCCCGTCCTCCCTCCTCTCCGGCCGCGTGGCGACCGCTGCTGGTAGCACGGGTCCCCCCAGGGGGTGCGGGGCCCCCCCAGGTGGGGGGGGGAATGGGCCCCCCCTGCCTACGCTAGTGGCAGGAGGGCAGAGGCTGGAGGGGAGAGGCTGGAGGGCAGACGGAACGTCCGAGAGCGGAACGTTCCTCTGCCGCTCCCTGTAGCCGGGCGTCGGCCGGCTACCCTGCACTGTTGACGTCACCAGCATGGGTCCGAAGGCCATCACGGAAGTACCCTTCGGGTACTCCGGAAGTGGCCTTCGGCTTTTATATATTAGGTATATATATATATATATATATATGAGAAAAAATTTTAAAACTTACTTTTTTTTCAAAAAACTCAAAATTCTTTTTTTTTTAAATCTGAAGTTCTTAGTACACACATTGGCTTGTCAGCATATGTACATCATTGGTAGTAGCTGAGTGCTGCAAGATTTTTTTCTAGTAGTTTGACCTAGCGACCCTGCTGGCACCAGTTCACATTGTCTGTGAGTGCTGTGCAGTTTTTTTCTCTGATAGATAGATAGATAGATAGATAGATAGATAGATAGATAGATAGATAGATAGATAGATAGATAGGCCTTGTTCACACATACCAATGCGTTTTTTTAGCCCTTAGAAAAACTGATTAGTTTTTCTATGGGTGCCAAATAGTGTCCCCTGTGGTTCTGAACGTTTGAGAAGTTTTTGGACACATATGCTTTAACGCATGCGTTAACACATGTGCCTATATGTGCCATGCGTTAACGTATGCGTTTCCCATAGGGCCCCATGTTAAAAAAAGCATGCATTTTTTAAACAACCCATGTGTTTTTTTATAGCACCCAAAAAAGGTTGCATGCAGTGTTTTTTGGAATGGTGAAAAAAAACGCATGTGTTGCTAAAAAACGCAGCTACACTTAAGTGTACCATGCGTTAACGCATCTGTGGTTTTAATAAACAGCTAAAAAACGCAGAGAATGCCAAAAACGCAGGTATATGTGAACAAGACCAAAGACAGATAAGTCAGGGGACTAAAGTGAAAATGGTAAACCATATCTGCATTACAAACTATAGCGTATGCAAGCCCCAAAAATTCCTAATAGTATCGAAAGGTAAAAAATGTTTGTACCGTGTTAGCTAGTAGATAGAAAAATATTAGAATCTGAGAGTCCTCAGTGATTGATACCTTTTAATGGCTAACTGAAAAGATGGTAAACATAGCAAGCTTTCGGGACACTGTGGCCCCTTAAACTCTATTGCGTTTAGCCAAGCCATCAGATACAATTGGATATGTTCCAAGCCTACTGATAGAGACAATCACCTTCAAGATCTTAGAAAGATCTTTTTGAACCAGGACACCATCTAAAGGGGGTGTTACACGCGTCAATGTCGTCAGCGAGATGATCGCTGACGACATTGACGGCTGATTGCTGGTGAGCTGTCACACAGACAGACTCACCAGCGATCAATTGACCAGTGACATCATGGAAACGATTTAAATATCGTTTCCACGATGTCTTGCTCCCGCTGCCAGCCTGCTGGAAGCGGGAGCAGGCTGGTCTCCAAGGTAAACTGCGGGTAACTAGGCAGCGCGCGCTGCCTAGATACCCGACGTGTACCTTAGTTACCAGCCTCCTCCGCTCACCCGGTGAGCGGAGGAGGCTGGTAACTAAGGTACACAGTCGGGTATCTAGGCAGTGCGCGCTGCCTAGTTACCCGCAGTTTACCTTGGATACCAGCTCCCAGCGCTTGTGAGAGGCGCTGGGAGCTGGAATATCGCTAGTCCCGGTGTCACACGCAGCGATGCTGCGTGTCCACCGGGCGACAATCGCCAGGTTTCTGAGCTGGTTCTGAAACCTGGCGATCATCAACCAGCGATTTATCGCTGGTTGATGCAGTATGTCACACGCGTCAATATCGCTGCAACGTCACGTGCAGCCGATATCGTGCAGGCGATATTGACGCGTGTGACACCCCGTTAAGAGCAATCGAGAACCAGATTATAAGAGGCACCAGAATATCAAGGAATCGTCTTCTACATTAGAAAACTAAAGAGGAAAACAGCAGAGTTCCTCTCGTAGTCACCTACAATTAAAGTCTGTAGTTGCTATGAAGAGCTGCACGGAAACTGCAACCAAAAAGATGCCCGACTAAAATCAATATTTCCGAATCCCCCACTCTTGTGTTTTAGACAACCTCCGAATCTAAAACGCATCATTGTCAGAAGCCCCCTGTCCTCTCCAGCAGCAACAGTAACCTTTCCCTGCAACCAGAACAGGTGCAAAGCCTGTCCATTTATTATGATAATGGACAAGATAAGGATTCCTGGGACAGATCAGGACTACAAGACCCCAGGTAGCTTCAGTTGCACCACAAGCAATGTGGTGTATTTAATCATATGTGCCAAATGTCTAACAGGTGGCATGTAAGTAGGGGAGACTGGGCAAAAATTCAGGACAAGAATTAACTCTCATCACCACTCAATAAAAGAAAAGCGTATGGACCTACCTGTAGCAAAACATTTTTCCAGCCCTGGCTACAGTAAAACCGATATGAGGCTGCTCATCTTAAAAAAAATCTTCAAATCTCAGAGAGAGAAGAATTTGGGAATACAAATTGATAACAACCTTTGACACATTCAAAACAGGATTAAATGTATCACATGGATTCATGGCTTTTTATATAACATGAATGGACATTTGGGGACATCACAGATTCATGCATTTTTATATAAATTGAAAATACTTTTGGGGATATCACATCTTGCAACAGACTCCATTTTGAGGAAAATGAACAATTGACATTTCTTATGTGAACACCCTCGCTTCCTTTCATTGCTTTCCCCAACTCATTTAAGTATTTTCAGTTCTCCACAGACCACTACGGTACCATATAACAATAATGCAATATGTTACGATTATCTTAGAATTTCCCAGCCCCTGTCTTCCTCCCTACCCTGACTCTGTTTTACGTCACCTGTCGCCTTTACTACAGTATCTAAGACTGTTGTTTTTTTTCTTTTTTATTTGCTTATGTATATACTAGATGGCAGCCCGATTCTAAAGAATCGGGTAGTCTAGAATCCATGTATAGTTTATTTACTAATAGTTAGGGTAGTGCGGTGAAATTAATTGTGTGTATACAGGCGGCTCTGTGGGTAGCAGAGTATATGGTGGCTCAGTGGCTAGCACTGCGCGCGGTGGCTCAGTGGCTAGCACTGCGCGCGGTGGCTCAGTGGCTAGCACTGCGCGCGGTGAGATTAGTCAGCGCAGCAGCGTGGGCAGAGGGGTCAGCGCAGCGGCGTGGGCAGAGTGGTCAGCGCAGCAGCGTGGGCAGAGTGGTCAGCGCAGCGGCGTGGGCAGAGTGGTCAGCGCAGCGCCGTGGGCAGAGTGGTCAGCACATACACACACATACACACACTCCGCTACACTTACCACCGACCCTGCGTCTTCTCCGGCGCCTGGATCCTGAGTCAACATGTGGCCACCCCCGGACGGCTGGAGGGGGCAGGGGACGGCTGGAGAGGGTAGGGGATGGCTGGAGAGGGCAGGGGTCGGCTGGAGGGGGCAGGGGACGGCTGGAGGGGGCAGGGGACGGCTGGAGGCGGCAGAGGACGGCTGGAGGCTGGAGGGTGCAGAGGACGGCTGGGGGCTGGAGAGGGCAGAGGACGGGTGGAGGCTGGAGAGGGCAGAGGACGGCTGGAGGCTGGAGAGGGCAGAGGACGGCTGGAGGCTGGAGAGGGCAGAGGATGGCTGGAGGCTGGAGAGGGCAGAGGACGGCTGGAGGCTGGAGAGGGCAGAGGACGGCTGGAGGCTGGAGAGGGCAGAGGATGGCTGGAGGCTGGAGAGGGCAGAGGACGGCTGGAGGCTTGAGAGGGCAGAGGACGGCTGCAGACTGGAGAGGGCAGAGGACGGCTGGAGGTTGGAAAGGGCAGTGGACGGCTGGAGGCTGGAGAGGGCAGAGGACGGCTGGAGGCTGGAGAGGGCAGAGGACGGCTGGAGGCTGGAGAGGGCAGAGGACGGCTGGAGGCTGGAGAGGACGGCTGGAGGGGGCAGAGGACAGCTGGAGGCTGGAGAGGGCAGAGGACGGCTGTAGGCTGGAGAGGGCAGAGGACGGCTGGAGGCTGGAGAGGGCAGAGGAGGGCTGGAGGCTGGAGAGGGCAGAGGACGGCTGGAGGCTGGAGAGGGCAGAGGATGGCTGGAGAGGGCAGAGGACGGCTGGAGGCTGGAGAGGGCAGAGGACGCTGGAGGCTGGAGGGGCGAGAGGCTGGAGAGGGCAGAGGACGGCTGGAGGCTGGAGGGCAGAGGACGGCTGGAGGCTGGAGAGGGCAGAGGACGGCTGGAGGCTGGAGAGTGCAGAGGACGGCTGGAGGCTGGAGAGGGCAGAGGACGACTGGAGGCTGTAGAGGGCAGAGGCGGCAGAGGAGGGCTGTAGCTGGAGGGGCAGAGGACGGCTGGAGGCTGGAGGGGCAGAGGATGTGCTGGAGGGGGCAGGACGCTGGAGGGGCAGAGGACGGCTAGGAGGCTGGAGAGGGCAGAGGACGGCTGGAGAGCTGAGAGGCAGAGACGGCTGGAGGCTGGAGAGGCAGAGGACGGCTGAGGCTGGAGGGGCAGGCAGGACGGCTGGAGGCGAGAGGGCATGAGGACGGCTGGAGGCTGGAGAGGCAGAGGAGGCTGGAGAGGGCAGAGGACGGCTGGAGGCTGGAGAGGGCAGAGGACGGCTGGAGGCTGGAGGGGGCAGAGGATGGTGGAGAGGCAGAGGACGCTGGGCTGAGAGGGCAGAGGACGGCTGGAGGCTGGAGAGGGCAGAGGACGGCTGGAGGCTGGAGAGTGCAGAGGACGGCTGAGGCATGGAGAGGCAGAGGACTGCTGAGGCTGGAGAGGGCAGAGGACGGCTGGAGGCTGGAGAGGCAGACGGCTGGAGGCTGGAGAGGCAGAGACGGCTGGAGCTGAGGGCAGAGGACGGCTGGAGGCTGGAGAGGGCAGAGGACGGCTGGAGGCTGGAGGGGCAGAGGACGGCTGGAGGCTGGAGAGGACGGCTGGAGGCTGGAGAGGGACAGGGACGGCTGGAGTGAGGGCAGAGGATGCTGGAGGCTGGAGAGGGCAGAGACGGCTGGAGGCTGGAGAGGGCAGAGGAGGCTGGAGGCTGGAGAGGGCAGAGGACGGCTGAGGCTGGAGAGGGCAGAGAGAGGCTGGAGGCTGGAGAGGGCAGAGGACGGCTGGATAGAGTCTGGAGAGGGGCAGAGGACGGCTGAGGCTGGAGGGGCAGAGGACGGCTGGAGGCTGGAGGGGCAGAGGACGGCTGGAGGCTGGCAGAGGATGGCTGGAGGGGAGAGGACGGCTGAGGCTGGAGAGGGCAGAGGACGGCTGGAGGCTGGAGAGGGCAGAGGATGGCGGGAGAGGGCAGAGGAGGCTGGAGGCTGGAGAGGGCAGAGGACGGCTGGGGGCTGAGGGGCAGAGGATGCTGGAGGTAGGGCAGAGGACGGCTGGAGCTGGAGAGGGCGAGAGGACTGCTGGAGGCGGGAGGCAGAGGACGGCTGGAGGTGGAGGGGCAGAGGACGGCTGGAGGGGGCAGAGGACGGCTGGAGTGGCAGAGGACGGCTGTGAGGGCAGAGGACGGCTGGGAGAGGGCAGAGGATGGCTGGAGGGGAGAGGACGGCTGGAGGTGGAGGGCAGAGGACGCTGGAGAGGGAGGGGAGCGAGGAGGCTGAGAGATGGCTGGAGAGGGCAGAGGACGGCTGGAGGGGGGCAGAGGATGCTGGATGGAGGGGCAGAGGACGGTGAGGGGGCAGAGGACGGCTGGAGTGGCAGAGACGGCTGGAGGGCAGAGGACGGCTGGAGGGAAGAGGACGGCTGGAGGGAGAGGGCAGGAGGGAAGCGGGCTGGAGAGGGCAGAGGACGGCTGGAGGCTGGAGAGGGCAGAGGACGGCTGGAGGCTGGAGAGGGCAGAGGACGGCTGGAGGCTGGAGAGTGCAGGACGGCTGGAGGCTGGAGAGGGCAGAGGACGGCTGGAGCTGGAGAGGGCAGAGGACGGCTGGAAGCTGGAGAGGGCAGAGGACGGCTGAGGCTGGAGAGGACGGCTGGAGGGGTAGAGGACAGCTGGAGGCTGGAGAGGGCAGAGGATGGCTGGAGGCTGGAGAGGGCAGAGGACGGCTGGAGGCTGGAGAGGGCAGAGGAGGGCTGGAGAGGGCAGAGGACGGCTGTAGGCTGGAGAGGGCAGAGAACGGCTGGAGGCTGGAGAGGGCAGAGGACGACTGGAGGCTGTAGAGGATGCTGGAGGGGGCAGAGGAGGGCTCTAGGCTGGAGGGGGCAGAGGACGGCTGGAGGGGGCAGAGGATGGCTGGAGGGGGCAGAGGACGGTTGGAGGCTGGAGAGGGCAGAGGACGGCTGGAGGCTGGAGAGGGCAGAGGATGGCTGGAGAGGGCAGAGGACGGCTGGAGGCTGGAGAGGGCAGAGGACGGCTGGAGGCTGGAGAGGGCAGAGGACGGCTGGAGGCTGGAGGGGGCAGAGGATGTCTGGAGAGGGCAGAAGACGGCTGGAGGCTGGAGAGGGCAGAGGACTGCTGGAGGCTGGAGAGGGCAGAGGACGGCTGGAGGTTGGAGGGGGCAGAGGACGGCTGGAGGGGCAGAGGACGGCTGGAGTCGGCAGAGGACGGCTGGAGTCGGCAGAGGACGGCTAGAGAGGGCAGAGGATGGCTGGAGGGGGCAGAGGATGGCTGGAGGGGGCAGAGGACGGCTGGAGTCGGCAGAGAACGGCTGGAGAGGGAAGAGGATGGCTGGAGAGGGAAGAGGACGGCTGGAGAGGGAAGAGGACAGCTGGAGAGGGAAGAGGACTGCTGGAGTCGGCAGAGGATGGCTGGAGAGGGCAGAGGACGGCTGGAGGGGGCAGAGGACTGCTGGAGGGGGCACAGGCTGGAGGGGGCAGAGGGGACTGAGGGGGCACAGGCTGAAGGGGGCAGAGGGGACTGAGGGGGCACAGGCTGAAGGGGGCAGAGGGGACTGAGGGGGCACAGGCTGGAGGGGGCAGAGGGGACTGAGGGGGCACAGGCTTGAGGGGGCAGAGGGGACTGAGGGGGCACAGGCTGGAGGGGGCAAAGGGGACTGAGGGGGCACAGGCTGGAGGGGGTACAGGCTGGAGGGGGCAGAGCGGACTGAGGGGGCACAGGCTGGAGGGGCAGAGGGGACTGAGGGGGCACAGGCTGGAGGGGGCACAGGCTGGAGGGGGCAGAGGGGGCACAGGCTGGAATGGGGCAGAGGGGACTGAGGGGGCACAGGCTGGAGGGGGCAGAGGGGACTGAGGGGGCACAGGCTGGAGGGGGCACAGGGGACTGAGGGGGCACAGGCTGGAATGGGGCAGAGGGGACTGAGGGGGCACAGGCTGGAGGGGGCAGAGGACCGTGTGGGGCTGCAGACTCACCGCGGGCCGCGCGTCTGGCGTAGGAGGAGAGGAGGGGCGGGCAGAGCTGCAGGACAGGAAGTCCCGCCCTCCATCCTCTCCAGGCGCGCGGCGGGCGTTTGGGAGCACGGGTACCCCCAGAGGTTGTGTGGCCCCCCGAGGTGGCGGGCAATGGGCCCCCCCTGCCCCCCCGGTATGTAGGCTAGTGGCTGGAGGGCAGAGGGTGGAGGGGAGAGGCTGTAGGGCACACGGAACTTCCGAGGTCGGAACGTTCCTGTGCCGGTGCCTGTAGCCGGGCTGCGCCCGGCTACTCTGCACTGGCTGACGTCACCAGCCCTGGCCTTAGACCATCACGGAAGTGGCCTTCGGCTTTTCCGGAAGTGGCCTTCGGCTTTTATATAATAGATTTGTGTCTTCAGAATCTGTGTCATTATCTGCCTGACGAAGGGGCCACAGTGTCCAGAAATGTTATGTTTACCATCTTTTCAGTTAGCCATAAAGGTACCTTTACACGCCGCTACAGAAGGTTGGAAACAACTGGGTGTCGGAGACAAATGTATCTCGCACCGTCAAATCAACCCGAGGTAGCGGCGTGAAAACTAGCTTGTTGCCAACCGTCACATTCGGCATCTGTTTCAGAGCAGTGCTCTAAAACAGGTTGGTTTCAACCCGATGGTAGCGGCGTCTAAACAAGGTACGGTAAGGTTCTTTCGCTACCTAATTAACTCCCTGGGGCGTGACACAGCCTCCGGGAAACCGCCCCCCTTCAGCGATCATTGGTGGAAGCTCCTGCGTTACGATTGGTTGTCGCTGCATAGGGCGGCATATTTAAGGAGCTGACGAGTCACACTACACAATTGCAATAGCATCATGTATTAGCCAGCCTTCCAGCGCTGGTTGGCCAATCATGATGCTATTGCATTGTCCAATCATCGTACGAGCGTCTCGTAATCCACAACTCTGGCACGCCTATATGTTGTCCCTGCTGCTCCAGGTCCTCTCATATTACCTTCTGTAGCGGCGTGTAAATGAGGGACAGTGCTCTACAGAAGGTAACTTGAGGCACCCGGCGGTGCCTCCAGGGATAGATTAAACCTTCTGTAGAGCACCTTGTAGCGGCGTGTAAAGGCGGTATCGGGTACTGTTTGCAACCGTTGCTACGTGCTCGTGCACGTGAGACACCCCGGTTGTTTCCAACCTTCTGTAGCGGCGTGTAAAGGTACCTTAAAAGGTATTAACCACTGAGGACTCTCAGATGCTAATATTTTAATAGTATCTAATAATAATAATAGAAATAATCTTTATATAGCGCCAACACATTCCGCAGCGCTTAACAAATCTGATTCATATACAATCAAACAGTCATGATACAGTTTTGGAAGACACAATATTTAAAAAGCAAAAAATAATGATTACCCTGTTTGCAAGAGCTGACAATCTACAATAAGGTGAGGGCGACACAAAGTATAAGGGCTTTTAAAATCAAAATAATTTAAAATCATGGTTCAGCCATTTTGAGGAAGTGTGGAATAGAATAGAGTGGAGTAAGTCTGTGTAGAGATTTTGGGTCTGATGGAGTTAACAGTTATGTTCAAGGAAGCAGTGGATAACATATGTCTGAATGACTCTGATTAGGAAAATGATTGGCCGCCCTAAAAAAATGTGTTTCTAGTGAGTGCCTGAAGCTAAGTAAGTTGTGGGTGGTCCTAATTTCTTGGGGTAGAGAATTCCAGAGAGTTGGTGCAGCATGGGAAAAGTCTTGGAGCTGGGAATTGGAGGTTCAGATTAGTGCAGATGTTAGTCTAAAGTCACTCCCAGAGCAAAGAGAATGAGTGGGGTGACAGACAGAGATGGGGGTAGAGAGGTAGGGAGGTGCTGCACCATGAAGAGCTTTGTGGGTGAAAACAAGCAATTTGAATTTGATCCTATAGTGTATCTGGCAGCCAGTGCAATGAGTGTCATGAAGCAGAAGCATCCGAGTAATGATTAGCCAGATAGGTGACCCTGGCTGCTGCATTAAGGATGGACTGGAGAGGAGAAAGCCTAGTGAGGGGGAGGCCAATTACTAGAGTATTGCAATAATCAAGGTGGGAGTGGATCAGGGCCGCTGTGATGGTTTTAGTTGTTTCCATGGTGAGGAAGGGGAGAATTTTAGAGATGTTCTTCAGTTGCAGGTGACAAGAGCGGGTGAGAGACTGTATGTAGGAAGTGAATGAAAGATCAGCATCAAACGTAACACCCAGACATTGAGCCTACTGCCTATATGCTATTGTGGTGCTACACACCGAGAGGGAGATATCAGATTTAGGGAGATTAGTGGAGGGTGGGATCGTAAGAAGTTCAGTTTTGGAAAGGTTGAGCCTCAGGTATAGAGTGGACATGAAATTGGAGACTGCGGTTAGGCAGTCATTGGTGTTCTGTAATACAGCAGGAGGAAAAGGTGAAAGGATGAAGTGTATAGTTGAGCGTCATCAGCATAAAGGTGGTACTGGAAGCTCTGGTATTTCACAACATTATTTAATGTACAAACATTCTTACCTTAAGAACCATATGCAGCTTTGTGAGTGGGTCTTGAACAACATCTAGGTTCTCCAAAGTAGTGACACCCAGAGCCCCTATTACCAGCATAGTGACAACCTACAGAAATTATACCAAACCAGTATGCTTATATCCAAGGGGCTCTATATTTTCCAATTTGGATTCTCACATCAAGGCCTCCCATTGCAATGTAAAAAGTAGCCTTATACTTGTTTTCTAAACTTTGTGCTAATACATCAAGCTGGAAGACAGCTGCAAGCCAAACATCATGGGTTCACAAGCCACAGATTGAGGACAACTGATCTTGAGAAAAGCATTAGACTGAAAAGGGCCAGGACATTTCAAGAAGCAAGGTTATTCTCTCATGTTCTACCAAATCGGTTATAAAATCTTCAGCATAGTCCACCAGAAGGATGGAAATTAAATATTGTTTATGGCCAATATGTTATATACAAAAATATAATATTGTTAGTCTATTTATGCTCATTACAAAAACCATAGAATAGGTCTGTGATGAAGGTGTATATGGTAATATGCGTTATTCAAGTGGGTCTTAGTTATTGAAGAAATGAACAGTAATTCATGAGGTGTTTTAAGATGGTTATTGGGTAATATTCAATGGTGGTCAAACTAGACTCAATGATTATTGTCTAATATTTTGCAAAGATTGTAGAAGTTTAATATGATACAGTTGTAATCTTGAGATGAAACTTGTATAGATAATTCCATTTTATTTAACCTAACTAGGGTCACAGTAAATGACACCATGACACAGTGAACGCTAGATAGATGACAGCTTAGCTTTGCCATTACATTGAAGCATTTTGCATTTCGGCTATGCCTATGTAGAGAGAAAGGCTGCGTTCTCCGGTGAAAAGGTGTTTTCTGCTGAAGGCAGAAGATGTCTACAGTAACCAGAGGAGAAGCCTGCTATTTCCATAGGGGAAGTATTTCAGGAAAGAACTCAGGAAAAAGAGAGATATAACAAAGCAGAGAACTAACCCACCAAGGGAAAAGAGATATTTGCCTGTCAAGATTCCAGAACAGAGAAATGTCATCGCCACAAACTCCACTGTTCAAAATCTCACAGCTCCACCGGCCAAGACCTTTTAGGCGAGTCAGATGGTAAAGCCACAGACAATGGCCTTGTTCACACATACCAATGCTTTTTTTAGCCCTAGTGCCAAATAGTGTCCACTGTGGTTCTGAACGTTTTTAGGAGGTTTTGGACTTAGTCATTTTATCATTAAAAACGCATATGCGTTAACGCATGCGTTAACGCAGGTGTCTACATGTGCCATGCGTTAACGCATGCGTTTCCCATAGGGCCCCATGTAAAAAAAACGCATGCGTTTTTTACAAAACCCATGCGTTTTTTCACAGCACCCAAACAACACTGCATGCAGTGTTTTTTGGAATGGTGAAAAAAAATGCATGTGTTGCTAAAAAACGCAGCTACACTTAAGTGCACCATGCGTTAACGCATGTGCGTTTTTTATAAACAGCTAAAAAATGCAGAGAATGCCAAAAATGATGGCGTGTGTGATCAAGGCCAATGCCTGTCAAGATTCAAAATCCAGAGTGGCCAGGGCCCTCTCTTCCTGCTTGGCCATGTGGTACCTAAGGAGACATGAACAAAGTAGAAGGCCAGACACCCATATACAGACTTTATTACAGGTACTGTTTATAGCATAAGAGTCATGAAGGGGTTATGGGAGACAGGAACGTGATTGCAACAGAGACTGTGGGGTGGACATTCTCGATTGAGAGGAACACTCCCTAGGGTGTGGGACAAATTAAAGAGCGATATTCTAATATAGTTTGCCTTAATCAAGTTATACGTATTGAAAGTAATTTTACTCTTAGATATTGTGAACATAGCAACTAAATTGTGATGTCCTCTTGAAAGTGTTATCTCTGTTTTGCATTGAAATTTTTATCAGTTTACCCTTTCTTTGTGTAACATCCATTAAATTTATGTACTTCACCACTGTGTCTTCATTTTATTTGTGTTGCATCCTGGTACTTCTGTTACACTTACAAAATGTCATTTTTTCATGGAAAAATATTACTGCCTCTAAACAAAAAAAAAAATCTATATTTAAATACAAAAAACTATGTTGTCTATGTGTGGCCATGTATTTTTCTACAATTGTTAGGATAGATTTTTTTAATAAGCTAAAGTTTCCCAACATTAAACATCAAAGTATGGCAAACAATATGAATGAGTGCTCAGATCCTCCAAAGTCAGTTTTTTACCAAAACAATTGTTGTACTTTACCATGGATGCTAATGCAAATAAACAATTCATATTCACAATGGAAATGAAATGTAAGCATTAAAGATTCAAATACCCTTTCTGAAATCAACCTCTAAGGGTTTATGCTCACGGTCAGTATTCGCAGCGTTTTGGACGCAACATCTTGCCGCTGCGTCCAAAATGCTGCGTAGTACAGTATAAGTATAGTGGATGGGATTTCAAGAAATCCCATCCTCACTATGCTTAACCCACCCGCAGCGTGTTTGGAGCTGCAGTGTGGGTTGCTGGCAGTCTGCTCCTCCGCAGCATGTTTATTTCATGCTGCGGAGTCGGAAGCGGCTGCCATTAGGTGACTTTAGGGAGAAGCCGCCCGGCACCCGCCGCACAAATTGAGTACAGGACGGCTAATGTCTCCCTGTGGCCACCCGCGGCTTCACTCAGGTCCGGAGGAGCTGCGTCCAACACGCAGCTCCTCCGGACCGTGAGCACATACCCTAATAGCCTGATTTGAGTTACACATTCAGAACTGCAGCATCCAGACCACAACCTCTGATTTTAACTTTTCCAAGAGTATTATATCCAGATTTTGAGCAATGATGAGCAAAGATCCAAGCTCTTTTAATATCAAATCATACCCCCATTAGCTTAAAGTGAGACTTTTTTTAAGTTGGAACTTGATTGCAGTATTCATGTGTTTCTCTTTTGAGAAAACCTAATCATTCAAAAGATTTTTCATTATCATAGATGCATACATCATTTTAGTCTAACCAAGTCAATATGACTGGTTTTACCTAATATTAATCCAGATAACTCAATAATCATCTTTTTCCACTCATTCATGACAGTACTACATGAGAGAGGGATCTGCCCAGCAAGTACAGGAAACCTACTGATACAAAAGGGTGGTACCTCTCCCCCTCTTCAGCTAGTTTCCTGTCCTTGATGAGAAACCTAATACTGAAGGTACAGTCCAAGAAGTAAAATATTGGGCCGGAAAAGGCCTTCACTTACCCAGTCCTGTTTGGGGGCTGGAAGAACAGGGGAGTCCTGTGGCATTGTTCTTCATTTCTGAAAGTGCCACCCCCCAATCCTGTGTGGGACTTTGTGTCTGTGCAGGAACAGGTGGTAGAATCATCAGCTGTATTTAGATCTCAGAACGCCGTGCTGAAACATCACTTGTGCGCTATCCTCCCAATGTCTGAATGTCCAGGACACTTCCAGGTAGTATGGCTGTATCGGCGCACCCAGTGATGACACGGATGCAAGGCAATTTGGAAGTGGGCATTTCTGTATGATGTCTCAGGGTGAACCGGAAACAAGATGGTGGCGACTTGTGTTGGGATCACTGCCGGATCGCACTGGGTAACGATGGGTCTGGCAAGGCCTCGTAGGGGGAGCTTAATCCAGGGCCAGAGAAGACAGAACCAGATGAAGTTCCTGGATCCCATAAGAAGAGGGACATCCATACAGGCAATGCTTATGCCATAAGCCCTCCTCACTGTATACTATGGAGGAACAAGTAGACAGGCACCAGGAATAGCTTCATGTCTGCTTTACACATGGCATAGGAAGCCATTCTAGCAATGACCGCTGTTAGGAAGGATTCCTTAGTATCCAGAAAGGATACATTGTGTATTCCACAAATGCCTCTGAAACTGTTACCCTTAAAGTGACAGTGGGTGGTGAGTGATCTTTGTGAATGTCACTATTTCAATAAGTCCCTTGTGTTTGTTTAGTTCACTAAACCTAACAAAGCTTACACTAAGCTATGTAAGAACCTGCTGGCAGTAGATTGGCAGAAGCATCTCTGCCCAGCCTGCATTCAGGAAACCTCGGATTTTGCTGCAAGCTAAAGATCTGTGATAAAGGCAGAGGTAGAAGGCTCACTTAAGTCCTTATTGAATAATGATAGAAAGAGGGCCAGAGCAGTTGCTTCTGAATCCGATGCTTTTCTCTTGTCAGACAAGAATATTGGTAATGAGTTTTCATACTCTTCATCCTCAGATAGTGGCGTAGAAGGCAGATCATGTTTTCCAGTAGAAGACACTGACAGACTTATTAAAGTGGTCAGATCCACAATGAGACTAAAGGAGGAGAAATTGACTAGTTCTCTGGAGGATGTCATTTTTGGAGGGCTAGAGCAGAAGAAAAAATGTACATTCCTGGTGAATTCCGAAATCCAAGCTCTTATCAATATAGAATAGAAGAGGCCAGAGAAGACTGGTGCTCAACCTCATCATCCAAATGTAGATACCTCCTTGAACAACAGGATTCAGAGCCCTAGTATAAAGTCCCTAAAATCAATGGGGCAGTAGCAAGGTCCCCAAAAAAATGAATCCTTCCCGTGGAAGACTCTGGAGTACTCAAAATCTCTTTTGATTAAGAACGGTTACCTGAAATGCACATTTAATCTTCAGCTGGGAGTCTAAAGCCGGCAAAAGCAGGAACTTGTACAGCCCATTCCTTGATGGTGTGGTTAGAGCAGACTGAAGATCAGCTGAAGGACAAAATCCGCAAGACAAAATCGCAGGCAATCTGCCTTTGTTACAAGGTGCCGCGGCCTTCTTGGTGGTGTGAGACAGTGCGGGGGATCATATGCGAGGGGCGCTATGTCTCCCCCAGAATACGCACTGTCACATATTGAACCCGGTATAGGATGTGAAAGAGAGGGATGGTCCGCTCCCTCCGCTCCGGGTCTTGCAGGATCCCGGAAAAAAGACACAGAGTTATAAACCTGGTTAGGAGGCAGGGCGGGGTTCCCTGTGGAGAGCTTTTTGTCTAAGCTGAAGGAGCAGCAGAGATAGACAGAAGAGGTCAAGAGTTCCAGGGACCGTGTGCTACAATAACACGGTCTAACCCAGGAGGGCTGGGAGCTCCGGGCGACCTATATCGGAAAGCTCATAACCTGAAGGAACCGGGTTACTTTATGTGTGGACTGTATCCTGTGTACCCGGCTGCGACCTGGAATCCGGCAGCTTGTGCCATCGCTGTGTTTATCAGCAATAAAACCGGGTACTGTTTGAACTATTACCAGGCTCAACGTTTTCCTGACTTGCAATCCCAGTGCTGCCCCACAGTGGATACATTAGCAGATTCTGCAAGGTTGGTGGCTAGGTCTGCTGGGTTAACAAACTCAGCAAGAAGTGCCTTGTAGCATAAAGGATGCCTATGAGACTTGCAATCCAAGCATAAGTTATGTGCCATACCGTGTGGTAGTTAGTTTTTGTTTGGAAAACAACTTGAAGATAACACGGACAAAGCACGTGACAGAATAAAGAGATTTCCCAGAATCATCGGTGAAACAAGTCTTCCTTTCAGAGAAGATTTGGTATTGGATGGACTCCTGAAAAAAAAATGGGAGTTCAAAAACAAAAGAGAGCCCTGATTCATTTTTGGAGGTCCCTCTTTCACTTCTAAGAAATCCTCCCAATGATGCTCTTTGTCAAGGCCTGAGAGAACATCTCATCCAACAGGTCTAGTGAACAAGAAGATCCTCTATGATGTCTCGATAGCAGAGATAGGATGAGAATTTTACTCCCCTCTTTTTCTGATAAAAAAATCCAGATGGTTCTTTCAGAAACATAATCAACCTCAAGAATCTGAACAAATGGATTACAAATCATTCCTTCAAGATGGAATCAGAAAATATAACTATACAGCTACTTTTCCACAATTGGTTTATGGTAGTTGTAGACTTGAAGGATGCATACAATCACATCCCAATCCATCCAGACCATCAGAGATACCTCGGGGTAGTCCTGTATATACAAAGATAAATCCAATATTTCCAGTTCAGGTCTCTTCCTTCAGGGTTGTAGGTGGCACCGAGGGTCTTCACCAAAGTGATAGCCGAAATGGCAGTGTATCTATCCATCAGGGACATGTTCATCATTCCTTATGCAGATGACTTCCTTCTGAATTGGAGGTTGAAAGATCAATGCGCAATTCAACTGGAAAAACTAAAGGTTGTGCTAATAAATCTTGGCTAGATGGTGAATCAAATCTAGGCTGGAGGCAGTAAAAGTAAAAATCTTTCTGGGATTGATGCTGAATTCAGAACTCTAAAAATGTCTGTTACCCAACAACAAGATAAACAAGGTGGTTGATCTGGCCTCAACAGCAAAGGGATCATCCAAGGATGCATCTGAGGAAGATAATATTATTAGTAGGAACCTTGTCATCTTACTTTCCGGCGGTAAAATGGGCTCACACTAGATCCACACAACTTCCACACAAGATAACTACAGTGAAAGATTCTGTTTGCTCAGAGAGCACTGAGGGGACATTTAGGAGGAGACTCCCTCTTCTGGTGAATAGTAAGAAAGAATCTAACAGCAGAGCTTCAATCAATGAAACTAATAAATGACATGATTATGACCAATGCCAGACACCAGGTAGGGTGGTGCACCTGAGGCAGCATGTAATTCATGGTTGTGCTGCAAATCAAGTCAGTCATCAAACCTATGAAAACTGTGGGCAGTATAGAAAGCTCTTAAAGTCCTCTTTCCCTTCCTCCTGAGTCTCATGTCCTTATTATCCTTGTCGGATAATAAAACTACAGTGGCATATATCAACCACCAGGGGAGTACAAGATTTTGCTCTCTAATGGAAGCATCAGGCAATCTATTCTGACTAGCAGAGCTTCATCTAATCTTCCTTACAGCGCTACACATATAAAAGGGATGGAAAACACCAAGGCAAATTTACTCAGCTGCAACAGGCTAAAACAAGGAGAATGGGCCCTAAATCTACAGGCGTTTTAGCATATAGACCACTTATGGGTGTAGGTTTGAGTCCTGAGGATAACCATATACAGTAGATGCCCTGTGGATTCCAATGAAGTTCAAGATGGCGTATGCATTTCCTTCTTTAGCGATAATTCAAGCAGTAATAAAGAAAATCAGGGAGGAT
Organism: Allobates femoralis; assembly: GCA_033576535.1. Taxonomy (NCBI): domain Eukaryota; kingdom Metazoa; phylum Chordata; class Amphibia; order Anura; family Aromobatidae; genus Allobates; species Allobates femoralis. The sequence continues at coordinate 567,733,291 of JARQOC010000002.1, forward strand.
TGTGCGAGAATACTTCTGATTGCTCCATTCTGGCTGAAAAGACCATTGAGTCTTGTGAATATCAGATCCATAATTCCTGCTGTAAATCTCAGACCTTCTTAGTCAGGGTCTAGCTTTCCACTCTCAAATGGAGGTCTTCGAACTATCAGCATGGAATTTGATAGGACAATGCTGAGTCAGAAGGGTCTCTCTCCAGGGTTAGTATCCACCTTAGTAAAAAATTAGAATAAAATTACAGCAAAAATCTGTGGCAGAACATGGAAGAAATTTCTAATTTTTTCAGAAGGGAATTAGGGAAAAAGCTCCAATAGACTGTATTCTAGAATTTCTTCAAAAAGGTTTTGAATTAGATGTCAATACCCTTAAGGTACAGATGTTAGCTTTGGGAGGCACTGTATCACTGTAATCTTGCAGGAAATAAATGGATAGCAAGATTTATTACACCCTTCGACAGGCTAGACCAATCCCGATTCGAAAGGTTTCTCCATGGGACCTCAACCTAATGCTTGAAACTCTCACCAAACACCCTTTTGAGTCCTTACAGAATGTATCAGCAAAAATTCTCAGCCTCTCATACAGCCAGATCAGAATTCCCACACACTGCACTGATGAGGGGTAGTCACCCCGAAACGTAGCGTCTGCAGTTTTGGGTTCTGATCTGGCACAAATCCTGAGTCATATTAAAAGGCTTGATAAAGAGTTGATTTTGACTTCAAGGATTGCTACCCTTATTGGGTGGCATTAGTGTTTTTTCACTTCCTCACTGAAGTGAAAATTTACCCTTAAGACAATCATTTTAGTGGTACTCACATCCAGAGATGAGCAAACGATTTGAAGTTCAAGTTCAGTTTGCCAAATTAGCATTTGTTCGCCAAACCTTCTGACGAAAAGATCATTGAATCCCATTCAAATAAATGATAGGCAAAATCAAGGGGATAGATAACACCTGAAAAGCTGCCAAAACAACTCAAATTAGAGGCAGACACGGGGAAAATACCATCTATTCACCAGAGTTACATTTTTATCATTGTGTATTATGAATGCCTGGGACAAGGACTGGCTCAGTATTTCAAGATTCAATATTGATCAGGAACAGGGAGATAAGTGAAAGGTGTAGGCATGGTGCTCAGAGAGCTTTGCTTAATTTAAGGAAAACACAACAAAGACACGCATAGAAGAGTATCCACATTTTAAAAAATAAGGCCCAGACACCAAGAAAGTGGCATCAATTTACCCAGGCAAAAAATTGTATAATGTAACAGCCTGAATGCATGGTACAGGATTTTAACAGGGCCTAGACTAGCATTTGAAGGATAAACATTAATCAGTAACATGGAGATGAGTGACAGGTGTAGAACTGTTGGGCTATGGGCACTCATATTTCGTGCAGCAGCACCAATAAATTTTATGCTCCACCACACTAAGATGGAACAAGTGTTAGCTTCACGGACTACTACCGAAAGAATTAATCAAGTGGGTCAGTGAAATATATAGGCCTAGTGGGCAGGATGTCTTCATATCTCATGCAAAAGCTCAAAAAATCTAATGCTCTGCCACACTCAGATGGCACAAGTATAAGCTTCACGGATTACTACTGAAAGAGATAAGTAGGTGGGTCAGAAACATGTATAGTAGGGATGTGCGAGTCTACTCTAGGACTCGGCGAGTAGTAAGGGACTCGCAGGACTCGGTACTCTGCGAGTTTCCCAGCGATTACTCGCACAGCAACGAGTCCAATGCAAATCAATACCAATCCTAGTTTTTTCAGAGACTCTGACAAAACTAGGATTGCCATTGACTTGCATTGGTCTCATTACTGTGCAAGTAATCGCAGGGAAACTCGCAAAGTAACTGCTGTTACTTTGCGAGCCGAGTCCAGCTGTCTGCTCTGTGCAGGCTGGGCAGCTCCAGGGTCCTAGAGCCCGCTTGCTCACAGAGATGATGTAGCAGTGCTGAGATTGTTCTCAGTCTGCTCATTCCCTGTGCATAGACATCTATATCTATGCACAGGGATGAGCAGAGAGGACATCGCGTTTTGGACTACGTCGGACGGAAGAGGATTTTTTTAATTAAAGATGGAGTCCCTAATGGCTTTTTTTTTTATTTCTAATAAAAAAAAAAATTTTTAACCCTTTATTGGAGATTCTTAGTGGCCGGGTCAAACGTGGCCTGACATTAAGAATCTCGGGCTTAATACCAGCTTGTATAACAAAGCTGGTATTAACCCCTTTATTACCCAGCATGCCACCGCCACCAGGGCCGCTGGAAGAGCGGGGTTCAGCGCCAGAGGATGGCGCTTCAATGAACGCGCCATCTTCTGGGGCGGCTGCGGGCTGCAATTTGCAGCGGGGTGTGCCCAGAAAGCTTGGGCATCCATGCGCTGGGTATTCGGTTTCATGCTGGGTAATAAAGAGGTTAGGGCCAGCTTTGTATTATCAGCTGGCCCTAAGCCCGAAATTTCCTCTCTGCTCATCCCTGTGCATAGACATAGATGTCTATGCACAGGGACGAGCAGACTGGGAACAATCTCAGCTCGGCTACACACAGGAAGAGCAGGCGGGCTCTAGGACACTGGAGCTGCGGCAGCCTGTACAGAGCAGATAGCCTGACTCCTTACTGTGCGAGTTTCCCAGCGATTACATGCACAGTAAACGAGTCCAATGCAAGTCAATGCCAATCCTAGTTTTGTCAGAGTCTCTGACAAAACTAGGATTGCTTCAGGCTGAAGCTTCCGAGACACATCTGCGATTTGTAAATCGCACACTACTCGCTATTACTCGCTTCCCCATTCATTAACATTGGACTCGCTAGACTCGCAACGAGTAGCGAGTCCCGGGGTTGGACTAGCTAGAGTCAAGCGATTCCGAGTAATTTAGGACTCGCCCATCAATAATGTATAGGCCTAGTGGGCAGGGGGTCCTCAAATCTCATGCAAAAACTGCAATAAATGCAATGCCCCACCACACTCAGGTGGTACAAATATAAACTTCACAGGCTATTACTGAAATAATTATTCAGGTGGGTCAGTGACATGTATAGTCCTAATTGTCAGGGGGTATTCAAATCTCATGCAAAAATTCCAATAAATTGAATGCTCTGCCACAATCAGGTGGCACAAGTATAAACTTCACAAACTACTACTGAAAGAACGATAGAGATGGGTCAGTGACGTGTAGTCATGGTGCTCAGAGAGCCCTGCTACATTCAGGAAATAGAAAAGAAGGAGACCCCAACAAGAGTCTCCATATTTAAAAAAATAAGGGCCAGAAACCAAGAAAGTGGCATCAATTGAACCAAGATAAAAAAAAATTAAAATGGTGCAGCCTTCATACATGGCCCAGGGTCTGAAACAGGGACTGGCCTAGCATTTCAAGGTTAAATATTCATTAGTTACAGGAGGATGGATGACAAATGTAGACATTGTGCTCTGAGAGCACCACAAAATTCTTGAAACAAACAAGGAGATCCTAATAAAAGTCTCATCATTTCAAAAAATTAGGGCCAGATACCACCAAAGCAGCATCAATTGACCAAAAGAAAAATTGTATAATGGTGTAGCCTGCATGCATGGCACAGTGTCTGGAACAGGGCCTATTCCAGCATTTCAAGGTTAGACATTCTTAGTAACAGGGGGATAAGTGACACATGTAGACATGGTGCAAAGAGATAGAGATGAGCCACCACCCTAGTGTTCGAATTTGATTTGATTCATCGAATTGGGGTTGTGTTCATCGAATGTTCATTGAATGTTCGTCGAACACCGTCGAATATCATAGAAAACAATGGCAGGCAAACACAAACATGTAGAATCACATAGAAAACACATTCCAACGTGTCCAAAAGGTGACTACTCAAAAGACACAACAAACCCATGGAAAAGTGACCAGTACATATAAAAATGTGAAAAGAAAAGAGCTGGATGAGTAAAAGGAGGAGGAGACACAGATATAGGCATGTCCTGCCCTTCTAAAATCATATAAAACACAGCAAGGGGAATCCAACAAGAGTCTCAATTTTTTCCAAATATTTGGGCACAGACAACACTTAAGTGCCATCAATTGCCCCAGAGTTGCAAGCTTAAAATGGTTGGTGAGATGACTTTCATGTAGCACATTCCAAAATCCACAAGCCTTTAGTCTCCCCATATTATCTGTAAGATTTGTCACCAAAATCTAAGTAGAGGCCAAAAAATCAATAGTTTTTTTACTCTTCCATATGATGTGCATTTCACAATGGTTTTTACAGGCGTTTCCGCATGATTTTTTGCATAGTTTTTTAATGGTTTTACTGGTCGAATTTTTAGATTGATTGATGTTTTATATGATTTTTAGTGGTTTTTGTGATAAATTGCGCCAAAATGCAGAGTCCTCCCTGTTTTGATGACGTTTTTGACGTCACATGGCTGTAAACACCCTCCAATCATTGTTATGAATGTGGCTATAAATAAGATCGGTTTGGTGGAGTGGAGGTATCCCTGATGAAGGTGCCAGGAGGGCACTGAAACGCGTAGGAGAATAAAGAAGGTTTTGATGAACATTTTCTGCTCGTGCATTTATTGAAGTGAGTGATCCTGGCAGCTCGGACTACAGCACACCTTTCTTCCCCAAGCATTTGTTACAATCTACACGTGAGTGTGGCCGGTGGAAGTCCAGCAGCAGCCATCAGGACATTATCAATAAGCCTTCAAACTAGTTGTGGGTCTCACAACTGGACCAGGTGAGTGGATTTGATTACTCACCATTACACCCACCAGTGTCTAGTAATAAGGGCACTATTGCGCCTCTTGTCCCCCCTCCCTTTTCTCTTATGTGTGACAGGGTGCATTTCACCACAGACACTTGAGGAGTTGTGGGCAGTTGTGAAGACCGAGTTTCATCAATGGTTGTCTCCTCTGAACATGCAGCCAGGAAAGGCCATGTACGACAATGCTTCAATGCTGGCCGTGGCCCTTTGCTGGGGCGATGTGACACTCATGCCTTGTATGGCTCACGTCTTGAACCTGGTTGTCCAGAAATTTTTAGCCCACTCTCCTGGCCTAGATGGGCTTCTGCAGAGGGCATGGTCACAGCTCAATGACTTGCATCTCTACAGAAGTTGTTCGACCTGCCAGTTCACCGGCTGAAATGCGATGTGCCGACACAATGGAATTCAACTCTGCACATGTTGCAGCAATTGTGGCAGCACCGACGAGCCCTAGTGCAATATGTTATGACGTATAACCTAAGCCAATGAGATCCAGAGATGGGACAAATCACGCTGCTGGAATGGTGTCAGATCAAGGACCTATTCACCCTTCTGCATAGTTGTCAAATGGCGACGAAGATGTTTAGTGCTGACGATGCCATTATCAGCATGACTATTCCAGTCATTTACATGCTGCAGCACACTTTAAACAGTATTCGGAGTCAGGTGGTGGGAGAAGAAGAGGGGGAGGAAGTACAGGAGGAGTTGTATGTAGAAGGGATAACAAGATCTCCAAGGTCTATGCACCAAGGCAGCAGGAATGGGAGGGTGGGGGAGAAGGATTAACGAGGGCGCATGGTAGCTGAGGAACAAATGGAGGACAAACTGGTGATGGGCAGTTGAGGTGATTTATTAGCCTGCACCTGGGCTTGCTTCATATATGGGTTCTGTCTGCATTCTGTAAGTGCATTTGGTTTCTGTTTTTGGCATAGATGGTAAGGTTTTTTGATGCTGCTTTTTCTAGTAGTTTTTTTAAATAATTCCTGCCATAGAAAGGGATTCACGCATGCAGGAGTATCAGCAGAATCTGTTACAGAATCTTTGATCTGCTTTTCCACAAAACATCAGTGGTGCACATAGTGAATCTCACAGTTCTAACTTGCCAACCGTGGGACTGTCGAGTCATCACTCAAACCTTAACAGTAACACCGTATCTGGTGGTAAAAGCAATTTTGTGGAATTGTTTCACCATTTTTTTAGACCATCCTTTGCAAGGCCAGAGGAGACAAGAAGTCTGACACATAGCCAATGACTCGAGAGTATGGTGCAGCCAGCGTTCTCTCTGAGCGTGTCTTCAGCGCTACTGGTGGTGTGCTGACAGATAAGCGCACGCGGCTGTGTCCAGTGACAATGTAGACAGACTAAAGTTTATGCATATGAACAAGTCATGCATCCACAACGACTTTTCTACCTCTGTGTCATCCTGAATTGGCTCATCTGTTGCGATCTCAAAAAAGGCCCAGGCTAGGCAAGGCTTAGAGCCCATGCGACCTGAAGAAGAGCCACCACGACTTCTGCTCCGAAGCAGAGTTGTGGTTAAAGATGCAGTTGTTGACGTGCTTCCCATACTCCATCTCTCTCCAGGAAGGCGCAACCTAACATCGTCATCACTAGCATCCTCCTCCACCTCCTCTGCTCCCTCTCATTGACTGGCTGACTGTGGGTTGACAGTAAGAGGGATCTCCAACCTCATTATCACCTTGTGTGCTCTCACACCCGTCGGCCTCGGAGCCAACCTCTTCCTGCTCTGACCAAAAAGTTAAAATGTTGTTCCAATCAGGTATCTCAGTCTCATCAGTATCTTCCTCATTGTCTCCACCAACAGGACTTACAGTTTGGAAATGAGGGTCTACATTATTGTTGCTCAGAACCTTCTTCATCTGGGCTTGGATCCGACTCACAAAGCTTCTGGGCATCAGTGCAGATCATTTCCTCATCTGGACTAACAGAAGCTTCGGAGCAGACCTCTGAATCCCAGGCTATAGTATGAATGAACAGCTATGCATACTCAACCATCTGTCTTACCCCATACTCAGAAGGGTGGCTGGAGACTTGGGAGCTGTGAGGAAGCAAGTGCGATTGGGTGACACCTCTGAGGACTGGTGTATTTGTGATGTTGAAGTTGAGGTCAAGGAGAGCCCACTTTATGAAGCGCTTGCTATCCATTCAAGCACCTGCCCTTATTGTGCCTCATCTACAATTGGTAGCGATCGTTGTGTGACTTGTGTCCGTTCAAAAGGGATCATATCAGATTGTCCACGGAAAGAAGTAGACATCTTACTTTGGCTGGAAGATGGTCTTTCTTCAGCAGATGTTACTGTTGCTTTACCACCTACCCCACGGACACAAACTTTTTTTTCCCTTTCCACCACGCCTATTCCCCTTTCCACCAGCAGCAGGTCTTTTGCCACTCATTTTGTATGTGAACAAATTCGCAACTCTGCAGTTGTTGGCAAAAAAAAAAATCGGATGGAAATCGAGAAGAGCTGAGTGGCCAAACAGTTCTACTAGGCCCAAACTATTACCTGGGCTAGGTGCAGTTAAAAATTAGTCTGAACTAGACAGGAGGTGTAGTGTGTTTCACAAGTGGGCTACACACCACTGTCTAAATGACACTGCTACTAGGCCCAAACTATTACCTGGACTAGGTGCAGTTAAAAATTAGTCTAAACTAGACAGGCGGTGTAGTGTGTTTCACAAGTGGGCTACACACCACTGTCTAAATGACAAAGGTGGTGTAGCTTACTTTACAGTTGGGCTACACCGCTAACTACCAAACACTGCTGGAAGCCCAAACAAATTGCCTGGACTAGCTGCAGTAAAAAATTGGCTACTGGATAGACAGGCGGTGTAGCTTACTTTACAGCTGGGCTACACCGCTGACTACCAGACACTGCTACTAGCCCAAAAAAATTGCCTGGACTAGCTGCAGTAAAAAATTGGCTACTGGATAGACAGGCGGTGTAGCTTACTTTACAGCTGGGCTACACCGCTGACTACCAGACACTGCAACTAGCCCAAAAAAATTGCCTGCACTAGCTGCAGTAAAAAATTGGCTACTGGATAGACAGGTGGTGTAGCTTACTTTACAGCTGGGCTACAACGCTGACTACCAGACACTGCAACTAGCCCAAAAAAATTGCCTGGACTAGCTGCAGTAAACAATTGGCTACTAAAGTCAGGTGGTGTAGCTTTCTTTACAGCAGTGCTACACTACCTGCCCTAAAGGATTGCCTGAGCTAGATTTGGCCAGATGCTGTGAAAAATACTTGCACAGCACTGGCACACACCTGCCTGCTAAAAACTAATAGAAACTTCTCTAACCTAGCCCTCAAAAGGGCTGATATTATAACTAGTCCCTACTCCCTACTTGTCTGAAGTAGCCCTCAAAAGGGCTGAGATTCTAACTAGTCCCTACTCCCTAAACCTGTCTATCTAACTTGAGATTCGCTCATTATCTATCTAACTAACACTTTATAACGCCCACAGCAGCAGTAGTGGTGCCTGACTGACACACAACTGCAGCACTGAGGAAATGGTGGCTATGGGGAAAATGGTTGGGACTTATGACATGTGACATACACAGCCAATGACACATGCCCTTGTTTGTGTGCAAAAAATGCACTGTGCTGTGTGTGTCATTGGCTGACAGCCTGCACCGCCCCACTGTATATGCAGGTAGGAGAAAAAAAATGGAGATCGGCATTCTTTCTGCAGCACTGATCTAAGCCCCGCCCCCCTCATCCCCCACTCCCCCCCCCCCCACCCGCACACTATACACTGAAACTGGATATTAACATTCATTAACAGTATTAGTGTTAGGGTTAGGGTTAAGCTTTTGGTGATCGAAACGTTATCGAACATAACCTCGAACTGCTGAATTTTAAGCAAATTGTTCGTATTCGTTAAATGACTCGAACACCGCCCAAAACAGCTCGAATTTGAGATTGGCGAACATTTCAAATCGAACATCGCTCATCTCTACCCAGAGAGCCCTGCTAAATTCTGGAAAAGACAAGAGGAAGACCCCAAAGAGAGTATCCTCATTTAAAAATATTAGTGCTAGATAGCATAAAAGTGGCATCAAGTGACCAAGAATAAATATTGTATAATGACACGATTAATGCAGCACACAGTGCATCACCTAGTCTGTTCAGTCTGATACTGAGGAGGAAAAGTCCTTGGAGTTCTGTGACTTGTTCATCTTGATGAAAGTTAGGTATTCTACACTTTCAGGGGACAGTTGGATGTGATGTGTCAAGACACCACCAGCAGCGCTGAAGACACATTCTGAGAGAACGCTGGCCACCAGGCATGATAAAACCTCCAAGGCGTGACTGGCGAACTCAAGCCATTCCTTTATTTTTGAAGCCCAAATTGCAAAAGGCTCTAAACCCCCCGATGGCATGCATATTGAGCTCTATATACTCCTGCACCATCCTCTCCAGTCATTCACCATGTGTAAGACTTGTATTCAGTTCTGCCAGTGAACAGACTGGTTTAAGAAATTGGTCAAATGACTGACAGAAATTGATTCTGACAGCTAAACTGCTGTTGCTAATGTTTCTATGCTGATGACTCAATGTCCACTGGCCTGGAAGTGCACGTCTATAATGCATACTTTGTCCCTCACTGCAGTGTTGGGGAAAAGCAATCTTACGATAGTCTACAAGCTTTATTTGATACTCCAGCATATATGTGTCACTGTTCAGGGCTGGAAGCATCTGACAAACTTTACTCTTGTACCAAGGATCCAACAGTGTGGCAACCCAGGAGTCATCGATAATTTGAATCCTAACTAGAGATGAGCTATGTTTGACTCGAATTGATCACCAATCTCAAAAATCGAGTTGTTTTTGGCGGTGTTTGAGTCATTCGCCGAATTCGAACAATTGTGTTCAAATTCGGCGGATCTAGAACATATTCAATTTTGGTTCGAAAATGTGGCAGATGCGGTCAAAAAACCGCAGCTGACGCATTTTCAGCCAAAATAAACATGTATTAACTTAAATAAAGTGTTAAAAATAAAAAAAAATATATGCTCACCTGTCCGCAGTCCACCGATGGCTCCGGAAAGGTCACATGGTGGTCTCAGAGGAAGAGACTCTCATTGTACAGGCAGGTGCCATGGGAGACTGGTGAAGTAGAGCGACAGAGGGGAACTCATGGTATGAGACAAACTTTTAGTGAACGTGCAAGAGCTGAGGAACAAATGGAAGATGATGAGATGAAAAGGTGAGGAGCACAGAACAGTCAGTGTATGAGGAAGAAATTATTCCCCTTTCTGTTGTTCGTGGTTGGTGGAAGAGTACAAAAGAAGTACCGTATATACTCGCGTATAAGCCGAGTTTTTCAGCCCAAAAATTGGGCTGAAAAGTACCCCCCTCGGCTTATACGCGAGTCAGTGCGGGGGCTGCTGTATACAGCGGTATACATCAGCCCCCGCATCCCCAGTAATGCAGGGCCCCCCCAGCCTTGCTCCGGTCACCTGTAAAGCAAAATATACTTATCACTGTCCCGCTGTCCGCGCCCGCTCGCCGCTGCCGTCCGCGCCCGCTAGCCGCTGCCGTCCGCGATCCTTCATCTTCATGCGTCTTCTTCCTGTTTCCTGTGTTCGTCGCTGGCAATGACGTCATTGCCAGCGACGAACACAGGAAACATGAAGAAGACGCATGAAAATGGCGGATCGCGGACGGCAGCGGCGAGCAGGCGCGGACAGCGGGACAGTGATAAGTATATTTTGCTTTACAGGTGACCGGAGCAAGGCTGGGGGGCCCTGCATTACTGGGGATGCTGTATACTACCGCTGGGGCTGCTATACACTACCACTGGGGCTGCTATATACTACCACTGGGGCTGTATATACCTCTGGGGCCCTGTATACTACCACTGGGGCTGTATATACCACTGGGGCTGTATATACTATCACTGGGGCTGTATATACCACTGAGGCTGTATATACTGCTGGGGCCCTGTATACTACCACTGGGGCTGTATATACCACTGGGGCTGTATATACTACTAGGGCTGCGTTTATACTACCACTGGGGCTGTATATACCACTGGGGCTGTATATACTACTGGGGCTGCCTGTATACTACCACTGGGGCTGTATATACCACTGGGGCTGTATATAGTACTGGGGCTGCCTGTATACTACCACTGGGGCTGTATATACCACTGGGCCTTTATATACTACTGGGGCTGCCTGTATACTACCACTGGGGCTGTATATACTGCTGGGGCCCTGTATACTACCACTGGGGCTGTATATACCACTGGGGCTGTATATACTACTAGGGCTGCGTCTATACTACCACTGGATATATTACAGTATGGGCGCACACCTCTTATTGTGTGTGTGCAAGCTTCAAAAAATATATAAACACTTACCAATAGATAGATCATCTGCACACCACATTATTTCTTTAAAGGGAATGTGCCAGCTTTCAGTAGCTGTATAAATATTTCTTTGTTTCTTATTATATAATGCAATAAATTCACACAGCCATTTTGGCATTCCCTTTAAAGAAATAATGTGGTGTGCAGCTGATCTATCTATTGGTAAGTGTTTATATATTTTTTGAAGCTTGCACCCACACAATAAGAGGTGTGCGCCCATACTGTAATATATATAGTTATTTATCTTTGGAGCAGCACCCTGCCCAGTGACTAATGTGAGAACATTCACACAGGTGTTACACACTCCCTTTAAAAGCAGGGTTTTAACATAGTCTTGACACATTCCCTTTAAGACCATGATTTTAACTGCACAGGGCATTTTCCCATTCACATTTCCAGGTTGCAGACATTGAGGGTGAGATTAGGACCCAGTATTAGTGAAAGAACTCTGTAAACAGTTACTGGGCTTATGATTTCATGGCTATGACATCAACTAATGCTTTCACATTTATCTTTTAGACCAGGCCAGCTTTCAGTAGCTGTATAAATATTTCTTTGTTTCTTATTATATAATGCAATAAATTCACACAGCCATTTTGGCATTCCCTTTAAAGAAATAATGTGGTGTGCAGCTGATCTATCTATTGGTAAGTGTATACTACCACTGGGGCTGTATATACCACTGGGGCTGAATATACTACTGGGGTTGTGTGTATACTACCACTGGGGCTGTATATACCACTGGGGCTGCGTGTATACTACCACTGGGGATGCTGTATATACCTCTGGGACTGCTGTATTCCACACTGCTGGGGGCTGTATACTTGTGCTAGGGTCCACCTTCGGCTTATACACGAGTCAATAGATTTTCCCAGGTTTTGGGGGCAAAAGTAGGGGGGTCGGCTTATACACGGGTCGGCTTATACACGAGTATATACGGTAAGCTTGAGTTTTACCTCGCCACCAACACAACAAGAACGTGGGCCTCATGAATGTATCAGACACATGAGTGCCTTTTTGCTGCACTATCTGCAACATGATGCCTTTATTGTTATGGTGGGTTTACACGTCGCGATATCGTTCTGATATCGTATCCAATGGCGCGAGAGCGCGCACGTTTTTGGCAAAAATTCAAGATCGCACAGGAGATGTTACACGTACCAACTTCACCTCCGACCAACGACGGACCAACGATCCGGAAGTGGCCACGTCCGACGGGCCGCCGACATTTCACATCGTAGTTGGGCTTTCACATTGAAATCATGGACATATTCTTCATGTGTACACAGCCACAAAATGGACCAATTTGACCATGATTTCACTGCAACTGGAGATCTGCGAACAATATCTGCACAATTATCTGTGTGACGTGGCACATATACATATTTTAATATCACACTACTGAGCAAGTTGTTCACATACACACTAGAAGTCTGCACATGTCTATGTAAAGGCCCAGCTACACACACAGATAATTGTGCAGATATTGTTTGCAGATCTTTGGTGCAGTGAAATCATGGACACATTGTTACATTTGTACACAGCCACAAAATAGAACAATGTGTCCATGATTTCACTGCAACCAGAGATCTGCAAACAATATCCGCACAGATATCTGTGTCTGTGACGTGGCCCTATCTCACATAGCATTACCCCTGTTGTTGCATGCAATATGTATGTATGTGTTTACACCTCTGCATATGTGTAAATGACACACACAATTATAGCCCATATGTGTTGACCCAGCAATGTGTAATTGACTCAATGTGGCCATAAAAATACCCATTTTAAAATACATTGTGCTTGCTCAACAAAAGATATGTGTAATGTAGATGTGCAGACAATGGTGCAGGGAGCCATAACCCCCATTGGGGTACCAAACCTCACAGCACAACATAAAATGCAATAGGTCACGTACTTTCATCATCTTGGAAATTAAATATGCACACACACTTTTTGAGGCAAAAAAGATATATTGTAATAGTGTTGACACACACCTTAGAAAATCATAACAACATAATGTCACATCTATTATATAATTACGAATGGATTTCGCGCACCAAACTCGCATGCGACACCATGCGACAATGTCGTCATGTGGATACGAAAAATGCATTGGCCGCGCAGCGGCCAATGCGACCAGTTGTAAGGCGACTCGCTATGCCCGCGCAGCGGGCATGGCGAGTCGCCTTAGCACCGCGAAGCATTGGCCGCGAAGCGGCCATTGCGAGCAGTTCTAAGGCGACTCGCTATGCCCGCGCAGCGGGCATGGCGAGTCGCCTTAGCACCGCGAAGCATTGGCCGCGAAGCGGCCATTGCGAGTCAGAGACTCGCTCTACTAGAATCCCGATGCATTGTGCATCGGGCACCCATCTAGTAATACATAAACATAAAAAGGGCTACATTTGCCAACAAAAGATACAATACAGTGTTCGAGCATAAATAAATTACAAGATTAATAACACATGACACATTATGGACCTATCACACACCCCTTACATGTCGTGTGGCTGCCATGGCACTGCCCCAGGGCCATTGAGGTATGAGCAGTAGCTGTCTCTGCTGCTTCTGGCATCCTGCTGAGGTCGACCTGGGCCTAACGGCTGGAGTGGCGCTATCCCAAAGTCGTTAGCACGCCAATCCCCTGGACTGAGATCCCCAGTTGTGGGGTCCACACTATCCACAAAACTTGCTGGCGTGTATGATTGAGTATCCCTACGACGCAGAAAGTTATGTAGCACACAACACGCCATCACTACCATACGGATAGATTCCATTTTCAGACTTAAAGGAGTATGAAAGACGCGGAATCTATTGGCCATTATCCCAAACGCATTTTCAACCACACGACGTGCCCGGGATAGGCGGTAGTTGAAAATGCGTTTTTCAGGGGTCAGAGTCCTCTGGGGATATGGCCGTAGGAGGTTGGCGTGTAGTGCGAAGGCCTCATCCCCCACAAATGCAAAGTTGAGATGCTCAGTGGTGTCATCATTGGTGGGTAAGTTAAGGCGACCATCCACAAGGTCGCGACCAAATGAGGTATGGGCCAAAACACACCACCATCAGACACATGCCCGTTCATCCCCACATCCACAAGGAGGAACTCGTAGTTGGCATTCACGAGGGCCATGAGGACCACACTAAAATAACCCTTGTAGTTAAAATAGTAGGAGCCGGTGTTGGGGGGTTGTGTGATCCTCACATGCTTGCCATCCAATGCACCCTCGCAGTTTGGGAATTGCCACCTCTCCTCAAAGCCAGTGGCAACTGACAACGATTCCGTGGGGGTTGTTGGAAACCGCATATAGGTTGGCAAGAGGCACCTCACAATAGCCTCACAAGTCTCAGGGATAAGGCTACTCAGCAGGGAGCGCAAGACTGCCGATGCATACTGTAGGTCAGTTATTGTGCGTCCTGAAGCCAAGAAACGCAGTGTGACAACCAACCGCTCCTCTGCTGGTACTGATGGACGCATGACAGTGTCCTCATGGGCAATATGTGGTGTAACCAAGTCCAACAGTAGTTTATAAGAATCCTCAGACATGTGGAGGAAATTTCTGAAATCCTGCGGATTGTTATTCTCCAGCTAACGGACAAGGCGCATGTGAGTCAGGTTGGACCTTTGCAGGAGCCAGTCCCTAGACCACACACGCCGTCATCTCCGACTCCGCAGTCTCTCATTCCTCTTATCTGTCAACAAGGCATCCTCAACTAGGGACAAAGCCACTACTCCCATTAAGGAATGATGCATGTCGGACAAACAGTATTAGCAGAGATCTGGAATTGAAAAAAAGGGAAATATGTCAGAATTTCAAAATAACTATTAAAACATTAATAGTAAAACTCTAATTTAACATGCACAGCAGCCTCAACGAGGACTGCACGCCACAATGTAATGTATTGTTGGCGTATGATGGCAAACAACATCTAATGTTGTATGGCTCACATTTCTTTTACAGCCCTCACCCCCACAGTAGCACATTCTTCAGCAAACAAAATACACATCTCTTCATCAGTGAAGACATATTAGCACAGGTGGAAGGGGGACAATAGCCTGGCTGGCTGTTTGTCCTGGATTTAATAAAAAACACAACACTATTTAGTAATATGGATCATCTGTCTGGTAACTTGTGGGGGCCAGATACTATTCTTAACAAGGCACTATTACATGTTCACTATGTGCAAAGAAACGCCGACCACTGTATGTATTAAACAGAACTTAAGCCACCCAAAGCAGCGTGCCATCGCTTGGGCCCCACACTACAAACCCATTGTGGCCCTAAATCTCGTATAATAACATGACCAAAATCAGAACATTGAACTAAAATGTGAAAATACAATAGAAGGTCAGACAGAATAAGCATACGATGTTTAAAAACATCCAGCATCCATGTACCCACACAAACAATAGTAATACTCCTGTGCTGTGTGGACATCATGTCCATTTACAAACACATTCAAGGGCAAAAATGTGAAAATGCTCTGATGTTGTATACTATGGATTGTGCTAATCTCAGTAACCCCCCTACCACCATAAAAGGCAGATATACACCTCACACATCACAAGAGGCACCATTTGCAACATGAATTTCTATGGTTAAAGCAAATGAAAACAGTTTTGGGACACAACAATGTCACAGATGGACTAGGCTCAAATTAAACACGGCGACGCACAAAACAATTAACAACTGGCTCCCCATTTGTGCAAAGGCCATGATTAGGGTTTTGAAAACCATCAGAACAGTGTTTTACAGGCCAAACCCTGCAAAGCCCTGCATGACGCCAGGACTACCACAAGCACACAGTCCCTATGATTTATTATATTTTACACAACGTCAACTACATGTGAACACTTTGCACATCGTCTCCATGGTCAAAATGCTGCCTAATCACAATTGTACATGCAGGTGTATTCTTACAAAACTATGGCTATATTTCCACAGATTATACTGATGAACAGTACTTACCTCAATGGCGCTGGGCAGAAAACCTAATTGCGTTCAGCTGTGTGTGGTTTATCAATGCCCAAACACCAATTAATTATACAACACACTTGCGGCGTCCAATGGTAGTGCGTCTTGAGGGACAACGCCCAACGTCGTGGATTGGGCAGCTAATCAAAGGCTTGATTGGCTGTGTGTCCTTTAAAAGACGACTTTTCCATCATCCCCACACCAACACATGCAAAGACACCGTGGTAGCGTCCCCTCTTGGCGCACAGCAGGATTGATGGTATGTATTGGTGACTCACGTTCGTCATGGTTGTTTTGTGTAATTGTGATGTTCTATTTCAAGTTTTTTTTTTTATTTTATACATTTAAATGTAGTGTCACTGATTTCAACTTTGCAGACATTGTGAATTTTGTTAGGCATCTACATATTTCTGTTTTCCCTGTTCAACCATGCACACCTCTTGCTCCATTTATGATCCTGCCACCAAATTGCAAAATGTGTCCATGATTGTACATGAAAACACATATATGTCACTAAGTTCTAAACATATGTGTGTGTGTGTGCCAAGTGGCGTTCACAACAGTGTTTTGTAAATATAAATTCTCCATTTATTTGAAAAGAAAAAAGGAAATAGTGTTTGCATAGGTTTTTGGATTCCATAAGCACTGCAAGCAAAGATGCATTGCCCACATGTTGCCAAAGTAGGCACGTGTAGGCTGGTTTTTTGGGGGTTTTTTTAACCTTTTTTACTCCAAAACCATTGTAGCCACCTTTTTGGCTGCCAAAAGGAGAATGATGTTGTTTGGAGCTGTGTTTGGTGGCCTATCTGTGCTTTTTTTTTTTTATGTTACTGTGTTTTAAAGTCATATAATTAATCATCAGGCGTTGCATGGGAGGGCTCCACAAGGGTCCAATGGCAACTGACTGTTATATTGTGAACTGCTTTTTTTCTTTTTTATATTTTTTTTTGGTTTTTTTTAAAAACTGGGCTTTCAATTCAATGATAATTAATCAGCAGGTGCTGCATGGGGAGGGCTCCACAAGGGTCCAATGGCAACTCACTGTTATATTCTGAACTGCAGCTTACACTTTTTTTTTTTTATTGTTTTTTAAAAAATGTTGACATTTTTTTCACTTTGTAACATTTTAAAGTGCAAAAATGCAGTCACAATGTTGTTTGTAAACATTTCAGTCATCAACTTGTATACGGGGTATTGTGTGGCTGGCTAATGGTTAATGAACAACAAACTTCAAAACATTCTTCAACAGTGGTGTGTAACAATCATGTCACCATAGTGGTTCTGTTAGACACTTCCAACATATGATGTGGTTAGCCAAACTTGCTCGGCCTCTTGTCGTCACATGCTTGTTCACTCACATTAGCTGTCATTACATGTTAGTGCCAAACAATTTAATCAAAAAGATGAAGTTGTACCACAGTCCCTGTAATGCACTGTGTGGAGAGACTGGGTCATTTCTGACGTTAATGTAAGTGGCTTACTGGTTTATGTTGACCTTTCACCTTACAATCTTAGCTTAAATTGACCACATTTGATAAGTATTGCAAAACTGCATGTGCACACACTGTATGGTGTTGCCTCCACATAAACCAGGTCATTTTACTTAACAACCACAAGCAACATCCTTGGCTTGAGGGATATGTGGCTCTGGCCCATTTTGTCAGCCTTTATGTTGCCTTACACTGAAGCCGAGATCTGTAACCCCTCAGTGTGTTGTAATGGGCCCTGTTGCATTACTACATTGTTTGTTTAAATTTGATTGTTGCCAATGTACATGAGCACCACACAATTTTCCCCTACTTGGTTTTACATTACCTTAACATGCATGTTTGCTTTGGCCATGTCCATGTGTATTTTTAAAATAGCCTAAGCAATCATGCCTTGGAGGAGAGGGCGATATACATACAACTTCAGTGATGCTACTTTAGCTGGTTGTGTGGCCACCCTAAAGCTGCCAATGTTTGGCCTACATCCATTTGAATATAGTGGCATACGTACATACTGTTTGCCCATGTAGCTTCATGCCCTTATTGCCACATGCGTCATGTTTACCTGGTGAAATGTATGACCCATGAAGGACACATTAATCATGTGTTCACAGGGACACATATAGCCACATGCAAACACATGAAAGGACATGATACATGCATGTGTGTGTTGACAGTCTTTTTCTGTGTTCACAGATGACAGACAACCAGGAATATATCCGGGCCTTCATAGCCAAATACCAGGAGCTGGAGTGCTTGTGGCGGACCAAAGCGCCGGAATATAAGAACAATACGGCGCGGAGAGTGGCGTATGACCAGCTCATCGCACTCAGCCAGCAGCACAACTCGGGGCTGAGTGTGGATTTGAAGTTTGTGCAAAGTAAAATATCCAATCTGCGCACAGTGTACAAGAGGGAGCTAAATGAAGTCAACAAGTCTATGCGGTCCGGGAGTGGAACGGGGGAGGTTTATATGCCACGTTTGTGGTACTATAACCTCCCCCATTTCCTCAAGGACCAGCATCTCCCTCCGACTACACTGTGCAGCAGGGACTTTGCACAAACTTCTTCCGCCACTCTCCAAGTCTCGGCTCCGCCACAAGAGGTATGTTGTAGAGCTTTGTGGTCCTCTCTCTCCGCAATGGTGGTTGGAGACACTGGTGTTGTGTGTCACTGATCAAACATATGAGCGTGTGTTCTTTTAAACAGTGCACATTTGGGAATGGTGTGGTTTTGGCCTTTGTACTTCTAACAGACATAGTGTGCTAGTCTCAGCAGCTATGCGTGACCATGGTGCTTACTTATGTGAGTAGAGTAAGCAGTGTGTGTTGCAATACTTTTCAATCTGTCAATGGCTCACTAGTGGCGTCTTTTAAAATAGCTTACATTGCATGCTTTAAGTGGGCCAAGGGATGTTTGCTGTTAGAGCATAGATGTTTCGTTCTTTTACAATTTTTTTTTTATTTCCATTTTTTAACAGGACCCTCAAGGGCCCAGCCAGGAGGAGGCACCCGTTCAGGAAGAGCCCCCCACTACATCGGGGGGGAGCCTGATCCCGGTCCCACCATGCAGCACCCTCGGCCCAGTGAGGGGGCCAGACTACGAAGAAGACCAGCTCCCCCCTCTACCCAGCTGGGTGACTGGGCCAAGAGGGTGCTGCTGAACCTTGAACGTGTCCCTTGGACTGGGATCGGGCTTATGGTCAGTGAACGGATGTCGGAGCTGGCCCGGCCAGAAAGAACACACCTTGAGCGGATCATCACTCTGGCCCTGGAGGCGTCGAGGAATGGGACACTGAACGGGGAGACCGTCTTGGCCCAGCCACCACAGCCCCCCCCAGCAACCCCAGCGCACCCAGCCCACCCACGCCACCCAGCACCCCCAGCCCCCATCAGTGTCCCATCATCCACCGCAAATGGCTATGTTTGGCCCTGGACATATTCCTGAGGTGCTGAGGGAGCCATTTCCACCTTTCCCTCGGCACCGACCATACCCTGTTCCAGCAAGGGAACAGGGTGAATCTGCCATCACCAATACTGCTGCAGACTATGATCCATATTGGGGACGCTACCACCAACTATGACTTTGTCATCTGCGTTTTTTGAACGTGAAAGACTATTTTTTGGCCAATTTTGGTGAAATGAACCAATTTCTGTGTTTCCAATTTTAGGGCAAATAAAAATTTAATTTTGCATATCTGTGTATTTAATCTGGTACATGGAAAGGTTGCCCACAAGGTAAAATAATGTTCCGCACTTAAAAAGACACACAGGTGTGCCATACACTACAAGCAGGGTCAGCAGAGTATGTATTATGAGGCAAAAGATCCTCTTCACATTTGATGACAAAAATGTGTGTAGAGGACCTTTCAAGGGCAAAACAAAAGGTAATGGCTAAGTTTAAAATCATATGCAGGGCCAAATTCCCACTTTGAAGCATGTAGATAGGTATACACTGTGGCCCACACATGTTTTACCCTTAGCTTGACCTGAACACTATGTGCCATTGTGTATGGGGCCAGGTTTGGGCACACTGTTCCCCTCTCTAAAAATTATGTGTCTGCCGTGAGACCTCTTTGTCGTGGGAGGACACAAATTACATTCAATGTGTTGCTAATTGCCACTAAACTCTAAACATTCAAAACGCACACAAGTATTTTGGTGGTGGATTGTAAAATGTATTTTCATACTTGTGGCAAAGGCCAAGCCACACACCAAACTTTCTCATAAAACATTAAAATCTTGTAAAAAGATAAAAAGGAACCTAACATGGGTCAAACAACCATCCCGCCCAACATCACCAAAACACTGGGCTGGTCAGAGCTACAAAATGGGGAAAATTATTGTCAACATGACCACATTAGTTTGGCAACGTGCCAAAAGTTAAACATGTCAACATGACATGAGGGATGTTGTTCAACAACGAATTTTGGGGAAACTGTTGCCAAATCAATGATGGGTGCCATCAGGTCCATGGCTAGCCTGGTTTTCAAAGAATTGGTGCATCATGGCACCCACCACCTCTAGCTGGGTAGTTGCCTCCCGTAGCTTTGTTACGGCCTCTTGGTGGGCCTGCAGGAGTTCGAGATAAGATGTGACACCTAGAGTGGGGAAAACACACATCATTGTCAAAAAAAAAAAAACACTTTACTAGGGTTAAGTAGGTTAAAGGGTGGCCAAAAACAAAACTAACCAAGTCCTGGAGGCTCTCCCATTCCCAGGGGATGGGGATTGGCTAATCTGCCAACCCAAAGCAGCAGCTGGTGTGATTTCTAAGTGTAAAAACACAAACAAGGGAGTTTAGGTGTGTGTCTGCGAAAAAAAGTTGAATATTGTCACTTTAACAAACAAGGCGTGTACGCATTGCACACATACCAGACTCAGTGACAGCATGTTGGTGACTGGGTGAGTCAGGGGGGATGTGGAGTACGCCTCCATAATTAAGCCTAATGCAGATTGCTCGTGTTCTCTGGAATCCTCTGGTGGTGTGTAGCCCAATGAGCCTCCAACATGTGCAGGATGTGCCACAGGTGCAGGGGAGTCTGCAGGAACTGGCCCCGGTGAGTCACCTTCACGTGGTGCCGGTGAGGCGGGGGTCGATTGAGGGCGTGAGCCAACTTCTGCTCCTGCTGGTGAGCCCGGCGACACTGTGCCCCTTGAGAACCCGGCAGCTGGTCCTATCAGCAAGAGGACCTTGCCGCAAAGGTTAAAATAGACATTTTTATGTTTTGGACACTTTCTTAAGTAAAAGAAAGTCACCACAGGTCCTATCAGCCACAGGACCTTGCCGGAGCCATCGGTGGACCGCGGACAGGTGAGCAAACTTTTTTTTTATTTTTAACACTTTATTTTACTTAATTTCACTTCCGCAATGTATGTATATACATTGCAGAAGTGAAACAGCCCCACATAGTTGTTTATTTAGTGTTCCGGGGTGTTCAACACCCCGCCGATTCAATGAATAGAATTGAACACGAAAATCTAGGGTGGTGGATCATTTCTAATCCTAACAATATAGGCATCATGTTGCAGATAGTGCAGCAAAAAGGCACTCATGTGTCTGATACATTCATGAGGCCCAAGTTCTTGTTGTGTTGGTGGCGAGGTAAAACTCAAGCTTAGTACTTTTGTACTCTTCGACCAACCGCGAACAACAGAAAGGGGAATAATTTCTTCCTCATCCACTGACTGTTCTGTGCCCATCACCTTTTCATCCCATCATCTTCCATTTGTTCCTCAGCTCTTACATGTTCACTAAATTTTTGTCTCATACCATGAGCCCCCTCTGTCGTTCTACTCCACCAGTCTCCCATGGCACCTGCCTGTACAATGAGAATCTCTTCCTCTGAGACCACCATCTCATCCCGCAGACTTTTAAAAGTTTGATCCAGCATGTACTGCAATGGCCATCAGCTTTCAGAGATCATCTGAATCCACCACAAGGAAGAAAGACAGCATTTCTGTGGCCAAAAAATTGGAGCTGATGAAGTTCAGGTTCTTTGCTTTGGGATGTGTAGGAGGAAATAATATTTTACGTGGAGTAGGATGTACCAGGTAAACCGCTGCTGTGTGAGGAAAATGCAGCCGGAGATTTTATGGTGGGTTGACAAACAAGTGGTGTACTCAGTGTCTGTGACTGGTCAAAAACAGCAGGCGTGTCCAATTTCATAACAGCTGACAGGCTCTCACTGGCAGGAACTTCAGCAGGTAAACAAGTGGAGGTTCTGTTGGACAATACTTGCCATGGTGATGGAAGAGGAAAGAGCAAAAGATGTGATTGATGTGGTGGTGGATGGTGTTCGGTGAGGCAGTTTTAGCACAGTAACTTTGCCAGAGTAATGCATGGTGTTGGGCCATGTTGCAGTTTGTGCGTGTAGAAGTCAAATTGTTGAGTTTTTTGCATCTAATGAAATTTTTTTTACAAACTTTGAAAATAATGTGAGTTGGGTCATTCTTTGCAGTGTCAAAAAGGCCCATGCTAGGCAACCCTTGCTGCCCCTGACAAATGCAGACCTGGAACTGCTGTTCAGAGTCAGAGTTGTGACTGAGGATGCAGTGCTGGTTGTGCTTGCAGTTCTCAGTTTCTCTGTGGGAATACACAACTTTATCTCCTTATCTTCCTCCACATCCTCTTCTGAGCTACTCAGCTGTGTGATTCTGGGTTAATTCCAAGTGGGATTTTGCTCCTCATCAACATCCACACTGTTGTCCCACTCCGTGACTTGAGAATCTCCTTCCTTCTCCTCCTGCCTTGAATGCACAGTTCAGTGTGGGTGCTCCTCAGGTATCTAAGTCTCACCACTACACCATCTCCACCCCCGGGGGTTAAACTCTGGTGATGAAGATCTGAATTCTGCTGGAACCATACTTCCTCCTTCCCCAGATGAAATTCCAAAAGATTTTGGGCATCACTGCAGATGCTTTCTTCCTTTAAAGTATGTGAATCTTTGGGGCAGACATCGGAGGCTCATGGAATAGAATCTGTTAATATCTCTGCAGAAATGCCCATCTGTGTTTCTTCATAAGTTGTGCGGTTGTAGGGTTGTGACATGAGATGAAACATGGGTGATTGGGCGCCACCTCTGAGGATTGTATTGTGTGTGATGTTGAGTTGGAGGAACAGGAGGACAGCCCACTTAATGCAGCACTTGCCATGAACTGTAGCAATAGATCTGTTCGGGTCCTCATTCACATCTCATATCGCTCTGCTGCTGGCAAACAAAGAGACTTGACTGGTTGTAGAACAGGGCTGGCCAAGTGCAGTCCTCAAGGGCCACATGTTCACAGGATTTACTTAGCATTGCACGAGGTGTGGGAATCATCACTTCAGCAGGTGACAAAATTAGCACCTGTGTAATGCTAAGGAAATCCTGAAAACTTGCAGTTTTTAGACCTTGAGGACTGTAGTGGGCCACCCCTGAATTAGAAGTGTCTGTGGAAGTAGCCAAGGGGCAAGAGTAGTCCTTAATCCCTTTCACCACAACTGTGGCTCTAACTGGACTCTCTAGGCCCTGAGACCTCTGTGTGTGTTGTTTGATGCTTTTTTTGAGCAGATATTAAGAATTTACATCAAAATCTGCAAGTCTATCCCGAGGCCAGCAAAGTCTGTGACAGGTCAGAAGTGCTGTGCGCACATTGGTTTTTTCCCTGCACATTTGGTTCAGATTTCTTTTTTCTGCCCCCAAAACTGCACCAAACTGGCAGGAAAAAAAAACACATAGGCAAAGCACTCCTGAAGTCTCAGACTTTGCTGGCTTCAGTATAGACATACAGATTTTGATGCAAGTTCTAAAATTTTGCTTCAAAAGAAGCATCAAAAAATGTACTGTGGGGACAGGGCCTTATGGCCACTTTACACGTCCCGATATCGTCCCGATATTGTATACAACGGCACAGGAGCGCGCAAATTTTTGGCAGCAATCCAAGATCGCATAGGAGCTGTGACACAGGGTGATATCGGCAGGCAACGCCACTACGATGTATAAGCCCCCTCATACAAGCGAACCAGGGAACGACCATTTAACATGGGAGTGAATAGGGGAAGTTGTGCTCCAAATCGTTGTTGGGCTGTCAAACAGCACGATCCTGCCAGATCGTCCATCCAATATCGGGCAGT
The DNA here is from genome assembly GCA_033576535.1 of Allobates femoralis. Classification (NCBI taxonomy): domain Eukaryota; kingdom Metazoa; phylum Chordata; class Amphibia; order Anura; family Aromobatidae; genus Allobates; species Allobates femoralis. The sequence goes on from JARQOC010000002.1 coordinate 567,757,510, forward strand.
TGGAAAGCCTGCACAATTCTTCCCCGATATCGTTTTGGCATCGTTCTTGCATCAAATTGTACATTTACACCACACAACGCACGAACGATATCGGCGGCAACGGCCAATCCACGTGACTTTTTATCGTTGTTGGACAACGATATCGGGACGTGTAAAGCAGCCATTACACTAATATGGTGGGGTCACGTTCACAGAAGAATGCCCCATATGATGTAACAGCAGGCACGCAGGCATTGGTGAGAGTGTGACAATTGGTGCCATCAAAACATTACTGAAGTTCAGACTAGAGGGATCACATGGGGGCTATCCCCAAATTTGAACTGTGCTGCACTCCCTAACATTAACAATCCTCACTCGTGCTATCTCACAATATCTGAGAGATATATCTGCTCTGTCTCGTGCGGGATCGTGACTCTCACAAGACAGTTAAGGCCAGGTTACACATGGCGACATTGTTAACGATCGTTGGTCGGATCGCTGGGACATCGCAGCATGTAAACTGGCCTTTAGTGTTATGAGCACTGATGCCTCTGAGGATATCTCGGGTCACACAGTGGGAATTCCTGTTGCGTTATACCCACTGTGTAACCTTAGACAACCCTCAGGGAAGTCATGAGGATGTCTGAGGTTCATGAACGAGCCCAGAAGCATGGTGAGTGTGACAGAGGTGTTGAAGTTTGCTAAGTAATAGTATAGGAAGATAATGTCTGTGCCAAAACAGTGG
>JARQOC010000002.1:567758333-567922505 GCA_033576535.1 Allobates femoralis
GACGACAAAGATTGTGATTGTGATTAGATTGTGAGCCCCAATGGGGATAGTGTTGCAAATGTATGTAAAGTGCTATGGATTTAATAGTGCTATATGAATGAATAAATATTATATTACAAAAAATTTACTTTTATATCATTTCACTTTTATCATTTTGATCTATTTATTTGTATTTTGACTGAAATTTGGCCTAAACTTTTGAAAATATGTAGAACAATATTATGGGTTAACATTCACAACATAAAAAAAAATAGAAAAAGACAGAAAAGATTTTAATGTATGGAATGAAACATTGCAGCCAATATGCTGATACCTATACTGACTAATATTGTTTGAGGAGGAAAGAAAAGTATAATATATCTAAGTTCTAATTATAAGGTGAATCTTCAAAAATTCCTATTTAATAAAGTAGAGCCTCAATTATATAAATCAATTCATCTTGCCGGCTGCAAAAATTGATTAATGTTCTAAATTATTTAATGTTGGTATCCGATGGAATGTCTGTATACTAGGTCATACCTCAACACTTATCAAAAACGGTGTGTTTTCCACTAAGGACATTAAGAATGTTTCAAATATTGTAATACAACGAAAAGAAAATTAATTAGCTAATTAAAAAGCGATATGCACGAGCAAAGCACTTTTACTTTTTGAAGAGCTTTTAAAACTTGTGGTTAATCAGATTGCGGTCATTTTTAATCATCAGAAGATTTGATTTTTACTGTTAATAAAAGAAAATTAGAACTCCAGCCAATATTTCAGGCCAATGTTGGATGAGATATTTGGTATATTGAAGATTATAGCGATATTTAACTAACAAATTTGATTTTGGTTAAAGGGGAAATCACATTATCTCCCGGAGAGAAAGAACATTTCTCTAGTTGACATATTGTCTGATGAAAAAGTATATTCCTGCCTGGTCTATAGGATTTTCCAAATTACCAGTAAAACATCTGTGAGGGGCAGAGAAAAAGTGGCAGCATTGTTATGTAAAGGATATATAGAAGTTATTGTAAAAAACCTACACAGATACATAGTTGAATCTGTCTAGAAGTAGGTAGTATTGCTGTAAAAATATATTTTATTGTATGATTTACTCGCACTCACAATTACTTGGATATTATGTGCAATCATTATATACAGTAAAGGAGGTAGATGCTGAATGTGTAGGGTCCCTGTGCAGAACTCATGTCTGGGCACCCACCCATCTGCCAGGTCCCAACTGCATATAAAAATACCTATTCACATTAGACACATACATCCATGTGTATGAGCAGCGGATAAAAAAGTCTATAAAAGTAAAACAATTCACAAGAATTTTTAGAAAATAAAAAGGAGAATTTAATATAATTGAACAATACAATTCACAGATAAAAATAATGAAAAGTATTATATATAAACATTGGGACACGTTGAAGGAGGATACAATCTTGGGGTCACTTTTACCTGATAGGGCCAATTTTATTTATTATTATTTATTATTATTATTAAATTAATTAATTAATTAAAATTTCACATGTTTTGTTATGCTCATGTTTAGTTCCTTTGTGTGTAGTGGAATAACAAAAAGAAAAAAGGAAAATTAGACTTAATTTCACACAAAACTTCTAAAATCAACTAGACAAAATTGTTGTCACCCTCAACTTATTATTTGCTTTCACAACCTGTGAATAAGGAGCTGAAAAGGATATAAGCGCAGATAGGGTCTTAAGGCCGCTTTACACGTCACGATATCGCAACGCAACTACGATAAAAAGTCACGTGGTAGGGGCGTTGCAGTTGTTATCGTTGGTGAGTTGTGTCGTGTAAATGGGCAACGCAAATCAAAAACGATGCAACTTCAATATCGTTTGTGAATTGTGCATGCTCTTCAACCATGCAATATTGGCTTGATGATCTGGCAAGATCGTGCTGTGTGACAGCGCAACTACGATTTGGAGTGCAACTTCACCTAGTCACTCCAATGTTAATTGGTGGTTCCCTGAGTTGCTCAGACACAGTGTGCAAGAGGGGCGTATGACATCGTAGTTGCGTTGCCTGGCGATATCTCCCTGTGTAACATATCCTATGCGATTTTGGACAAGTGCCAAAAACGTGCGCGCTCCCGTGAAGTTGTATGCAATATCGGAATGATATTGCGACGTGTAAAACGGCCTTTAGGGTACCTTTACACGTCTCAACATTGCATGCAATTTCACTTGCAACTTACTGGTTGCAGTGAAATCATGGACACATTGTTCCATTTGTACACGGCAACAAAATGGAACAATGTGTCCATGATTTCACTACAACCAGTAAGTTTCAAGTGAAATTGCATGCAATGTTGCAACTTGTAAAGGTATCCTTAAGGCCCCGTCACACCTGGGGACGGGGCTGGAGATGTCGGTGGAGGTTGGCGGGTGCGCGCACGTTTATGGCGCCCCGCCAGCGTCGCCGTCCCTTATTTACATGAGGCGACATCTCCAGCCCCACGCCGGCGAGCTGACAGGCGGCATTGCCGCCGGGGTGTTTGAAAAACCCAGCGGCGATGCAGGACAATGGGAGCCTATGGCTCCCATCGCCTATCAGCTCGCCGGCAGCCGGTTACATGGGGCAATGTGTGCACATCGCCTCAGATTGGTCGCCTGGTTTCAGAGCACTGCTCTGAAACCAGGCGACCTCCCGGCGGCGCCGACATCGCCCCTTTACATGAGGCAGCGTAGGGGCGATGTCGCCGCCGATAGGCCACGCCCCTACATCACCTATGTAATTGGCGGCGATGTCACCCCATGTGACGGGGCCTTTTGTTTCACATAAAATTAAGTCATAAAAAGTGACCTAGAGAGGCTCACCCTCAAGGGTTGTGACAGTCACAACCACTATAGCGCATCAAACGGCTGCAGCAGACCCTCGTGGAATCAGCAGATAATGAAGAGAATAGGAAAACCACACTGCCATTCTCATAATTAATCATCTGAGAACAGCAACACGATTTTAAACCCTTTTCCTATTTTCTTCATTATTGCACACCCTTCGGAATAAATAACTGCAATTAATGACTTCCTACCATCAAAAATGTTCTTAGACCCCTTTCACATCAGTGTTTATTGAAAAATGCGGCAGTTGCGGTAAAAAAACGCATCTTCCGCATTTTCCGCCTAACGGCCGCACTTGCAGCATGCTAGCAGCAAGCCCCATGCTTTGTCTATGGGGCTTGCAGTAAGTGTGTGGCAGGTGCAGCAAGTGTGGTTCCGGCAGTTGCGGCTGCAAAAAAAACGCGGTCAGCAACTTCCGCAACTACCGGAACCGCATTTGCCATTAGGTGGAAAATGCGGCAGATGTGGTTTTTTGACCTCAACTGCCGCATTTTTAAAAAAATACTGATATGAAAGGGGCCTTACAATGCTCAACTGGAATTCTAGCCCACTTATCTCTTGCAAACTGTTCCAGTTCTTTCATATTTGAGGGCTGCCTTCTCCTAACAGCAATTTTAAAATCTCTCCACTGGTGTTCAATAGGATTTAGATCCAGTCTCTTTGCTGGCCACTTCAGAACTCTACAGCACTTTGTTTCCATAATCAGATTGTGGGTGCTTCTTGAAGTATGTTTGAGTACATTGTCCTGATGGAAGACCCATGACACTGGACATTTTATTGCGACCCATAATCCTTTGATAATCTTCTGATTTCATCATGCCTAGTGCACAGGCAGTAAAACAATCCAAAACATCTTTGAACCTCCACCATATTTGACTGTAGGTATTATGTTTTTTCTTTTTAATAATAATAATAATAATAAGAATAATGACCTTTATTTATATAGTGCCAACATATTCCGCATCGTTTTACAAATCAGAATCATATACAAACAGCCATATGAAACCGTTTTGGAAAACACAATAATTAAAAGCAAAAAATAATGATGACCCTGCTCGCAGGAGATTACAATCTACAGTAAGGTGGGGGGGACACAAAGTACAGGGGCTTATGTACAATCATGGTCCAGCCATTTTTAAGAAGTGTTGAATATATTAGAGCGGAATAAGTGGCCACCAGCCAGTCTGTGTAGAGCTTTTGGGTCTGATGGAGTTAAATAGTTAGGTTCAAGGAAGTAGTAGATAACCTATATCTGAATGACGCTGATTAGGGGGAATGATAGGCCGCCCTAAAAAGATGTGTTTTTAGTCAGTGCCTGAAGCTAAGTGAATTGTAGGTAGCCCTAATTTCTTCCAGCCACTAATAGGTTAGGACTGCGGAGCCACGGTCCTGACTTATCAGCAGCGGGAACTGCGTGCAGCTGCGCACCGGACCGGAGGGCATATTAGCCCTCCGGTTCTTTGTGCTGATCCAGTCCAGGGCTGTCAGGTTCATCCCTGACAGCCCGGACTGGATCACACCGCAGTGTGAAGGCACCCTTAGCAGTCCTTCTATGTCTCTGTCCGCCAGTGGGCTGGGTTCAATTCTTTTAATGATTGATAATTCATATAAAATAATTAGTTTTCTAAAACCTTCTTATCAATGTGCTAGAGAAATAAATCTTTGTGCAACAATTCTATAATAAAAAAGAACCTTTGAAGCATGAAAAAACACAAAAATGCTTACCTGTCTGTCTCTAGATTCAAGTCTTTCAAGCCATGGTTTTCTTAGGAACTATTCCCCTGGACTTCTGTATCCCCATTTGCTTTTAGAGCCAGTTATGCATTGCAGTGCAATATGTTTCCAGTCCCATCAGTGTGGAAATGTTTAATTATGTATTCTTCCAAACACTTTCATATGTTAAGAGACCACCTTAAACATATTCATGAAAATAAAATTAATTCAGAACATTTGGCTACCTAATTTTTGCCATAGGTATATTTGATTACACATAAATCATATATTTCAACATTGAAAGTACATAACCAAAAATTAAAAGTCATGGAATTCTGTAAATCACAGTACAGTGAGACATGTTAATGATGTGCAATTAATTAAATAACGATTATTTTCTTTAAAGGATCTTAATTTATTATTTATTAAGTATTAGCATCCTACACAGAAATATGTGCACTTACACATCATGGCAAGCTAGTTGTGAGGTAATTAAATGTTGGCTGGGAAGTGTTCTGCCACACTGAATGCATTTGGTCATACAAGTCATGAAGGTCTGCTTCTGGCAGCTCCTTTTACATTTAAAGACCAGTCTATGTCCTATATGGGTTTGATGGGAGACAAATTCAAAGACGCTGCGAGGAATGTTTAGGCAGTGCAGTATGCTCACAGTAACACAATCAATATACAACCTGGCCTTGTCATGTTTTAAAACAGCTCTTGAAGCACTATGGAGAAATCGCAATCAAATCAATGTAACAGCGAACTGCTAGCGTATCTGTAATAAAGGCTATAGGAGTTTGACTACCATATATTATGCCACCCCATACCATAATCCTGGGGGTAGGACAGTGCCTCTTCAGGCATCTTCATGGAATTTCCCATATGGTCTTTAGACCAATCTCTATCATTGCAAGGTAAATGACTTTTCGCTGAAGAACAGATCTTCACTTCATCATCCATTTCCATCTTGCTCAGCATTTAGAATACAGTGCAGAAGGTCAGTGAAACACCTTCACATCGCATCAGTCATAATCCAAGGATTGTGGTATATGATGGCATAATGTACTTTGGCCAGACTCCTTTAGTCTTCATTACTAGAGATGCAAACATCTGAGTGTTTGGATTTGGTTTGGTTCACCAAATGCCGGGGTGTTTGCTGAATTGTTTGCCGAACAGTTTGCCGAGCCCCACGTACACCATTGAAATCAATGGCAGGCAACAAGAAACACATAGAAAACACCTTCAGAGGTGTCCAAAAGCTGCCAAACACAACTCAAATAACACATACATACATACACACATAGATCATCTTACCAGTCTCTGCTGCTTGCTTGCTCCTGGGTCCACTCTCCTTATCACTTACTTCTAGTCCCACCCATTAAGCTTCATGCATTTCAATGACAATCAGCCAATCCCAGATGCTCATGCTCTGTGAGAGCATCTGTGATTAGCTGTTGCAATCAGACTGCATTTTCACAATCTAGAAGGTGTCTGTGCTTGGTTGTCATGCACTTTAGTAAATGGCAATTAACCTGGCGTCATAGTGTGTAAAAAAAAAATAATGGAAATAAATTGAGTAGGGCTCCTCTGTATTTTTCCATCTCACCACAAATAAAGCAGACAGCTGCGAGCGGCCACCCTCAGCTGCCTAGTTTTAGCTTGGCTGGCAAAAAAATACATATGGCTTTGCCTTATTTTCATTTGCCAGTCAAGGTAAAACTAGGCAGCTGAGGGCTGGTATTCTCAGCAGGGTGAGGGCCCATCATTATTGGTCCCCCCACCTTATAGAATAGCAGCCTTCAGCTGCCCAGAAATTGCTGCATTTGTAAGAAGCGACAATTCCTGGCACCTCTACCTGGCTTTTCCAGTTACTGTGTAGTGGTGGCAAACTGGATAGAAAGGGGTTAATGTCAGCTTTGTATTGCCAGCTGAAGTTAAGACCAAAATTCTTAATGTCAGACTCAGCCATTAAGAATTTCAAGTAAATAGTAAAGAAGACACAGTACAGAGTGAAAACTGTTTATTAGAATTAAGACCACAAATATGTATCTGGACTCCATCTATATTACTCCCTCATACCCATCCTTGATCCTTTGCGATGTCTTCTTGATTGGAGGCTGCGGTGAAGAGCACAGCATCCTGTCACCGCAGCCTCCAAATATTGAACGAATAAGCCGCCAGGTCCGGTCCGGAAGCGGTGACTCCTGAGGTCACCTGACAACAATTCAGGTAAGCATGTTACCCGCTCTGGTTAGCTGCTACCTTGCTTACCTGAACGGTGACCTCAGCAAGTCACAGCTTACTGGACCGGAACTGGCGACTCATTCATTCAATATTAGGAGGCTGTGGTGACAGTATGCTATGTCCTTCTTCTTGTCTTGGTCAAGGAAGTCATGAGCCTTAGGCCCATGCAGCTAGTCCCAAGCGATGGCATCTGCATATTGAATCTTCTCAACAAAAGACACATGAGAATGGGGTGGTTGATGCCTTGTTGGATAGTTGCTTGCAGGGTGTAGGGGTCCCCACATGACATTGTCCCAGTTGAATACCTCTGGAGGTGGTGAGGATGATCCACACAGCTGAGAAACGATGCCTTCTAAGTGCTCCTCTTCATCCTGTGCCCCATAAAGGTCCTGGTAGTATTGGGCAATGGGATCCAGTAGCGTCTGTGACACTGGCTGCAGCTGGAATCTACCCTGACATGTTTCCAGATCATTTGCAGTCTGACATGTGATGCCCCCGGTCCCAGATACCTTAGAGTAAGAGTCACCTGACTGCTGGGACTCCTCCGGTCCGCTTCTTGCATCGGAGCCCAGGATTGGATCCACACCTCTTTGCAGATGAGGCCCAAACTGGAAAGTGTGGTGGAGTTCCAGCTGACATGTGTCTGCATCTCCTCTCCATGATGCCACTCTGGGTTTGGTTCTGCTGATCCACCTTCTGCTCCTGGGGTGGTTGGAAGATGATATCTTCCGAGTCCAGGTCAGCCATGCTTTGCAGAGGATCCATCAGCAAAGTACTATGGAATGTAGACAGTGTACCTGCGTGCCACAGGGAATTAACAGGTAAGATGGCGGGAGACGCTGACAAACGATGAGTTTGAGTGTGTTCTATTTCCCTAAGGGGCATGCCTTTTCCATTGAGTGACATGATTCAGAGCCAATCAGTTGCCTAATGCCTAGCTCCTAATTAACCCCTCTATGTCATGCCATTAGGTGTGACAATTGGGATGCAGTTACTTAGTTGCAGACATTATTGAAGTGTGACATCTTTGTAGAAACATAATGATGAAATAAATGAGCTTATTCAGGTCATCCACCATTCAACATCAATTCATCTGAAATGCTAAATAAGGCTACTGGGCACTGCAGGAATGCCAGGACATCTGTAATATAAATTATTCATGAAATGTGAGCCCCAATGATGACAGTGTTGTAAATGTATGTAAAGCACTATGGAATTAATACAAATAAATACATATTATTAGTAGTATTACAGCATTAAATAGTGATTGCTCATTTTAAATATGCAATAGCCATACTATGGGGTTTCAGATCATGGATGTGAAGCATAAAATGGCCATATGCTATTTTTATATGAATTGCTATTACATAAGTGTAGAACAGATGGCCTCAAATGCTGGTAACCCTCTGCAATAATAAAGGTTTGCTCTCCAATTAATAAACAAATTCACAAAAAATTCCCTTAAAAATATAAAGCTCTCTTAAACTCATGTTTTAAGGACATTGTTAGCGACCAGGACTACCCAGCTGATGTCACATCTACCACTGTTTCCAAAATTCAAACCCTGCAGGTGTCAAAACACCTGCAAACTCCAGGAAGCATAAAAAAATTCCCCAAAATTCTACAATTTAACACAAACTAGTAGACCCGATGGCTGCGGACATTCCTAACCATAGGTTAGATGTAGTCACCGGCCAATGGGTCTTCCGGCGAGCATTTTGGCCCCCAATAAACAGGTTAAGTTTTAGGGACATTTTAAATTTCAAACTTTTACCCATAGCCGCATTCGCCAACTTTTGGGGAAAGTGTTCAGGTTTCAAATCACTGAACCTAATCAGCTATGTTCTTGCCCAATTTGAAATTGGTGAACAGCAAAGTTTGCTCATCACTATTCATTACAGGTATACCTTATAACACCTTAATGTTAGATTGATTTGGTTGTGAAATTAGTGGAATGGCCATTTCTTTAAAGCAGGCTTGTGGCCTACCGAAGAATGTTATGCAGCTCGTGGAGAACTGGGAGGCATCTGTTTAATTCTACCTATGTCCAACTGTATTTGCATCTTAAAGATGCAAATACAGTTGAACACTGTGGCACTGGGACATTGGCAGAGAAGTGCGCTCATCATCTCCGCCCCCCATGCAGTGGCATGATGAGGTCATTATGCTATAACCTCATCCCTCTGCTGCTGCTGTAGTACAGAGGTGGAGAGGATGTGGCCAGAAACAATAAGCACTCCAGGAGGAGCTGAATATTAAATATTCTAGGGGGTTAAATATCCTATGGGGTTGGTGTTACTATGAGGGCACCTTGTAGGGTAATGAGGGAGAATTGTGAAGGATGCAGAGAGGCAGGGTGTTTAGGGAATATTATCCTCCTCATACCCAGAAGTCTTATTATTACTATTATTATAAATTATTTATAGAGCACCATTGATTCCATGGTGCTGTACATGAGAAAGGGTTATATACAAACAAGTTAAAAATATAATGAACAAACTAACAGTGACAGACTGATACACAGGGGAGAGAGGACCCTGCCCTTACAGGCTTACATACTACAGGGCAGTGGGGAGAGAGAGAGTAGGTTGGGTCTGCTCTGGTGGTGGTGGAGTGCCGGGTCCAATGGTGGTGGAGCGCCGGGTCCAGTGGTGGTGAGGTGGCACTGTAGTTATTGCAGGCTGTAGGCTGTTCTGAAGAGATGGGTTTCAGGTTCCACTTGAAGGTTCCGAGTGTGGGGGACAGTCGGATGTTTTGGGGTGTAGAATTCCAGAGAATGGGGTTTGCTCGGGCGAAGTCTTGCAGGCGGTTAGATGAGGAACGTACAAGTGTGGAGGAAAGAAGGAGGTCTTGGGAGGATCGAAGATTACGAGTTGGATGATATCGGGAGATTAGTCCAGAGATATATGAGGGGGACAGATTGCGGACTGCTTTGAAAGTCAGTGTTAGTAGTTGCGTCCTGGTTCTTCCTTTCAGCAGCGCGGATCACCAGCAATTCATCCTGTTTTTTCTAGTTGTATGCCACATTGCACATGGGAGTGTGGATACAGCGGCAGCTGTATGAGAGCAAATACTGGTTGTGGGTTCACACAACCTGATCAGTTGAGCAAATTTCAACGGACAATCGTCCCTCTCTGCTACAAGATAAGACCCTATGTGCTTTTTTGCCTCTCATTTCTAGATCAGCATGCAGGTGATACTGGAAGTCATGGGACTTTATGAGTTGTCCCAGACCAAGGGTGTAGATTGAAAAAAGGAGGGGCACAGGACAGAGCCTTGAGGGACCCCAACAGACAGGGGATGGGGTGAGGAGGTCGTGTGGGAGTGGGAGACGCTAAATGTGCTGTTGGAAAGGTAGGAAGAGATCCAGGAGAGGGCAAGGTCAGTGATACCAATGGAAGAGACGATTAGTAATAGGAGACAGTGGTTGATTGTGTCAAATGCAGAGCACAGGTCTAGAAGGAGGAGGATGGAAAACTGTCTGTTAGATTTGGCTGTTAGTAATTTTGGTCAGGGCAGTTTAAGTGGAGTGGTGGGGGCGGAAGCCGGATTGAAGGTTGTCAAAAAGAGAGTTGGATGAGAGGTGGGATGAGAGTACTTGCTTTTTGAGAAGTTTGGAAGTGAATGGCAGCAGGGATATGGGCCGGTAGCTGGATGTAGAAGTGGGGTCGAAGGATGGCTTCTTTAAGATAGGTGTAATTGTTGCATGTTTGAAAGCAGAAGGAAAGGCACCAGAAGTTAGTGATAGGATGAAGAGATGGGTTAGGGCTGCGATAAGTATGGTTGTGAGGTTGGGGAGGAAGTGGCATGGGATGGGGTCCAGTGCACAAGTGGTGAGGTGTGATCTGGAGAGGAGGTGTGCAAGGTCTCCTTCAGTGATGGAGGGGAGAAGAGATAGTGGGGAAGGGAAGTGGTTTGGTATACATGGGGGTTGTGGTGGTTGGGTAGCAAAGACTTGTCTGATCTGTTCAATCTTGTTGGTGAAGTGTGTTGCAAAGTCTACAGAGATATGAGAAGTAGGAAGGGGCAGTGGAGGAGGGAGTTAAATGTGTTGAATAACTGCCTGAGGTTGTGGGACAAAGAGGGTATGAGGGTAATGAAGTAAATCAATTTAGTGGTAGTGAGTGCTGACTTGAATTTGAGAAGTGCTTGTTTGAATGCTGTGTAGTGTTGATGCAAGTGTGTTTTCTTCCAGTGGCGCTCTGCAACCCTAGACGCCCGCCGCAGATTTTTAGTGGTGTTTGTGTGCCAGGGTTGTCTGTTGATTTGTCGTTTTCTGCCATGAACGAGAGGGACACCTGCATCAATAGCTGAAGTGAGTGTAGAGTTGTAGAAAGCTGTGGCATTATCTGTGTCGTAGAGTGAGGATATGGTTGATAGCAGTCAAATGTCATTGGAGATTGTGTGAGCATCAAGATGTGTGAGGTTTCTGAGGGGGTGTGCAAGTTGGTGGACATGAGTGGCAGGTGAGGAGGACAAGGATGAGAAAGTGAGTAGATGGTGGTCAGAGGGGGGAGGAGGGAGGTTGTGGGTTTAGTTAGGGAGCAGAGGCGGGTGAAGATGAGGTCTAGTGTATGTCCATCTGTATGGGTGGCTTTGGAGGACCATTGAGAGATGCCAAAGGATGAAGCAAGTGATAGGAGTTTGGAGGCTGTTGACTGGGTGGGTGTCAATGGGGATGTTGAAGTCGCCCATTATGATGGTGGGAATGTCAGCAAAGAGAAAGTATAGGAGCCAGATGGAGAGTTGGTCAGACAGGGCTTATAATACAGTTATTGTATGTTTAATGTAAAAATATAATAGAACAAGACCAAATAACATTATCTTCAGTATTGAAATTTTAAAAAGTCACAGGATATGAGTTCTATGTACACTACAGTTTCCACCCATTCTAAACCACTTCAAGTTATCCACAATGACATTATATCATTAAAACCGTTGTACACTACAGTGTATGCAAGGTCTGAAGAGGTTATGGAGAGGGGTGAGGTGTATGGGGGACTTTATGGAGAGGACCAGGGTGTATGTGGGACACTATAGAAAGAGACAGGGTGTGAGTGGGAAAATTATGGAGAAAGGTGCTGTGCTGGGGGGAATATTATGGTTTGAAGCTGTGTGTGTGGATTTTATGGAGAGGGGCAATATGGGCGGATATTATCAAAGAGGCCGTGTGGGTGATAATGTGGAGAGTGGCAGTGTGGGTGGAATATTGCGTAGAGAAGCAGTGTAGGGGGCTATTAGTGGGAATAGTGTAGGGAGACATTACAGATAGGGGCAGTCTAGGTGAAATTTTGTGGAGAGGGGCAGTGTGTGGGGATATTATGGAGAGGTGCAGTGTGGAGGGAACATTATGAAAAGGCCCAGTGTGTGTAGGGACAAAGTGGAGAAAGGAAGTGTAGAGGATATTATGGAGAGGGACAGTGTGGGGATATTTTATGAAGGTAGCATAGTGAGGGGCAATTATTTATTCAGTGGCACACAATGGGAGATATTCTTATTTATGGTGCAGTATAATGATATTTTTCTTTTTAAAGACACCATGCCGGGAAGTGTTGCAAAAGGCTGGTGAATAGGGAACTTTGGAGAGATGTGCTGCGGGTCTGAAATCATAACAAGGAGTCTACTATGGCAAAAGGGTTGGAGACAAAAGAAATGGGTACAATTTCAATCAGAGTAATTGTACTCAAAATGTAATCTATACGATACCTGAATATTGTGGTTTATTATGATACTTAAGACTGCCACCAGGAATTTCAGTGTTGCACACTGGCAACAATTTTGGACCCCCTTGAGACTCTGCCAAGGCTCCACCCAAGTGCTGACTCCACCCCTCAAACCTTTCACAGTCCCACAACTACTCTTGAAAAATCTCCACTTCTGCATGTCCTTAAGACTCACACATTAACAGTTCCCATCGAACACCATATCACATAGACATCCTTCAGCTTTTGTTTTGGCCAAAATACATTTTAAACCCTTAGTGATCAGGACAAATTTTTTAAATCTGACCAGTGTCACTTTATGAGGTTATAACTCTGGAATGCTTTATTAGATCCCAGTGATTCTGAGACTGTTTTCATGGCGTATTGTACTTCATATTAGTGGTCATTTTAAGATGATATTTTTTTGCATATATTTGTTAAATTAAATTTGTTAAATTGGGACTTTTTTATGCCCTTAGACCAGAGAGTTGTGCAACACAAACTAGTTAATAAATAAAATTTTCTCATCGCCACGACAGCACCCACAGAGAGAGAGGGGATCCGCCCCCAGGGACAGGAAACCTACAGATAAAAAGGGTCGGTCCCTCTCACCAGGGCTGGCGTCAGCACCCGACTTACCCGGGCAAGAGCCGGGGCCCAGAATTATCTGGGGGGCCCAGAGCTGCCTGGGGGCCCAAGCCATCTGCCACAGAACAGCGTCCCCTGTCCTGTATTTTCCAGTGGCAGTGGGCCATTGGGCAATGAATATGTGCCCCTGACAGTTGGCCTCCTGGAGCCCCCTGCGTGCTGCTGCGGACCCCCTCTCCTGACCTGTGCAGCAGATATCTGACAGTCACTATGCCGATCTGCACTGAGCGGGAGCTCTATGGTCTCTGGCAGGAAGTGCAGGTCAGGAGATCATATAGAGCTCAGATCCCGGCTCAGGCATAGTGACTGTCCGATCTGATGGATCATGGATATCACCTTCTCCCACACAGGTTAGAAGGCAGAACGGGAGGGAGAGTAGCAGGGAGAGCAGGAGCGGAGGGCCGCAGCAGCAGCACACAGGAGTGATGAACTGCTGTATCCAAGTACAGTCCTAATGTATCTAAGCCTATCATGTGTGATACTACTTAACCCTGTTTCCAAGACTACCATGTGTGACAATTCCTGCTCTAAGCTAAGCCTGCTATGCATAATATTGAGTGATGTTCCAATGTATCTAAGCCTATTATGTGTGATACTGCAGCCTGATGTGCTGATGTATCTAAGGCGGCCGTCACACGGTTCAATTTAATGCACGATATCGCCTATGTGATCTGCTTTTTGATCGCTTAAGCGATATCGTTTGTGCATCGCTGCGTGCGATCAAGCGATTTTACAATGTAAAATCGCTTGATCGTTAGATCGCAGATATGAGAGCCGGAGCTCATATCAAGCGATAAACGCTTGTTCAATCTGCTTCATCGTAGTGTGTGACAACACCATGAACGATCTCCCAGCGGCAGAGCCTATGCTGGGAGATGGTAACTATGGTAAACATCGGGTTACTAAGCGCCGCGCGGCGCCTAGTAACCCGATGTGTACCATAGTTACCAGCGATCTCGCTGGCCCACATCGCTGGTGGGTCTGTCTGTGTGACAGCTCACCAGCGATGTGAGCGATATTGTTAGCGATCGCGCGTGCACGTGATCGCTAACAATATCGCTCACGATATTGTAGCGTGTGACGGCCGCCTAAGCGTGATATATATGATACTGACTGATGAACTGCTGTTTCTAAGCCTGCTATGTATAATACTGACTGATGTTCTATTGTATCTAAGCCTATTATTTATGATAATGACTGATGAACTGCTGTATCTAAATTAAACATGTGTGATACTGCTTGATGTGCTAATGTATGTAAGCCTGCTATGTGTGTTATCGACTGCTGTATCTAAGCTTGTGTGTGATACTGCCTGATGTGCTGATGTATGATGGGCCCCCATTTCAGGACAGGAACAAATACACAGCGCCCAGGGACCCACAGCAGTGGGGACAGCAGAGCTCTGCTGTGTGTCCGCAGTGTGTGTCCGGTCAGGGCTCCGCAGTGTGTGTCCAGTCAGGGCTCCGCAGTGTGTGTCCGGTCGGGGCTCTGCAGTGTGTGTCCGGTCAGGGCTCCGCAGTGTGTGTCCAGTCAGGGCTCCGCAGTGTGTGTCCGGTCGGGGCTCCGCAGTGTGTGTCCGGTCGGGGCTCCACAGTGTGTGTCCGGTCGGGGCTCCACAGTGTGTGTCCGGTCGGGGCTCCACAGTGTGTGTCCGGTCGGGGCTCCGCAGTGTGTTTCCGGTCAGGGCTCCGCAGTGTGTGTCCGGTCGGGGCTCCACAGTGTGTGTCTGGTCGGGGCTCCGCAGTGTGTGTCCAGTCAGGACTCCACAGTGTGTTTCCGGTCAGGGCTCCGCAGTGTGTGTCCGGTCAGGGCTCCGCAGTGTGTGTCCGGTCGGGGCTCCACAGTCTGTGTCCGGTCGGGGCTCCACAGTGTGTGTCCGGTCGGGGCTCCGCAGTTGTGTGTCCGGTCAAGGCTCCACAGTGTGTGTCCGGTCAAGGCTCCACAGTGTGTGGTGCTACCAAATTAATGTTTCTGGGAGAGAGGGAGATAGAGAGAAAAAGAGCTAGCGAGTCCACAGAAAGGAAGGAGATGGGGGAGAGAGACACAGAGGGAAAACAGCGCACATGGGGGAGAAACATCATACAGGGGAGAGACAGCGCACAGTGGGGAGACAGGCACAAGGCATGGAGACCCAGTGCACAGGGGAAGACAGGCTCAGAGATGGATTATGTTTGTGGGGAGTGTATATATATATGTATTACGGTTCACATTATATATCTATATACTGTGTGTATATATATAAAATATATATATATATATATATATATATATATATATATATATATATTAAATAATTATGGGTTAAAAGGGCCCGCTGAGACTCTTTCGCCCGGGGCCCACAGAAACCTGGAGCCGGCCCTGCCTCTCACCTCCTCAGTTGGTTTCCTGTCCCTGATGGTAACCTGCAGCAAGCATGAAGAGCTTACCAGGGTCCAATCAGCCTCTGTGCAGTCTCCATATGGACGGCAGGGCCTGGGGCTTCAGAGGCAGCATTGGGAAGTCCTGTTCCAAGCTCTCCCTTCGTCTGAGGTATCCGTGCGGTCAGCGCTGGGGGAGGCCACCCTGACGCATGGGGAACACGGGAACACTGCGTATCACCAGGTTCCTGCTGCGGTGCACGGGGTTGCAGTGGTGCTGGGGGCACTGATTGTGGCGCCTGCGGTTCCACTGGCTCCTCCGGCGGACTGGCGGTGGGAGCGGTGCGGGGCACGCGGCCGCACTTCCGATTGCGGCTGGTGTGCATGCGCAGTGTCTCTCTGCGCTCTGACCCGGAAGTGGCGTCATAACCACTTCCGGGGTTACTGGAGAGGTGTGCTCATGGGAGGAGACGTAAAAGGCGTCGTGCAGGCACTATCTGGTGGCGAGTCATGTCCTCTCCAGGGGCTTCAGAGGGGCGCCCTCTGGGAGAAGAGGTGCACACCAGCAAGGGCAAGTCCAGTGGTCGCTCCAGGGATGAGAACTCCGCAGACAGGAGTGAGAGGACCAGGACGGATCCTTCTGCCACTCAGGCTGGACCTCCACCTCCGCGACTGGTACATGGGGTTTTCTGTATTAGTGGGTGAGTGGAGGCTCGGCCTGGTTTTCTGATATCCTCCTTAACTGTATCCCTCTCTAAGAAAGTTTAGAAGGTGAAACACCAGCAATGTGCTCTGTGTCCCCAGCTTCTCCCTGATAACTATTCAAAGTGCCTGTGCCAATCCTGTTTTGCCACAACCTTACAAGAAGAATCTCCCGTGACAGATATCCATGCCATGATTAGGGAAGAATTGCAGGCCTTCTCTCAGTAGCCTCATTCTAAGCGAGGTGAATAATGTGCATGATTATATGTGTAACGTTAGAAGTCATGCGCCTCCCAGAGATGGGAAGAAACCTAAGTCTGCTTGTTGAATATAGTTACCCGTTGGTATTAATATGTATAAATATATAAAAATGTTTTCACTTCCTGTAGACAAGTGTGATACTCGCATACGAGTATATTCCATCAAGGGGGAATGTGGCGCCCCACTATGTAGGTACCACAAAAGGGGTACTGCACCCGTAAAAGAGGTAGTAGTCACTCCACTGCAAGTAGATTTATGGATGGTAGGAGGAACCCTAAACCCACACTCCACACTAGGTCACACAGTGGGAGGGAACCCGGAAGGGTATATAGTAGCCCCCAGGGGGAAAAAGGAGGTCTTTTGGCCGGTCTGTCTTAGACCGTGGTTCTTTTGGCTGGAGGCCATTAGGTCCGTGCTGGGCCTCCGGGTTGGAGAGCTAGATAGATCCAGGCAGGGAGCCTGCGGCACGAAGGAGGGTTACCTCGGCTGAGGGACCCAGGGACAGAAGTACAGATCCCAGACAGGAAAGAAAGGAGAAAGAAGCTCTGGCGGGAGTTCACTCAAAGTAAGAAACCGGGTACGGGAGCCTGCACCTGTAGGAGCCTTCACGGCCAGCAGAGAATCCGTAGAACGGGGGTATCTTCAGGTACGGCCCTGACTCCTAAAGCACCCATTAGCGGGGGACCAGACACTGCGGCGGCCCACTGCGGTGATCAACAGAAGATTCACCTGACGGGAGCAAGGGAGGTAAAGAGAGACAGCAGGAGGTTAGACTTGATCTTCATGAAGTCAGGCTTCACCCCGCTACTTGGAAGCAAGGGAGCAGGAGGAACAAGAAAGGCATATGCGAGGGTTCCGTCTACCTACCATAAAATCTACTTGTAGCCATCCGTAATCATTTGTCTGATAACATCATACTGCACTGTGAATTGTAATGACTGTTGAGTTCCAGTAAAGTACTTGGTGAAGTGACCTGTCGACTCTGCTGCATCTTTCCTAGCATAGACTGATTCCATCCACAGAATCGCTGCCCTGGCGGTCCAGTCCTGCCTGCGGAGGACTACACCATCATTGCCGCAATACCTTCGACCACCGGAGGACTGTGGCGGCGCTTGTGAGCATCACCAGGTACTGCAGGTGGCGTCACAAACAAACTTTATTTTATTTCTCCCCTATTCATTGACCACCAGGGTCACAGTCTTAGGCAGCCACCCGTGACCTCCAGACTGCGCCTGAGATCTGAGTACCCTGGCCCGGGGTGAGTCACTAGTATAATGAACTACACGACCGTGTGGACTTAAAAATTAACTCTTATTCCTTTTGCAGAAGGAAATGTTGAGCCTCGCCCACCGACACCAAACCACACCTACAGTCCACCCTCTATCTTCCCGACATCTAAACTGCAAGTTTTCCCTCCTCTATTCTACAAATTCCACACCCCTCTGTCATAGTCTGCACCCCCCCGTCCCCTCTTTTTTCATTACCTCTCACATGTGCCCCTATCTCCTACAGCTTCTCCCTATCTCTTGCTGCTTCCAGCCAGCAACTCTGTGGCTTCTCCCACATGGGTCACATGGCATGATGTTATCGCAGGTCCTGCACCACTAACCGGTATTTTCTTCCATTTGGGCTTGAGCTGATTCCTGTTTTATTCCTGCATCATGTGTCGAGCCCCAGGCCCTGGGGTACTTGGGTATCAGGCTCGGAGGGTACTTTCACAGGGATGTCACGGGTCGCAGCGCCTGAGCCCGTTGCCTGGGTGACACTTCAATAAGGAGTTATGTACAGGGGATAAGAGTTTGTTGTTGTCACGTGACGCCACCTGTAGTACCTGGTGATAGGTCACCAGTGCCGCCACAGTCCTCCGGAGGGTGATGGTAATGCGGCTGGGATGGCAAACCTCCCTACAGGTGGAGCTTGTCCTCCGGGGCAGCGATCCTATAAGCAAACAGGTTGATGAAGATAACGACACAAAGGCAAAGTCACTTTGTCTCAGGTACTTTACTGTAAACGTTCAGCAGCAAAACACAGAGTCCACAGTTCAGCAAGGTGTTATTTTAACAGGTAGCTCTACGGGTGGCTGCAAGTGGATGCCAGATGGTATGGTGGAACCCATGGTAAAGTTTAGTTGTCGAACCCATGTCCTTTCTTCCCAGCCTACGATGAGGCTATACCCAATGGCTCCTTGTAGGTAGACTTGGGGCTCCCATCCCTCGTGGTGAGGAAGCAGGCAGACCGCTCCGTCTGGAGGGGTGCAGCAGCCAATAAACAGACTGCAGCAGCCGGTTGACGACTTCAGAGATAGACTCTAGCCATTTCCTCAGAACCGGCCTTCCCGTGTTGGACTGGGGAATTCCCTGGAGTATGGTCGCTCCATGCTGGGGTTCCCCCCCTTTCTCTCTAGGGCCCAGACTCCTGCGTAAGGCACCCTCTCTCAGGATCCTCTCTCATCTTCCCTCTGGATCAGCGTATGTCACGGGTGGGCCGCGCCTGCCGGCAGTCGGGCCCGGTTGAGTGCAGATCAAAAGTTGAAGACGTCTTATAGGAACAGATTAAAGGGGTTTAATTTATTCGTGACGCCACCTATGAGTAGTTTCGGTAATAGTTACCGACGCTGCGGAACCTCCGGGGGATGGACAGCAGCAAGATGGAACGCTCCCCACAGGCTGAGCGGTGATCCCCGGAGGCTGGAGCTGCTTAAGATGTTGTGCGGCAGCTGCGGTTACCTTTTAGTGCGGACGGACTGTTCATAAGGAAGCACGGACACAGAAAGTCTCTGCAACGGGTCTTTGCTGGTGAAGAATGTCTGCGACCCTCCCATTTCCTGTGGGCTTTTTTTTTTTTTTTTGTAGTCCAATTGTGGGAAAAGTCATTGGGGTCCGCCCCCATGGTTGATTCGAGCAATCAGGGCGGACAAAGAGTTTGGCACCTTTGCCTTTAGCCCTCCCACGATGAGGGGCGGTGGCTCACCCCTGGGCTTGCACGTGGCGGATCCTTATGGCGGGAACGCCATCTTGGGCGCCATCTTGGCCCACGGTGAAAAGGCGGGAAAGTTCTTTTAGGGACGAACAAAGTCCAAATTGTAGACATTAAAGTCATTTTTAAGCACATTATACCCGTTAGGGAACGGGCCTGCTCGTATCCTGTTCGTGACGCCATTTTCTGACTCACCGTCAGCCCGTGGACTCCGGTTTAGACAGGCTGTAGCTCCTTCCTCCTTGTCACGGGTGGGCCGCGCCTGCCGGTAGTCGGGCCCGGTTGAGTGCAGATCAAAAGTTGAAGACGTCTTATAGGAACAGATTAAAGGGGTTTAATTTATTCGTGACGCCACCTATGAGTAGTTTCGGTAATAGTTACCGACGCTGCGGAACCTCCGGGGGATGGACAGCAGCAAGATGGAACGCTCCCCACAGGCTGAGCGGTGATCCCCGGAGGCTGGAGCTGCTTAAGATGTTGTGCGGCAGCTGCGGTTACCTTTTAGTGCGGACGGACGGTTCATAAGGAAGCACGGACACAGAAAGTCTCTGCAACGGGTCTTTACTGTAACCAGCAGGCAGTACATGGTATACAGTTTACGGGTAGTGGACCGGGTGGACTCAGCATTGATGGTGTCCCTTAGAGATCCTCTAGTGTTCCTCCATTCTAGCTAAGTGCTTTGCCATTGTCGCCCAGGAATACCAGATCGGGTACGGGGAGACTGCTTCAATGCCCTATCCAAGATGTACGTTGTGGATGTTTTGGGGAGCCTTGGATCACTCGGTGGGTACACCGCTGGTTAGACGACTGGAAGTTGGCTGGTGGTGGGGTGCTCCTGTGAAGCTGCTCCTCCACACTTCTGGTTCGCGTAGCAGAGGTGAACTGCTGCCAGCTTCGGTACCAGTGAACCGGCTGTGAAGTTTTGGGGCATGGGGTATTTTGGAACCCGTGGTTAGTGGTGCCCGATCCCGGTTGTTGAGGCCTCAGGTGCTGACACCCGACCGGTGACGGCCCGGGGGCTGCACGAGGTGCAGGCCCCCGCTCCTACTCCAAGTTCTCTCTTCTAGACTAGACTAAGTGTCTGTACTTCCTACACACTTCCCTAGCACTCCGCCCACCAGGACCCTGGGTTGGCCCTCTGTTCTAGGTGATGCATGCAGGGTTGGATCTCAAAGTTAACCAGATCACTGCTGTGTCAGAGAATATTGCGGCTGCATTTATGGCTGCAATACCCTCCTGTGACGCACTCGTTGCGGGGCGCCACACGTAGAACTGTCTGGGTTAACCTTCCGCCTCGCTCCACACTCCAACTCCGACTCTGTACTCTCAGACGCCCTTCATCTGACTGTCTCTAATTCCCCCTAGAGGTGAACATATCTCCCTCCCTGGGGTAACCTCCCACCACTACTCTGTGTGGGAGTGCAGTAATGGGTCCCATCCACCAGCCTAGGATCCACTTGCAGCTGGGGAAGATTACACCTCTTTTACGGGTGCAATACCCCACTGTGACGCCTGACCATGTGGGGGCCACACATGCATAATTAAATTCTCCTAGTGGCTAATAATACAGACCTAGGAGGCAGTAGCTTCAATAGGCCCCTCTGCCCCCTGGTAGTCATGCTACTGAGCCTCTTCGATACCGCAGTGATGTTTGGCAGAGACTCTCTACACAGACCATCAGCAGATTTGTCTTCCAGTACCATCTTTATGATGATCTTGTAGATCTGTAGGACAAAGTGCCGTTGTGTCCACGCTGCCGTCAAAAGGATCACCAGAGACAAGAGAGAATCTGGGCTGAATTGTGTCTTTATCCTTCCAACTACAGTGTCCCTGAAGAAGGAGCCAGGTGAAGGCCCCGAAACGTGTTGGAAGAATAAAGACACAATTCAGCCCAGATTCTCTCTTGTCTTTGGTGATCCTTTTGACGGCAGCATGGACACAACGGCACTTTGTCCTGCAGATCTACAAGATCATCACAAAGATGGTACTGGAAGACAAATCTGCTGATGGTCTGTGTAGAGAGAGAAGAGGGCCAAGGACCGATCCCTGAGGGACTCCAATAGTGAAAGAAAGAGGAGAAGAAGTGGAGCCAGCAAATGATATGCTGAAAGAACGGTCAGGGAGATAAGAAGAGAACCAGGAGAGATCGGTATCCTTTATGCCGATGGAGTGTAGCATAGCGAGTAGGAGATGGTGGTCAACAGTGTCAAAAGCTGCAGAGAGATCAAGAAGAATAAGCAGAGAGTGGTCACCATTACGTTTTGATGTCAGAAGGTCATTGCTGACTTTAGTGAGGGAAGTTTCTGTAGAGTGAAGGGGGCGGAAACCAGAATGGTACAGCAGGAGGCTACACATAGCCCCCAGTATTACAGCAGGCCACACACAGCTCCCAGTATACAGCAGGAGGCACACGCAGCCTCTGTATAAAGCAGGAGGCCACACACACACCTTAGAACAAACATGCACAGTTAAACATAGGGCATGCTTAGAAGCAGCGGCCATGAAGCGGTTATGATGTGAGTGTTTACACCCCCTATAATAAGGTTGTACACCTGTTTTAATGTTCATTTTTTAACTAATTAGCACTATATTGCACTTTAGATTGGATACATTAGAACTTAAAAAACCATATATGGATACGAAATTTACTATGTATGGCATAGCATTTAGCACTTTGTTAAAATAAGATGCACAGATACTGTAATATAGGTACATTTTGGAGATTGATAGATTGATTGATTAACACTTAATGTATGTGCACCCTATAAGACTGTGTGTTTGAAACAGACTCACTGCTTGAAATAGGGTTGTTACATCCGAAACATTGACACGCCGTTAGGCATTAAAGGAGTCCACTTTTTTCTAATATGTTTACATATATATATCTTTATATATACCGTATATACTCGTGTATAAGCCGACCCGTGTATAAGCCGACCCCCCTACTTTTGCCCCAAAACCTGGGAAAATCTATTGACTCGTGTATAAGCCGAGGGTGGACCCTAGCACAAGTATACAGCCCCCAGCAGTGTGGTATACAGCAGTCCCAGAGGTAGATACAGCAGCCCCAGTGGTAGTATACACGCAGCCCCAGTAGTATATACAGCCCCAGTGGTATATACAGCCCCAGTGGTAGTATATATAGCCCCAGTGGTAGTATACAGGGCCCCAGCAATATATACAGCCCCAGTGGTATATACAGCCCCAGTGGTATATACAGCCCCAGTGGTAGTATATACAGCCCCAGTGGTTTATACAGCCCCAGTGGTTTATACAGCCCCAGTGGTTTATACAGCCCCAGTGGTAGTATACAAGGCCCCAGCAGTATATACAGCCCCAGTGGTATATACAGCCCCAGTGGTAGTAGATTGCAGCCCCAGCGGTAGTATACAGGGCCCCAGCAGTATATACAGCCCCAGTGGTATATACAGCCCCAGTGGTAGTATATACAGCCCCAGTGGTAGTATATACAGCCCCAGCGGTAGTATACAGGGCCCCAGCAGTATATACAGCCCCAGTGGTATATACAGCCCCAGTGGTAGTATATACAGCCCCAGTGGTAGTAGATTGCAGCCCCAGCGGTAGTATACAGGGCCCCAGCAGTATATACAGCCCCAGTGGTATATACAGCCCCAGTGGTAGTATATACAGCCCCAGTGGTAGTATATACAGCCCCAGTGGTAGTATATACAGCCCCAGTGGTAGTAGATTGCAGCCCCAGCGGTAGTATACAGGGCCCCAGCAGTATATACAGCCCCAGTGGTATATACAGCCCCAGTGGTAGTATATACAGCCCCAGTGGTAGTATATACAGCCCCAGTGGTAGTATATACAGCCCCAGTGGTAGTATATACAGCCCCAGTGGTAGTATATACAGCCCCAGTGGTAGTAGATTGCAGCCCCAGCGGTAGTATACAGGGCCCCAGTAATCCAGGGCCCCCCCAGCGTCTCTCCGGTCACCTGAAAAGCAAACTATACTTATCAGTGTCCGCTGTCCGCGCCCGCTCACCTCTGCCGTCTGCGATCCTCCATCTTCATGCGGCGTCTTCCGGTTTCTGTGCTCGTCGCAGGGAATGACATCATTCCCTGCGACGAGCACAGGAAACCGGATGATGTCATTCCCTGCGACGAGCACAGAAACCGGAAGACGCCGCATGAAGATGGAGGATCGCAGACGGCAGAGGTGAGCGGGCGCGGACAGCGGACACTGATAAGTATAGTTTGCTTTTCAGGTGACCGGAGAGACGCTGGGGGGGCCCTGGATTACTGGGGATGCGGGGGCTGCTGTATACCGATGTATACATCGGTATGTACCGATGTATACATCGGTATACAGCACTGACTCGCGTATAAGCCGAGGGGGGTACTTTTCAGCCCAATTTTTGGGCTGAAAAACTCGGCTTATACGCGAGTATATACGGTATATATATATATATATATATATATATATATATATATTTGACATTCTTTACACTAAAATAAAAAGTGAGTGCAATATATGATAAAATGGTGAGTCTCTTCCCATGTCAGATACCTAGATGGACATCTTTACAATGTTTGTTATAGATGTTGAGGCTTATAGTAACAAAACTACCAGGGAGAATGCTTATAGAGATATTCAGGTTTGTAATTTAGAAAGCAAACCCTTTTGTATCAGACATAATAAGTCTCTTTCATCATAGCCTGGATACTTTACTGTACAACCACTGAGATTATGGAAATCTCTAGGTCAGGATGTTATTATGATTCATTCATTAAAGTTCTTTAAAAAGGAGAAGGATGCTTTTCTTAAAAGTAGTGTGAAATATGGGTACTAGATTTCTAGAGATGGAATACTAATCCTATTGCCTATGCTATATTAAGGAAATCTTGAAAACATGCACCATTGGTGACTCTTGATAACTGGAGTTGTGCACGCTTGATGTTAGTAAAGCTCCCGTCACACACAACGACGCAACAGCGATCCCGATAACGATAACGATCCCTAGGGATCGCTGGTGCGTCACTTTGAGATCACTGGTGAGATGTCAAACAGTCAGATCTCACCAGCGACTCAGCAACAATCCAGAATGATAGGAGGTCGTTGGAAATTGTCACTCTCAGGCGTAGTATTGAGATCGTTGGTCGTTGTCCCTTTCAAACACAGCAATGCAGCGTTCCCACCGGGAGACCAATGACCTAAAAATGACCCTGAGCACTTTGTAACGATCAGCGATCTCACAGCAGGGGCCTGATCGCTGCTAAGTGTCACACATAACGAGATTGTTAGCGAGATTGCTGTTACGTCACAAAATCTGGAATTTAACAATGATCTCGCTAATGATCTCGGTATGTGTGACGGGGGCTTAAGTCTTAGAAGTACCTCAGCATTTGACTGTTAACCCCTGGATCTGGTCTTTCAATGGGGAACCCCTGGGTTGCTGCCATGGAGTAGATACTACCCGTAGATGCAAACCTGAGACAAGAATTGACAAAATAACTGGGTCAATAACTAGAGGGATAGGACCAGGGACAGAATCAGAAGCCAAACCCTAGTTAGGGAAATAATCTGAATCATATATCAAGAGTTCTGTTAATAGCAGACAATCTGGGGTCAAAGTAAGGAGGGTTTATGGAGAACACAAGGTCAGAAAGGAAGTCTGAAAAGGATCAGTGAAAGTATACCATAAAAGCATACCCAGCAGCATAGGGATAGCAAATATGATAACTGGCAATGCAAGTGATAGAGTTTTAAATAGGGCGTGGCACTAACCCATTTGCCATAGAATGGGGCTGATTACATCTGTGGAGCAGCTGGATAGCACACACATACACATTCTCCCTAGTACGCCCCCCAGTATGCTTAGCTATACAGTGCATGCACAGCCCAGTAATATCAGTAATGCTGCCTCCACAATCACCAAATCTGCTCGCAGAGCCTTGTGACAGACGCAGACATTGTTGGAGGAGGTCTAGGGGGAGATATTCCAATTGTACTCTTTATTTGCGGGCATTAAAACCAGAAAACTTCCTGAGTGAACAGATTTGGCATATAAATTAGATTCTCTAATCACGTTATTCCATACTACAAACCGTTTGGCTTCCTACAACCAGTATTGTTTAGGATAAACTCGGGCTCTTTCCTTCTGCTCTTAGTTATGATAAAAAACAAAATAAAGGGCCTGATAAGTATTCCTGACTATGCATGTAGAACATACAATCTACACAAGCAATACATGGAGGTCTCCCAGGTTCTCAAACATTTCTCTGATCTTTGAAGTGTGTCACTCTTTCATTTCATCGTCCAACAGGCTGACATGCGAAAGCTTTGTTCCGACAGTTCAATTTAATCACTGCCATTGGTTCAACAACAAGATAAAATCCCTTGTCCAACATCCAGCTGTTATCTGATACTGTTTGAAGCAACTCTCATGAATGCATGCTGATATCTCAAGAACTCCAAACATGTCATAAACAATATATTAAAACCCAAGTATGAATTCCATTAGTGCACGAAATGAACAGGCTTAGCCTATCTACACAGGCCAATGTAATAAAATATAATTTGGACTAATCTGTTCAAAGAATTCTTTCTTTTTGAAGATGACAGTCTCCTGTCACAGAGAGATGTAATTGCTCTTTGGCTACACTAAGGACCCTGTTGAAACTCTGTCTCTGCCCTGATGCACTTTGCAGGTGTCTCGTAGCCGCACAATTAAGGCTTTTGTTTAAATACAAAAATGTCCAAGAAAAAAAAGAAATATTAAAACAGAAAGTGAGGATTTTAATGAACGTGTCTGATCCTAAGTGGAATTTAAAGAAACGTAATACATTTGAAATGCTGTAGACCTGATACAGTGGTAGCAACAAGGCAATTCATTAACTTAAAGTCTTAGCCTAGTGATCGGATTTCCGATTCCATATAACTGAAGAAGAGATGAAGGAGATTTGTACACCAGCATTCTGATCATTCTTGAAGAGATCCTGGTGTGTATTAGATAAACATTATAATCTACTTGAATTAAAGAAACAAATATTTTCCACTTTGTAGACGTTTTGTGCTACTTTTGTGTCCTTTCCTTTAGGATAAATTGAATTATATTAAAGTTTTTTCTTTATAATTGTCATAGAACTACTTCCTACCTGATGCATGTTTAGTCTGTTTAAGATGAGATAAGCTCTAATAAGGAATTCAATTAATGCACAGAGGCTTATATGGATAACATATAGCATTTACACCTTCTGTAAAAACGATTGCTATGACCGGTAAACTGTGGGTGCCACATAACATTTACAATTTACAGTAGGCATATTAGTAAAGGCTCCTTGCCCATATGATGTCTATAAAGGCATATACAGTGAAAGCATCTCCTTCAACCCCCAGCGAGTTTCCATTTTAGGCTGGCTTCAAACCACGGCGCAGTCCGGTCCGGGGCTGTCAGGCATGAACCTGACAGCCCCGGACCGGATCAGCACACAGAACCGGATGACCAAATGTGCCCTCCGGTCCTGTGTGCAGCCGGATGGCTGTAATTGCAGCTGCAGCTGCTGATTTTTCAAGATCGCAACTAGCATGGAGCTAGCCGCGGTCCTGAAACAGCGGCGTGCAGCCGCCGGTATCCGGTTCCCAGATTCTCCTGGACCGGGGCAATCCGGCCCCATAGGCTCCCATGTTAGGGAGAACCGGATTACCCCGGATCCGGGACAATCCGGGACAATCCGGGCAAATCTGGGATCTGGCTTTTTGGGGTGATTTTTCTCCTCGAACACAAAAACGTTGCAAGCAACGGATTCATCCGGAGAGATGGAAACCGGATGGCAGAGAGCTGCCATCCGGCTCCATCCGGCCCTATAGGCTACAATGGGGCCAAAAACCGGTGTATACCAGACAGCCCTGGACCGGACCTTGCTGTAGTGTGAAGCCAGCCTTACAGTTCTCGTTTTTACCTTCCCTTCTTCCAAGAACCATATCTTTTTTTTTTTTTAACCAATACATTTTTTATTTGGTTATAAACAGAAACACAAACAATGGGATTACCGAAGAGCAACAATCAATATCAACAAATTACAAATACAATCATATTGTTATGCCAAAGGGGAATGAGGGAAAAAGAAGGAGGGGGGAGGGTACAGCTAGGGGTAAAGGGGGAGGGAGGGGGAACATGGGTCAGTAGTATATACAATACCGGTCGTTAGAAGCAGGTTCAAAGATCCTCAGGGTGCCTGTAGAATAAAAACATTATACTAGAAATAGAGTCAATCAATAATAAAACGGCCTTAACAAGGAGTCAAGGAGGAAGGGCAATAGAATTCAATCCAGAAGCTATCCATGGATCCCACCAAGTCATCACTTTGTTACCTTTTTTTTATTTTTCCGTCAATATAAACATATGACGACTTTTGCAAAATGAGTTGTACTTTTGAATGAAATAATTTATTTTACCATGTAGGTGCAATTAAACAATTTTTTTTCTTTTTGTTCACTATATGGTAAAATATAGTTTTGCTGCATACTGCTATGTTTGAGTTCAGGTTTCCCCTTGGTTTTATGTAAATATATGCTATTCGAATCCTGCGTTTTTGGTTTCCAGCAAAACTAAGGCCAGCGTCACACCACATTTTTATGGGTCCAGGGCTGTCTGGTGTGAACCTGACAGCCCCGGACTCGATTTTAGACTAATGCATGCCTATGATGCCCGATGGCATTTAATTACCATTTGGTTTTGTCCCTGTCCGGCCGTATCAGGCTGCATTCGATTTTTGTCCCAAACACAAAATCGCAGCTTGCAGGATTTTTGTGTCCGGGGCAAAAATGTGACAAAATCGGATCCGTTGCAAACCGGCGCCCCCTAACATGGGAGGCTATGGACGCCGGAACGCACCAGATCCAACAGAAAATTAGAACTGGCTGCCGGATTCTGGGTGTTGAAGTTCAGTGGCGGCCAGTACTGAACTTCAGCACCTGGAGATCTCCCGCCTGAAATTTCAGAACCGCGGCTAGCTCCCCGCTAGCCACGATTTTGAAATTTCAGGACCTGGACAGCAGCATCAGCGCGCAGTGATGATTCCGTCAGAAAACAGAATCGGGGGGCATATTAACAGTCTGTCATATTATCAGTTTGTGTCCGGTGCATGCAGCAAAACACTGGACACAGCCTGACACCACAAAACGGTGGTGTGAAGCTGGCCTTATGTGATCAGGGAAAAGCTTTCACACACTTGTTTCATTTCTCTGCAGAAAGTGGAAACCCCAAGGTGTTTTCACTTTAGCCAAATTGCATTAAAAAAAATTGACATGCTCATTCTTTCTAAAATGCTGCAAAACCTGTGTGGTTTTTCCACTTTCTTCACCAAACAAAAACCAATGTGTGTGCACAGCTAAGGCTAGCTTCACACCATGCTTTTGTGCTGTCAGGTTCTGTCTGGTGTTTGCAGGAAGCACCAGACAGAACCTGACAACCCCCGGACAAAACAGAACCGGAGGGCAAATATGCCCTCCGATCCTGTTTTCTGCCGGAATCAACAGCTGCCGCTGTCCAAGTGCTGACATTTCAGCATAGCAGCTGGAGGGAGCTCTCCAGCTGCTGAAATTTCAGCCAGGGGGCTTTCCAGGTGCTGAAATTCGGCTGCCCTATCAGCACCTGGCATCCAGGAACCGGTCCGATTTTTTGTCAGATCCGGGGCGATTCGGTGCCCAAAGACTCCCATGCTATGGGCGCCGGATCCGGGAGGATCCAATTATGTCGGATACTCCTGGACAGCACAAAACCGGATGGCAAATCACTGCCATCCGGCCCCATCGGGAGACAATAAGGGCAAGATTGGATCCGGGGCTGTCCGATTCACACTGTACAGTCCCAGATCCCGAAAATCATGGTATGTAGCCGGCCTTATCCTAGAATCACATACGTTTTGCTGGAAAACAAAAACACAGAAAATCTTGTGGTGTTTCCACTTTCTGCAGAGAACAAAAACCAATGTGTGTGGAAGCTTTTCCCTGATAACATAGGTTTTGCTGGGAACCCAAAACACAGGATTAGATTAGCATACATTTACATAAAATGAAGGCAAAACCTGACCCCAAAAATACAGCAAAACCTTACATGGGCACACACCCTTGGTTTGTAGATACCAAACATGTATACTTTCACTTTTATCTGAGTGATGAAATGAAATTCTGAAGTTTTTAAAGAAAAAGAATTGGACTTTTAGCCCCATTTTCCGCAACCCATAGCGTTCTCATTTTTCAGGATCTGGGGCTGTGTGATGGCTTATTTTTCGTGGCTTGATCTTAGCTTTTTAAAAATACAATTTTTGAGTAGATACACTGTTTTGATTGCCTGTTATTGCATTTTTATGCTATTTTGTGGCAACCAAAAAAATGTAATTTTGGCGTTTGGACTTTTTTTTTTGGTTATGCAGTTTACCGATTGAACCATTGATTTTATATTTTGATAGATCGGGCATTTCTGAATGCAGCAATAAAAATGTGTTTTTTCATCATTTATTTTCAATGAGGCAAAAAGGGGTAATATGAACTTTTATGCTTTTTTTTCATATTTTTAAAAACTTTTATTTTCTGTATTTTTGTCTGTGTACAGGAGAAATGATCACTATCTCTGGAGGCCAGGCATCCACAAGAAGTAATTCTAGACAGCATTCGAGGTCATCACAGGGCCCGGGGCTGTCAAGGTATCCATCAGAGGTCTCGCAGTGCACGCCTAGGGGGCTCGCTTCACAACGGAGTGTATGAAGGCCACAGTTAGGATTTTTGTTGTTTCCATGGTGAGAAAGGGGTGGGTTCTAGATGTTCTTCAGGTAGAAGTGACAAGAGCGGGTGAGAGATTGTATATAGGAGGTGAAGGAAAGTTAGGTGTCAAATATAACACCCAGACAGCTAGCCTGCTGCCAAGGCATTATCGTGTTGCCGCACACCAATAGGGAGATGTCAGATTTAGGGAGGTTAGTGGAAGGCGGCAGGAGAAGAAAGGTTGGAAAGGTTGAGTTTCAAATAGAGAGCAGACATGATGTTTGAAAATGTGGTTAGACAGTCATTGGCGTGCTGTAACAATCTTGCCTTCTTTAGGAGGTACGTGAAACTCTCAATGGCCGATCAGGAAGTGAGGCCCAAGAAGTAATCTTGTAGGCTGGGTTCACATTTGCGCACTATGTGCGCTATGAACGCAGTGTACCTGAGCACAGCAAGATGCAGGCACTATGTGTTCCTATGTTTAACATAGGAACGCATAGTGCCTGTGTGTACCTGCGCTCAGCTGCGTTTGCGTTTGGCTGCCCATAATTTATGCGCCTGCCGAACGCAAAACGCTGCATTTTTTGTGCGTAGCTGTGTGCTTGCTTTATGCGGAAGCAGACAGCTGCGTTCAGAAAATGAATGAAAGTGCATCTGTGCGCATTGCCATCTGCTGGCAAGCGCACAGATGCAGCGGAAGATGACCTCCTCCGTGGTCGTCTGCAGGTGCATCCTTTCCTGTCGTTCTCTTTTTCTTCTTTCCTCTTCTTTCTTCTTTCCTCTTCTTTCTTCTTTTTCTTCTTCCTCTTCTTTCTTCTTCTTCTTTCCTCTTCTTTCTTTTTCTTCATCTTCTTTTTTCCTCCCTGCTGCCGCCGCTACTGCTGCTGGTTTAAAATAGCCGGCGGGAAATCCAGCGGTGAAAACACCACAGCTGATCATTTGAATTAGCAGGGCGGGAAAGCTGGTGGTGAAGTGTTTTCACCGCTGGCTTTTCCCCCGGCTATTTTAAACCAGCGGCAGCGGCGACGGAGGGAGGAAGAGATCAGCGGCGGCGGCCGGGAGGAGGAGATCTCTGCCTCCCAGCGACCGTCGCTGATTGGGTGGCTGGCACATTCACAGTGCCATTTCATGTGAACGCATGCGGACAATCTCCGCTGCGTTCACATGAAAGTGTTTGCGTTCGGCACTGCATACGCTGCAGTGCCGAACGCAAATCTGAACCCAGCCCTAGTCCTTTAGTGACGGATATTCCTATCCGTGCAAGTGCATTTAGAGACTGCACAGTTGGAGTACTATCCTGTACAGGAACTAGTTGAATGGAGGTGCAGTAACAGAGAGACTGTGGTTTCCTATCCTAGATATGCATGACAAACAGCACATCCAATCCACAAAGGCAAAGAAATCAAACCATACATGTCTATAAATTTAGTGATTTCTAATAATGAGAAATGACACAGGCAAAAAGTAATATACACATAATTACAGCTTCAAGACACCTCATGTATGGAGAAACGAGTCACATGCATTGCTCAGATGTGATTTTGGCCCATTCTTCCACAAAAACACTCTTCCATGTGCTCCTTCTTTCCATAAATTTTCTATTAGATTTAGGTCCGGTGATTGGTTGTGCCATTCTAGCAGCTTTATTACTTTCTCTGAAACTAATTAAGAATTTCCTTGGCTGTGTATTTGGGATCATTGGGTTGCTGAAATGTCCTCCCTCATTTCATCTTTTTCATCCTGGTAGATGGCAGCAGATTTTTATCAAGAATTCATTCTGGTACATTTGTCCCTTCATCCGTCCTTCAAGCACATTAAGTTTACCAGTGCCATATGCTGAAAAACAACCCACACCATGATGTTCCCACCTCCAATCTTCACTGTTAGTATCGTGTGTTTGGGGTGATAAGCACTGCCTTTTAGCCTCCAAACATGGTGTGTATTATGGCATTCAAGGAGTTCAATTTTGCTCTCATCTGATAAGATTATATTCTCTTAGTATTTCACAGGGTTGTCTAAATAATGTTGAGTAAACTTTAAATGCGCTTGGACATCCTTTTTGTTCTGCAATGGAGTCTAGCATGATGAGAGTGCATACAGGCCTTGAAGGTTGAATGCAGTACTAATGAGACACCTTTTTATAGGCTATTAGTTGAACTAGCTGATATTATTTTTCACTGAGTGGCAGGATTTCTTTCTAATTAATGATAGATTTTAGGGTATGTCATAACTTTTTGCACCTCTATTTCTTCATGCGTTCAATTCTTTTCCTTTATGTCATTTCTCATTATTACACATAACTTAGTTTGTGGAGATTTATAGTTTGATTTCGTTGCCTGTGTAGATTGCATGATATGCTGTTACTGATATCTGGTAAGACATTCATGTTAATAGCAGCTTTAGAAATATATTTACTTAGAAAATTGGTGATGTGTTCAATACTTATTTCACATGATATATATATAAGCTAAAAACCAGAGGCCAAATCCCCTACACATATAGGAAAAATAGTTACTGAGTCAATCCAATGCTCAAAAAAGTTTTTATTGAAAAAGTGACATACAAAATCACAGCATATATTGATACATATAACATACCACCTTGGTCAAGAAAATTACAGGACCATGGAGTAAAAGAAATAACCACTAAAAAGAGGGATGCTACACCAAAGCTACTGGTTTATTCTCTATAAACCCCATACTAGGGTAAAGGTAACTAGCTACATCATAGGTCACTTTAAGAC
Organism: Allobates femoralis; assembly: GCA_033576535.1. Classification (NCBI taxonomy): domain Eukaryota; kingdom Metazoa; phylum Chordata; class Amphibia; order Anura; family Aromobatidae; genus Allobates; species Allobates femoralis. Next base: position 567,791,267 of record JARQOC010000002.1, read on the forward strand.
ACCTAAAGCAGATCTCACATTGAATTACCTTAAGACATGATGAAATTGCAAAGAGCTTGGTGCACAAGACCCCTCTGTCTCAACATGTGTTTCCCTGCTGAGCAGCTTCATCAGGAGGCGTGGTTTTGACACACAAAATGTCCCTTATATAACACTTATCTAGAAAAAAATTCTCTGCAGCACTCAGCTACTACCAATGATGTACAAATGCTAACAAGCTGTATGTATTTGAGAAAAAAGTTTAAAAACTTACGTTTTTTTTCAAAAAACTCAAAAATCTTATCTTTTTTTATTTCTGAAGTTCTTGGTACACACATTGGCCAATGTCTGCTTGATCATCAACTGCGACAAAGTGACTTCAGGTCTGATGAGTCCTAACGATGATATCCCTATCCTCCTTGTCCACCCCCCCAACTTCTCAGTGGACGGACACCATCTAGACCCTAGATCACCTGTAGGTGATGGGGGTGCAAATTGCAGCATGGAGCCAGCAACTCCATATGATACAAAACATGGCTCCATGCTGCAATTTGCACCCCATGTATGAACTTGTTTCAGGAAGGTATCTTCATCCGAACATATACGACAGGCCCTCAAAAATTGACGATAAGGGATCGATTTCTTTAGGGGCATCGGATGAGCCGAGGAGAAGTGGAGGAGAGAGTTTGTGGACGTACTCTTATGAAAGATTTCAGTGTGTAGTTTTCTATCTGGCAATTTCTCAGTTGCCAAATCAAGGAAGTCCATTCCCACTGGACTGCACTTCCATGTTAATCTGATGTTAAACTCATTATGATTTAGATGATTCATAAACCCTTCTAGCTGCGATGTGGAGCCCTGCCAAATAAAAAGAATGTCGTCGATAAAACGTATCCAAGACACCACCCTGTCATGACCAGGGGTTCAAGGACCACCTCCCTTTCCCACAGCCCCAGGAATAGATTAGCATATGAAGGTGCACATGTTGCCCCCATAGCCGTTCCTTGGAGCTGTAGGTAGGAGTGGTCCTTGAAAGGAAAAAAGTTATGGGTCAGCAGAAAACTCAGAAGTCTGATGATAAAAAACACCAAAACCATACCCAAATTTGTCATTTTCAAAAAGAATTCTGCTGCCGTAAGACCCTGGCCATGACGTATGGAGGTATACAGGGACTCCACATCGCAGCTTACCAGTAGCATGTCCTCCTTCAAACTCGCTCCCTCAAGTCTCAGCACATCTGTTGAGTCCTGTATATAGGACGGGAGCGTAACCACACAAGGTTTTAGATAGAAGTCCACAAATTGAAATATCGGTTCACAAAGACCCCCCACCCCAGAGACTATAGGCCTCCCTGGTGGGGATAGGGAGTCCTTGTGAACTTTAGGTAGGAGGTAAAAGGTTGCTGTTGCTAGATGTTTCAGTAGCAGTGAGTCCCTCATTTTGGGGATTATTGCCTGACTCTCTGCCCCGTCATCCAGCAAAGATTGCAAAGCCTCCTTGAATCCACTCATCGGGTTCTGGGTCAGCCTTTTGTAGGAACACCTATCACTCAATTGCCTATATGCTTCCTGCTCGTACATCTGCACCAGCCAAACAACCACATTCCCGCCCTTATTGGCTGGTTTTATCACTACATCTCTCAGTTCCCTAAGGGAGCTGATAGCCTCCCTCTGTTCTCTATTGAAGTTATCCTTTCCCCTAACAGATTGTATTTTATTCAAATCCTGTCTAATCAAATGTAGGTAAAATACCATTTCCCCACCAAGGGCGGGAAAAGCGTTGAGCGGCTGTGCAGAAGTACGGGCACCTTAGGTGTGCTATCAGATTGGCTACCATCCAAAAGCAAATTGAGATCTCTCAAAGTTTGTAGTTCAAGATCAGAATCAAACACAGAAGCACCAGATCCAAATTGTTTGCACAACATTAACCCCTTCCCGACCTATGACGTTATAGAGACTTCATGAAAGTCAGTGCGTTCCCGACCCATGACGTCTCTATAATGTCATGGCTTCTTTGTGGTCCTGCAGCTCTGGTGACAGGGCCAGTGACAAGTCACCGCAGCTGCAGGATCGCAAGGACCTATAATTTAGACCGGGGGTTTGGCTTAGCCCCTTGTGGCTAAATTCGCTCTGATTGGCAGTTGAAAATGAAACTGCCGATCAGAGCAAATCAGAGGGATTCACGCCTCCAGATTTGATTGGAGTTCTCCAATCAGATCTGAAGGGGCAGATTGGTGGGTGCTCTCCCCCTCCTCGGCCCCCTCTCTCGATCCAGGGCTCATCAGGGCCCCCCTGTGCCTCCCATTTGCCCCCACTGTAATGTATCTGCCGGTGGGCTGCACCCGCTGTTGCACCCACCAGTCAGCCTCATCAGCCCGCTCCCTGCTCATCTGTGCCCCCCTGTCCAGCCCCCCACCTCCAGCCCCCCTGTGTTCTGTCCCCTCCCTCACCTCTCCTGGCGGGCTGCACCGGTCAGCTTCATGAGCCACCTCACTGCTCATCCCCGCGCCTCCCCCCGTCCAGTCGCCCCCTCCCTGTCCAATTCACATCACCCCTGTCCAGTCGGCCCCTCCACCTGTCCAGTCGCCCCCTTCACCTCCCCCGGCGAGCTGCACCCACCGGTGCACCCGCCGGTCAGCCTCCTCTGCTCTGTGTGGGCCCCTCCTCTCTCCCGGGCTACTCCTCCTCACCAGTGGATCATGAGTGAGGTACATATGAAAGAATGAATGAATGAATGAATGAATGAATGAATGGATGGATGGATGGGTGCATGCATGGGTGGGTGACTGGGAGCATGGATGCATGCATGGGTGGATGGATGGGTGCATGCATGGGTGGATGGATGGATGGGTGCATGCTGGGTGCATGCATGGGTGAATGGATGGGTGCATGCATGGGTGGGTGACTGGGAGCATGGATGCATGCATGGGTGGATAGATGTGTGCGTGCATGGATGTGTGCATGGATTGATGTGTGCATGCATGGATTGATGTGTGCGTGCATGGATATGTGCGTGCATGGATGTGTGCGTGCATGGATATCGCTACGTGCATGGATGTGTGCGTTTGTGGATGTGTGCACGTGTGGATGTGTGCATGCGTGGATGTCTACATGTGCGCATGCGTGGATGTGTGCATGTGTGGATGTGTGCATGTGTGGATGTCTCTGCATGCATGGATGTGTACATGTGTGGATGTGTGCGTGCATGTGTGCGTGCATGCGTGCGTGCATGGATATGTGCATGAGTGGATGGGTGCATGTGTGGATGCGTGCATGGATGGATGGATGCATGCGTGGATGGATGGGTGCATGGGTGGATGGATGGATGCATGTGTGGATGGATGGGTGCAACAATGGATCAAGTGTCTTCTTGTTGTAGTCTCTGGGATCATAGTCATGGTGTACTGTATGACAGATTATTGCCATACAGTGCACCATAACGCTGACTCCAGAGACTGGAGGAAGAGGACACTTGATCCCTTGCTGCAATCTCTGGATGTAGCGGAGGCCATCGAGCGTCGTGGGACCTTCATTGTGGACTATGTCGGAGGCAATCGAGCGTTGTTGGACCTTCGTTGTGGACTACGTCGGATCTTTATAATAAAGATGGAGTCCGAATTTTGTTTGTGTTTTTTTTCAAATAAAAAGACTTTTCTCTGTGTGGTGTATTTTTTGACTATTTACTAGAGATTCCCATTGGCCGGGTCTAACATTGGCCCGACATTATGAATCTCGGGCTTAGTGCCAGCTGCCAAAAAGCTGGCATTAACTCCTTATTACCCAGTCTGCCACTGCTACACGGCAGCTGGAAGAGCCCGTGGCTGCCTGCTGTACCTGGCTGGGCCAAAAATATGGCGAAGCATTAACCCCTTTATTACCCAGTTTGCCACTGGCACCAAGGTAACTGGAAGAGTCTGGGTACAGCGCCAGAAAATGGCGCTTCAACGAATGCGCCATTTCCTGGGGGGCCAGGGGCTGCAATTCGCAACATGGGGGGCCCAGAATGCTTGGGTCTCTCCATGCTGAGGATTCCAGCCCCCAGCTGCCAAGTTGTACCTGGCTGGGCCAAAAATATGGCGGAGCCCGACGTAATTTTTTTTCTAGAATTTGTTCTAGAAATACAAAAAAATGGGCTTCGCTGTATTTTTGGTTGCCAGCCAGGTACAACGAGGCAGCGAGGGGTTGGTGGCAGTCTGTAGTTGCCAAGTTGTACCTGGCTGGACCAAAAAAAACTTGGCAGCTGGGGGGCTTGAATCCTCAGTGTGGAGAGACCCAAACGTTGTGGGCCCCTCACGCTGCAAATTGCAACCCACAGCCACCCCAAAAAATAGCACATTCATTAGAGGCGACATTTTCTGGTGCTGTACCCCCTCTCTTCCAGTTGCCCTTGTGCTGGTGGCACACGGGTTCTCCATACGCGACATGGTGTCCACTAACAATTTCAATGGAAAATTAGCTCCAATTGTTAGCGGAAACCATGTCGCATATGGAGAGCCCCTCCCTGTGTGCCTGAACATTGGAGCTCCCCCACAAGTGACCCCATTTTGGAAACTAGACCCCCCAAGGAACTTACTATTAAATAAAAATGTAAACGGCGGTTACACTTTAAAATCATCTAAAGGTTCTGGTGACTAAATGACTCTACAAAGGGATGGTGGAAGGATACAGGCCCACAAAGTATTTAGCTGTGGAACTTTACTTAAAAGGAGGCAATAATATTATTTTTTATTTATATTGCACCAACATATTCCTCAGTACATTTAAATTACTGTATTTTTGGCTTTATAAGACTCACCCCCAAATTTGGTGAAGGAAAAGATATATTTTTTTTAATGTTAAACGGGGTCCATCTTATAATGCCAGTATCCGTCTTACAAATCGTATATATGTTCCTCATAGCCCCCTCATCCTGGTATATGGTCCCTCATCCTGGGGTATAGCCCCCAATCCTCGATAAGGCCCCCTTAATCTGGATATGGCCCCCTTATATTGGATATAGCCTCCTTTTGCTGGCACACGTCCCCGAGTGATGTCACACATCCCCCAGTGATGGCACATGTCCACCAGTGATGGATCATGGACACCTGTACTGGATCATGGACACCTGTGCTGGATCACCAGTCACTGTCCATCACCTCGCTGCTCAAACCGCGTTGAGGTATGGACTGGGGGAGCGGTGCAAATTTTATATATCTGCACCCTCCTGTGATGGCACATGGCCCCTCTGTCCTATATATGGCCCCCATGCTGCTGCCCATACTAAAATAACAAACACTTTACTTACCTCTCCAACACTGTGCTCTGTGTCTCCCTGCTTGCTGCACTTCCTGAGTCTCGGGGAAGCCGGTCATGTGATTGGCACAGCAGAGTGACATCATCTTGACCAGCTTCCTGGATCCATTTGGACAGCATGTGACTTAAATATGAGTGTTTGAGCAAAGAGTCTGAATAATGATGACTATGTGATATTTTAGTTTTTCTTTTGTAATAAATTTGCAAAAATTTCTAAATTTCTATTTTTATTTCAGTCAAGATGGGGTGCAGAGTGTACATTAATGAGAAAAAAAAGAACTTTTTTGAATTTACCAAATGGCTGCAATGAAACTAAGGGTGAAAAATGTAAAAGGGTCTGAATATTTTGCGTCCTACTGTATCTCAATCAGCTGCAGGTTGTGTGAAAAATATTTTTATGAAGTATGCTGTACTTGATGAGCAGATTCCAGCTTCATCCCCCTATTCCGTTAGTCTGTCAGCCTATAGATTGTAAACTGTCAAGCTGGGCCCTCGTCCTTCCTGTAATTGGTGAACTGTGTAATTATTTGTATTGTCGTTATTTTCTGTACACTCCCCACGCTTAAGTTTAATGTGCTGCGGAATATATTGGCGCTATATAAATAAAATGTATTATTATTATTAAATGTACCGTAATAGTGCGGGAAAACTGACTGCTCCGAACAGAGAAATAAGTAAACATTGAGGAGAATGACCCTAGAGAAAACTGGTTGTACTTACAAAGTGATATATTTCTTCACAAATGACAGCCCGATTGAGGTAGGTGTGATGCTTTTGTGACTTGGATGGGCTAAGTTTGAACAGAGAACCGTTTTAATGATGGCAGATTGGTTTGTCAGCTAGTTTATGCCTCCCCAGCTATTACTATCTGTACCTATAGCTTCATAATACCAGTGTAATCATCCCTGTCTGAGGTCAGAGTGTAATGTGAAAGGTGAAAGAAAAGCATTTATACACTTACATTTCCTTATGTAATGAGGCAGTCAGTTCTGGCTTGGAGGACAGAGACTGTCTGGCAGATTAATAGTTAACATTTCAGTCTTATGTTAGAACATGTTGGGAGACCGGATGTGATGTCACAACCATGTGACTACAATAGGCGGAGCTGAGTCCCCATAGGACACAATGAGTTTGCTTGCTTAGCTCCGCCCTTTATGGTCACATGATCGTTACATCACACAGGTCCTTTAGCCATGCAAGTTAATAGTGAGTTAACTATTTTCCTGCCAGACAGTCCACCTCCTCCAAGGTGTAGACTGAAATGTAATTGTATAAATGTTTTTTTTCACCATTCACATTACACTATGAGCTCAGACAAGGATGATTAGACTGGTATTATAAAGCTGCAGCTACAGACAGTGATAGCTGGGGGGCATAAACCACCTGACAGATTCCCTTTAAGACATAGATTGAGCTATGTAAACCCAGCAATAAACTGCTAAACACTAATATGATAAAAGCAGCATTTCTTGATCCAATGACACATCATCTCCCAGCATCTACAGTAACTCCAATAATGACGTTCTCACTCATCTGTCATGAAACTCAATTCCTTTCATACACAAATCTATTGGAAATCTGTAACATTACAATAAAAACAAAGTTACATTAATTACCCATTAGGGCAATACTGCTGGATAACAAAGTTGCATCTAATAGAAACTCTTCATTTCTGTAACTCATTTAACAATAGGGAAATAAATAACACTGGGGAACAATTTGAAAAAAAATTTGTGTTGAGTTAGGTTTTTGAGCTGATTTATACTAAAATTGGCATGCTGATTCCTAAAATGTAGTCAGTTTTTTTCTAGCACGTCAAGTTTTTCCTCCACAACTTACCTGCCAGAGAAGCACAATTGCACTGATATCTGTAATAAGACTTGTTATCTGATTACAATTTGACTCATATAGAGCTACGTGGCAACTTGTAAGAGTAGTCACAACTGAGACAGCGTGGTGAGAGGTGTGTGCAGCTCCCAATACGTCATAATTATCAATATCTTTACACAAAAAATTTATCATAGTATGAATAAATACTCTTTTCATTTCTCTTTACATTGGGCGCTTAGTTGTAATTTATATATCTTTTATGATTTTTTTCTTTGTTAGTTTTCAAAGCTTGTAACTTTCCATCTCAGTGTTTTATTTAGATATGTACATATTTCCTTTGTTTCAGATTATGTCTGCTCCTTCTTCCTCTCGTCGTAAATGCCTAAACAACCCTGACTCCTTCTGCTATATTTGTGGTGTTTTCACCATTCCAGTCCAAAGGGCAAACATCAGTGCATTTGTCAAACAAGCATATTTTGCATATTTTAAAGTAAAACTCGGTGATCAAGATAAGCCATGGGCCCCTCACATAGTGTGCAAGCAGTGTGTCGAGAGTTTACGGATGTGGACCAAAGGAACACGTGAAAAGTTGGCATTTGGTATCCCCATGGTGTGGAGAGAGCAAAAAAGTAATTCCACAGACTGTTACTTCTGTTTAGTGAAAACATCAGGATTTAACAGGAAAAATAAAAGTAAAATAGAATTTCCAAATCTACCGTCAGCTATCAGACCAATGCCTCATTCAGCTGAAATTCCAGTGCCAGTTTTCGAACAGCTACCATCTCTAGAAGTTCTGAGTGATGTTGATGAACACAGTGACAGCAATGATGCAGAATTTGAAATTCACAAGGATTCAGTTTGTAAGGAATTTGATCAGCACGAGTTAAATGATATAGCACGTGAATTGGGCTTATCAAAAAAAGCTTCAGAATTACTAGCATCAAAGCTGAATGAGAAACAGTTACTTGAACAAGGAGCGAAGGTATCATACTTTCGTACTAGAGAAAGTACATTTTTGTAGTACTTTCGGTGTGACAGCGGTTTTGTGTTTTGCCATAATATTCCTGGTTTACTACAAGAATTAGGGCTTTCAATGTACAATCCAAATGAATGGCGACTGTTTATTGATCGCTCAAAGCGGAGTCTTAAGTGTGTCCTTCTACACAATGGCAATTTATTTGGTGCAGTCCCTATTGGGCATTCTGTCTCTCTTCATGAAAAACGGAGATGTAAAGAGAGTTATTGAGTTATTGAAATATGACACACACAATTGGATCATCTGTGTTGACCTTAAAATGGTTTGCTTCCTTCTTGGTCAGCAACGTGGGTACACAAAGTATCCCTGCTTTCTCTGTATGTGGGATAGCAGAGCTCGAGAAAAGCATTGGGTTGAGTCGAATTGGCCTCCAATATCTGGTCTTAAACCTGGAGATCCTAACATTCTACATCAGCCACTTGTTGACAGGAAGAATATACTATTCCCACCTCTGCACATAAAACTAGGTCTCATGAAGCAATTTATAAAAGCATTGCCAACTGACGGCGACTGTTTTAAGTACATCATGTTGGCACTTCCTGGACTGTCCATTGAAAAAATCAAGGCTGGTGTGTTTGATGGTCCACAAATTCGACAGCTCATCAAAGATGAACATTTCACCGGGACTATGTCAGATCTTGAGAAGAATGCTTGGTTATCATTCAAAGACGTCGTCAAGAACTTTCTTGGAAATACACGTGCAAGTAATTACAAAGAAATTGTTCAGAAACTATTGGAGAACTACAAAGCGCTTGGTTGCAACATGAGTATTAAACTACATTTTCTGCATTGCCATCTTGCCAACTTTCCGGAAAATCTTGGTGCTGTTAGCGATGAGCAAGGTGAACGATTTCACCAAGATTTGAAGGTTATGGAAGACCGTTACCAGGGTAGATGGGATGTACATATGATGGCTGACTATTGCTGGAGCATCAAACGTGATTGTCCTCAAGTTAAACACTCCAGAAAAAGCTATAAATGTACATTTTTACCTTAAATACTTGCATATATATATATACTTTGTAAAAAACATGATAGTGTTAAAAAACATATTTGTCATGCCTATTTCTTATATATTTCATTTTTTGTTCATATTTGTTCTATTTAAAAAAAAAACAAAACACTTTTTAGGTACAGTAGTTTACATATTTTTGAGAAGACAAAAATCCTATAGTTCAAAAACTTGACGTGATAGAGAAAAACTGAGATCATTTCTGAATTCAGCATCCAAAAATTAATTAAGAACAGTTGTCTGACCTAACTCCTAAAAAATTGTGTTCCCCAGTGTAATGCTAGTTAGCATCTCTTTTGCTGTGGTACACATCACAGGGCACTATAATGTTAAATAGAAATTACATAGCATGGTAGTAGCTTCATTATGACAATTCCATAACTCATAGCAATCAATGTTGGAATTGGGTGGAGGTTGTAAAATTCTGTAATATTTGTAACAGGGTGGAGTACACATTTTCCTTCCTCTAAAGCAGAGGTCCCCAATTCCAGGCCTCATGGGCCACCAGCAGTGCAGGTTTTCAGGATTTCCATTGTATTGCACAGGGGCTGGTATCATCACCTGCGCAGATGATCACATTAGCACCTGTGCAATACCAAGGAAATCCTGAAAACATGCACTGTTGGCGGCCCTCGAGGCCTGGAGTTAGGGACCTCTGCTCTAAAGGCACCTTTACACGCCGCAACGGCTAGAAATCTGACCGACAATCTGTTGCCCCGGCATCATCGCCGTGAAATTGCCTCGCAATTGCGGCGTGTAATTGTGGAATTTGGCGGCGATAAAAAAGGTTGCGCCTGGTTCCGATTTCACAGCACTGCTCCAAAATCAGAGGCAATCCTGAAGGCGACATTCCCAGCTTTTGGCGTGTGAACGGGCGATAGTGATGGAATCTGCGTCTCCTATTGATTTCTCGGAGGCGTGCCACAGCGTGCTGGAGTCCGTGCCCCGTCAGCGATGATTGGTGGTGGCCACTGTGTCTCCATTGGCTGTCACTTGACACCGCGCCATATTTGAACAGCTGTTCATTCACAACATACAATGGCAATTGCGTCATGTATTAGCCAGCCTTCCTGCGCAGGCTGGCCAATCATAATGCTATTGCGTTGTCTAATCAGCGTGTTTTGGGAGCGGAATACACTAGTCTGTCACGCCTATGTTCTTGCAGCACTAACCATGTACGCCCACATTCCTTTGGGGATTGTGGCATGTGAAGCGGCGAGGGAACTCCACCGGATTGGTTCCGCTGTGGGGTAGGCGATTTCCGAGGCGACACATTGCCTTAGGGCGAAATTGCGGCATGTAAAAGCGCCATTGGCGATCTGAGGCGACCATGAAAAATGTGCACGCGCTCGTTAGATTGCCTCCTATTGCCGCCAAAAGTTGTAAAGCTACCCTTACTCTATACAGGTACATGTTCCATTGCCAAGGGGAATGGTAGAACCCAATTCAGGGGAGGACATATAGTTGGTACAGCCTGTGCAGCCACACAGGGGCCCAAGAGATAAGGGGGCCCATTTATACCTTTAAATGCCCTATTCTGTCTGTGTCCACCAGTGTTCCCACTGTCTATTTTTTCTTTTCCTAGAGGATTAGCAGAAAGTTGGCTCATTGCAAAGATCTAAGAAAATTTCTTCACAGTGTATAGTTTGAGGGTATTTTGAGTATTTACTAAAATGGACATGTTAGGTAAGCTGTTAATTCCTTTATGGTTTTTTATATGACAGAAACACAAGAAATCATGGTCTACAGTTCAGTTTCCATATTTAGATTGATTTGATATAGAATTATATCATGGATGGTATTCAATCTGTCTTGTCAATACAAACCATAAATACTATTAGTATTTACTCCAAATCCCTTCTGATACCTGAGACATTTCTGATAAATGATGTTCCTCTAATAAAAGAGAAAACACAGTGTCATGTTTTATAAAAATATATGGCGTTGTCATAGACAAAGCACAATGCATATTTCACTCCAGTTTTGATCTGGCAACATGATAGTGTAAATTTACTTTTACATTTATCAGATTAAATACACCTTCCGAGCTTGTACCAAGGAAAAGTGGAGTAATTGAGTGTCAAGTCGTTTGCTGTCGTTATATGTGGCAAAGCATTGCCTTACTGATAGTTATTGTTTCCACTAATTACAACATCTTAGGATTTGCTAATGGATATGGAAATTCCCCACAGCTCCCTTTCTTTATCTGACAAGAGAATCTAACTTGAAATTGATTAAAAAGTTTATGTAAGACAGATTGGAACCAATACGAATAGTACAGTCCCAAGTGGAAACTAAACTGCCACTTTGCCTGGCGCAAAATAATTAAAACTGAGAAAAAACACAGTTACAACAGCTGGAGCGCTCAATGGCAAAAATATAACTTACACCGTCAATCACATATTTGTTTTATCCTAAGAAAATAAAACACCTGTACAGATGTTGACAGCTAATATATAGGATGCTTGTAGCATGCTCTAAAATACAGAATTCTTGTATGGTAAAGGCAGGTTGATGAATACAAAATATTATATTTTTAACATGGACCATATTAATAATGCATATTATGCTATTTCTTGCTCATATCTATATAGTAAAATTAATTTAATCCCAAATATTCTTCTTTATATGCTACCCAACAAAACTGTTCTGTACCTGATTACTTGGAAAAATATCTGCTAATCTAGAACCGACTTGTCACTGTCCCAAAACTTCAGACCTGACCCCCTAAAAGGGCATTGAGGTTTTATTTTTTTGTACCTCCTGAAGAACCATAGGGGGAGACAGCAACACACTGGCAACACGGGGAGAGGAAGATACAAAAATCGAGAGTAAGAAAGCTAAAAAAAATTAATAAAGATAGAGAGGGAAAGCCAAAGAGACCTAGAAATAAGTGGAAAAGGTAACTTCTCCCAGAAATCTAAATTATTTGAAAGGAAAAGGTGCTGGATAAGAAACTCACTTACTGCAGTAATTAAACTGGTGTTATCCCTTAGCTCAGGGGTAGGGAACTCCACACCTCGAGAGCTGCACACCATGCAGGTTTACAGGATAACCTTAGTATTGCATAGGTGATAATTGAATTACCTGCGCAGGTGATGATTCCAACTCATGTGCAATACTAAGGAAACCCTGAAAACATGCACTGTGCACTCTTGAGACCCAGATTACCCTTGCCTTAGCTGAACAGCTGGAACTTTTAAAAGATAAGTCCATCTAGAGATACTGTATAGCCAGCAAGGAAGTCCAGTAAAAAGTAAATGTGGGGCCCCACCAGTCTGGACGCCATGAGGGAGTACTGCACCTAAGCCTTGGGTGTGGTTCTCCAGTGTTCTAGAGATGTGGATGGTAGGTGTGACATCCTCAACGCACACACACATTTAGGACCCAGGGGGCCATAGGCGAGCCCGGGGAGGGGACTCAGTGGGAAAACAGGGGTAGAGAAGTGTGGGTGGGAGGTAGAAAGGAGAGTAAGAGAGTTTCAGCTTTGAGTGGAACAACAGAGGAGTTTTCAGTTTGAAGTGGAAGAGAGAACAGTTCAGAGAACTGTGGAGCACAGAGAGCGGAAAGTCGAGTTGAGCGAGGAGGAGAGAACCGAGAGGAAGAAACCCTGGGGGCACGAGGGGAGCTGAAGTGACCCGTGCGCCCAAATCCGGGACTGGTAAAACCAGACGGAGGGGTTGTGGTCTAGAAACAGGGTCTGGACCTGAACATGGCACGGGGATCCAAACCCGAACCATTGAACCGGTGGCTACAAGCTTCATAGGAGCTGTGGCTCACACACCTGGCATATTCCCAGAGAAAGCAGACGGACAAGGATCAGGGGACAAGGAACCATTCGCGCACTAATACCCAAGGCTGTTGGATCAGGGCTCAACGCGCAGAGGCGCTGTCAAGCACAGGCACTGAGGAACAGGACCAGGGAGAGAGAAAAAGACAGGCACACTACCGAGGACCTAATGCTTGCTGCCCCAATCTCTTAAAGACCACACAGACCGGAGCTTAACCGAGAGAGTGTAACATCTATGACCTTTTGAAAGTTGAAACTTGCTGTGACTAAACCTGGGTAAAGAGTTGCAGAACAGTGTGAGACTGTGTTATTTATGCGGCAAACGCCTGTGAAGGCCACTTTACGAAGTAATGAGGCCTAGGTTAATCCCTGCCTGCCGGAGGCTACTAATTACTTCACCCACTGCCCTGGGGACCTGTTCCACCCGTGGGGAACCACTACATCCCAGCTGCCTGTCCATCGTCCCCAGGGGTTCTGCAGCAGCAGCGGCAACCCATAGCCACAAACCACGGGTGGCGTCATGAAAAAAGCGATCAAACGTCCAACTTATATGTAAAAGTGAAAATGTTTTATTTAGTACAAAACAGGTAAAAGTGGAAACTCCAGAAAGGATGCAGGCACTCAAAGATATAACATTTACTAGTAAAAAGGCCCGATACTATCGCATCGGGAGTGCGGTGACATCGAGATGGGGGCGGCTGTTTGGCACTGGGGGCAGCAGTTGTCACTTCACCCTGTGCTGTCTGTCCCGTGCGTGGTGGTTTTTGCCCGTCGGTCTCTGCCCCCCTCCTCTGTGCGTTGTCTAATGTGGCGGCAGAGGATGGTGGCATGAGGAACTGGCGCAGTTCCTTGTTCAGTCTAGCGCAGGGTGAGGGAGGTGAGTGCGGTGAGTGGGCTGCAGGCTGAGTGGGGTGAGTGCGGGCTGAGTGGAGTAAGTGCAGGCTGAGCAGGTAGGGTGAGTGAGTAGAGGGTGTGTGCGTGCAGGTTGAGTGAGTGTGGAGTAACCGTGGTGTAGGCTGAATGAGTGCGGGGCTGGGTGAGTGCTGGGTAACTATGGTGTAGGCTCAGTGAGCGTGGGGCAGGATGAGTGCGGAGGTGAGTGCAGGGTGAGTGGGGGCAGAGTGAGTGGTGGGCAGAGTGAGTGAGGGGGCAGAGTGAATGTGGGTTTAGTGAGTACAAGACGAGTGTGAGTGCAAGGTGAGTGAGTGCAGGGGTCGTCAGTCGTCGGGCTGTGGGATGAATGGGCAACTGAGGGGTGAGTGTGGAGTGAGGTGGGCAAGTTGGTGCTGAGCAGGGGTGAGTGGGTGTTAAGCAGGTTGAGGGTGCCCTGAGTGAAGGTGCGTGTGCACTGAAGGGGGGTGAGTGTGTGCTAAGCAGGTGTGTGTGCTGAGCGGGGTGAGTGTTTGCAGAGCAGGGGCAGTGTGGGGGAGTGCGGGCATGTGGGGGGGTAAGAGGGGGGAGCAGGGGCAGTGCGGGTGAGTGTGGGGGGTAAGCAGGGGCAGTGTGGGTGAGTGGGGGCAGTGTGGGTGAGTAGGGGGTAAGCAGGGGCAGTGAGGGTGAGTGGGGTGTCCTATGCAGGGGTAGTGTGGGCAGTGTGGGTGAGTAGAGGGTAAGCAGGGGCAGTGTGGGGAGTGAGTGAGGGTATACGGGGGGTAAGAGGGGTGAGCAGGGGCAGTGTGGTTGAGTGGTGGGGGTAAGCAGGAGCAGAGTAGGTGAGTGGGGGCATGTGGGGGAGGTGAGAGGAGTAAGCAGGGACAGAGTGGGGGTATCAGAAGGGGGAGTGAGGGCAAGGGGGGTAAGAGGTGTGAGCTGGGGCAGTGCGCGTGAGTAGTGGGGGGTAAGTAGGGGCAGTGTGGGTGAGTGGGGGCAGTGTGGGTGAGTAAGGGGGTAAGCAGGGGCAGTGTGGGTGAGTGGGGTGGGCTATGCAGGGGCAGTGTGGGTGAGTGGGGGAAGTGTGGGTGAGTAGGGGGTAAGCAGGGGCAGTGTGGGGAATGAGTGAGGGCATACGGGGGGTAAGAGGGGTGAGCGGGGGCAGTGTGGTTGAGTGGGGGTAAGCAGGGGCAGTGTGGTAGAGTGGGGGGTAATGAGGGGCATGAGAAGGTCAGTAGGGGGTGATTAGCAGTAGGGTGCATGGTGCAGGTCAGGGCAGCATTTTTCTCCTTGCAGCATGAAGGAGGAAAAATGAATGGGCGAGGCAAGTGGAGTTTACATAGGGGAGTGATAATGGGCGTGAGTGAGAGCCAGTGGCCTTATGTGGTGAGAGTGTCCTCCGTCACAACCATTATGATGGGCATTGTTAGCTCCGCCCCCCACTGTCATGGAATGTGGGGGTGAGCGGGAGGATGTGGCAGGGAGCGGGTGAGTGGCGGGGGAGCGGGAGCATGTGGCAGGGAGCGGGTGAGCGGCGGGGGACCGGGAGGATGTGGTAGGGAGCTGGTGAGTGGCGGGGAAGCGGCGGGGGAGCGGGAGGATGTGGCAGGGAGCGGTGAGCGGCGGGGGAGCGGGAGGATGTGGCAGGGAGCGGGTGAGTGGCGGGGGAGCGGGAGGATGTGGCAGGGAGCGGGTGAGTGACGGGGGAGCGGGAGGAAGTGGCAGGGTGTGGGTGAGTGGCGGGGGAGCGGGAGGATGTGGCAGGGAGCGGGTGAGTGGCGGGGGAGCGGGTGAGCGGGTAAGCGGCGGGGGAGAGGGTGAGCGGCGGGGGAGCGGGAGGATGTGGCGGGTGAGCGGTGGGAGGTGCGTGGAGCAGGCAGTGGTTGGGGTGTGGGGGTATGTGGTGTTGGCGGCAGTGTGTTTGCGCTACCGGCTAGTGTCAGCGGCTGGCGATGGCGCATGTGCGCCATCGCTCGCAGCGCGTGATAGCGGCACAGTGGCGGGAAGTGCAAAACTGCTGATTATGTATATAGATAGATATATACATAAGCAAAGGAAACAAAGGAGATGATCAGTGTCAGGACTCTTTCACACTGGCAGGTTTTATTCGCCGCGGCA
Source organism: Allobates femoralis (assembly GCA_033576535.1). Taxonomy (NCBI): domain Eukaryota; kingdom Metazoa; phylum Chordata; class Amphibia; order Anura; family Aromobatidae; genus Allobates; species Allobates femoralis. Next base: position 567,807,193 of record JARQOC010000002.1, read on the forward strand.
TCTGCCACAACCGGAGAACCGCACGTGCCGCCCTCGACCGCTGGCCCCATAGACAATACATGGGACCTGGCGCAAGTGTGGCCGTCAGGCGGAAGAGGGGGTAAATCCACCAGATCTGCCTCATTAGAAGCTGCAGTAAGGAAAGCTGCTGTTATTCAGCATCTTATCAGTTCACCATTAAAAGGTATCAAGCACTGAGGACTGGAGGATTGAAATATGTTTCTGAGCAATTAGAGTAATACACCTCATCTGCTGCAGAACCTCATAATACACCTCAGCTACAGCAGATCCTCATAATACACCTAATCTGCTGCAGAACCTCATAATAGACTTCAGCTGCTGCAGAACCTCACAATACACCTAATCTACTGCCAAACACTCATAATACACCTCAGCTGCAGCAGATCCTCATAATACACCTAATGTGCTGCAGAACCTCATAATAGACTTCAGCTGCTGCAGAACCTCACAATACACCTAATCTGCTGGCAAACCTCATAATACAGCTCAGCTGCTGCAGAACCTCATAATACACTTCAGCCGCTGCATAACCTCATAATACACTTCAGCTGCTGCAGAACTTCATAATATAGCTGAGCTGCAGCAGGGCCTCATAATACACCTCAGCTGCTGCAGAACCTCATAATACACTTCAGCTGCAGCAGAATCTCATAATATAGCTGAGCTGCTGGAGAACCTCATAATACACCTAATCTGCTGCAGAACGTCCTAATACACCTCAGCTGCTGCAGAGCCTCATTATACAACTGAGCTGCTGCAGAACATCATTGTACAACTTAGCTGCTGCCAAACCTCATAATTCAACAGAGCTACTGCAGAACCTCATAATACATCTCAGCTGAACCTCATAGTCATGCACATCAGCTGTTTAGTACAGTACTGGGCAGACGTCTTTTCGGGCCCCGCTGTAACTTGTCGCCTCAATAACTGATTTACTATATAGCGACGTGTCACATGGGGCAGGGTGGCACATGCAGGTAATGTGTTATGGTTTGGCAGTATTATAGCATCACTGTATATGCTGGTAATATGTGTTTATGGTCTGGCGGTATTATAGCATTAGTGTATATACTGGTAATATGTGGTCGGGGGGAGCGGGAGGATGTGGCAGGGAGCGGGTGAGTGGCGGGGGAGCGGGTGAGTGGCGGGGGAGCGGGTGAGCAGCGGGGGAGGTGGCGGGGGAGCGGGAGGATGTGGCGGGTGAGCGGCGGGCGGTGCTTGGAGCGGGCAGTGGTTGGGGTGTGGGGGTATGTGGTGTTGGCGGCAGTGTTTTTGCACTTCCGGCCAATGTCAGAGACGCGTGATCGGGAGAGCAGTGATAACATGACAGGGGCGGGCTCTGTGGCGCTGGGGTTGGTGGCCGTCTCTCCCCTTTCGCCCTTGCTCTCTGCCAGTGCTGGGCAGAGGGTAGAGGGCAGAGCAGAGGGAAGGGCAGGGGAGAGGGAAGGGCAGGGGGAAGGGCAAGGCAGAGGGAAGGGCAGTGGGTAGGACAGAGGGCAGTGGGTAGGACAGAGGGCAATGGGTGGGACTGAGGGCAGTGGGTGGGGCTGAGGGAAGTGGGTGGGGCTGAGGGCAGTGGGTGGGGGTAAGGGCAGTGGGTGGGGCTGAGGGTAGAATTGAGGACAGTCCAAGGCTGAGGGCAGGACTGAGGGCAGTGCGCGGCTGACAACAATGCGAGGCTGAGGGCAGTGCAAGAGGCAGTGCATGGTTGAAGGCAGTGCAGAGGGCGGGGCTGAGGGCAGTGCAGTGCTGAGGGTAGGACTGAGGGCAGTGCAGGGCTGAGGGTAGGACTGAGGGCAGTGCATCACTGAGGGCAGTGCAAAGGCTGAGGGCAGTGCATAGGTTGAAGGTAGTGTAGGGCAAAGGGCAGTGCAGGGGGCAGTGCAGAGCAGAGGGCAGTTCAGGGGCAGTGCAGGGCAGAGCAGGGGGCAGTGCAGAGGGCAGTGCAAAGCAGAGGGCAGTGCAGGGGGCAGTGCAGGGCTAGGGGCAGTGCAAAGGCTGAGGGCAGAGCAGAGGGCAGTGCAAAGGCTGAGGGCAGTGCAGAGGGCATTGCAGGGGGCAGTGCAAAGGCTGAGGGCAGTGCAAAGGCTGGGGGCAGTTTAGGGTGGAGGGCATGGCTGAAGGCAGTGCAGGGCTGAGGGAAGTGTAGGGCTGAGGGCAGTGCAGGGCTGAGGGCAGAGGGCAGTGCAGGGCTGAGGGCAGGGCAGTGCAGGGCTGAGGGCAGTGCAAAGGCTGAGAGCAGTGTAGGACAGAGGGCAGTGTAGGGCAGAGGGCTGTGCAGGGCTAAAGGCAGTGCTGAGGGCAGGGCAGGAGGCAGGGCACAGTGCAGGGATGAAGGCTGAGGACAGTGCAGGGCTGAGGGCAAGGGGCAGTGCAGGAGTGATGGCAGGGGTAGCGCAGGGATGAGGACAGCGTAGGGCTGAGGCCAGTGCAGAGCTTAGGGCAGGGGGCAGTGCAGGGCTGGGGGCAGTGCAGGGCTGAGGGCAGTGCAGGGCTGAGGGCAGCGCAGAACGCAGGGCACAGTGCAGGGCAGGGGGCAGTGCAGGGCTGAGGGCAAGGGGCAGTGCAGGACTGATGGCAGTGGTATTGCAGGGATGAGGACAGCGCAGGGCTGAGGCCAGTGCAGAGCTTAGGGCCGGGGTCAGTGCAGGGCTGGGGGCAGTGCAGGGCTGAGGCCAGTGCAGAGCTTAGGGCAGGGGGCAGTGCAGGGCTGAGGTCAGTGCAGGGCTGAGGGCAGGGGGCAGTGCAGGGCTGAGGGCAGGGCAGAAGGCAGGGCACAGTGCAGGGCAGGGGCAGTGCAGGGATGAGGCCTGAGGACAGTGCAGGGCTGAGGGCAGGGGGCAGTGCTGGGCTGATGGCAGGGGTAGTGCAGGGATGAGGGCAGGGGGCAGTGCAGGGCTGAGGACAGCGCAGAGCTGAGGACAGCGCAGGGCTGAAGGCAGGGGGCAGTGCAGGGATGAGGGCAGGGGGCAGCGCAGGGCTGAGGCCAGTGCAGGGCTGAGGCCAGTAGGCAGGGGGCAGTGCAGGGCTGAGGGCAGGGGGCAGTGCAGGGATGAGGACAGTGCAGGGGTGAGGACAGTTCAGGGGTGAGGACAGTGCAGGGGTGAGGGCAGGGGGCAGTGCAGGACTGATGGCAGGGGGCAGTGCAGGGATGAGGACAGCGCAGGGCTGAGGGCAGGGGGCAGTGTAGGGATGAGGACAGTGCAGGGGCAGTGCAGGGCTGAGGACAGCACAGGGCTGAGGGCAGGGGGCAGTGCAGGGATGAGGAGAGTGCAGGGGGCAGTTCAGGATGAGGACAGTGCAGGGCTGAGGGCAGGGGGCAGTGCAGGGATGAGGACAGTGCAGGGGCAGTGCAGGGCTGAGGGTAGGGGGCAGTGCAGGGATGAAGACAGTGCAGGGGCAGTGCAGGGCTGAGGGCAGGGGCAGTGCAGGGCTGAGGGCAGGGGGCAGTGCAGGGCTGAGGACAGCACAGGGCTGAGGGCAGGGGGCAGTACAGGGGGAAGTGCAGGGATGAGGAGAGTGCAGGGGGCAGTTCAGGATGAGGACAGTGCAGGGCTGAGGGCAGGGAGCAGTGCAGGGATGAGGACAGTGCAGGGGCAGTGCAGGGCTGAGGGCAGGGGGCAGTGCAGGGATGAGGACAGTGCAGGGCTGAGGGCAGGGGGCAGTGCAGGGCTGAGGGCAGGGGGCAGTGCAGGGATGAGGACAGTGCAGGGGGCAGTGCAGGGCTAAGTGCAGGGCTGAGGGCAGGGGGCAGTGCAGGGATGAGGACAGTGCAGGGCTGAGGGCAGGGGGCAGTGCAGGGATGAGGACAGTGCAGGGGGCAGTGCAGGGATGAGGACAGTGCAGGGGGCAGTGCAGGGCTGAGGACAGCACAGGGCTGAGGGCAGGGGGCAGTGCAGGGATGAGGACAGTGCAGGGTGCAGTGCAGGGCTGAGGGCAGGGGGCAGTGCAGGAATGAGGACAGTGCAGGGGGCAGTGCAGGGCTGAGGGCAGGGGGCAGTACAGGGATGAGGACAGTGCAGGGGGCAATGGAGGGCTGAGGGCAGGGGGCAGTGCAGGGCTGAGGGCAGGGGGCAGTGCAGGGCTGATGAGAGTGCAGGAGGCAGTGCAGGGCTGAGGACAGTTCAGGGGGCAGTGCAGGGATGAGGACAGTGCAGGGATGAGGACAGTGCAGGGCTGAGGGCAGGGGGCAGTGCAGGGCAGAGGACAGCACAGGGCCGAGGGCAGAGGGCAGTGCAGGGATGAGGACAGTGCAGGGGGCAGTGCAGGGCTGAGGGCAGGGGGCAGTGCAGGGATGAGGACAGTGCAGGGGGCAGTGCAGGGCTGAGGGCAGGGGCAGTGCAGGGATGAGGACAGGGCAGGGGGCAGTGCAGGGCTGAGGGCAGGGGGCAGTGCAGGGCTGAGGACAGTGCAGGGGGCAGTGCAGGGCTGAGGACAGTGCAGGGATGAGGACAGTGCAGGGGCAGTGCAGGGCTGAGGGCAGGGGGCAGTGCAGGGCTGAGGACAGCACAGGGCTGAGGGCAGGGAGCAGTGCAGGGGGCAGTGCAGGGATGAGCACAGTGCAGGGGGAAGTGCAGGGCTGAGGGCAGGGGGCAGTGCAGGGATGAGGACAGTGCAGGAGGCAGTGCAGGGCTGAGGGCAGGGGGCAGTGCAGGGTTGAGGACAGGGCAGGGCTGAGGTCAGGGGGCAGTGCAGGGATGAGAACAGTGCAGGGGGCAGTGCAGGGCTGAGGGCAGGGGGCAGTGCAGGGATGAGCACAGTGCAGGGGGAAGTGCAGGGCTGAGGGCAGGGGGCAGTGCAGGGATGAGGACAGTGCAGGAGGCAGTGCAGGGCTGAGGGCAGGGGGCAGTGCAGGGTTGAGGACAGGGCAGGGCTGAGGTCAGGGGGCAGTGCAGGGATGAGAACAGTGCAGGGGGCAGTGCAGGGCTGAGGGCAGGGGGCAGTACAGGGATGAGGACAGTGCAGGGAGCAGTGCAGGGCTGAGGGCAGGGGGCAGTGCAGGGATGAGGACAGTGTAGGGAGCAGTGCAGGGCTGAGGGCAGGGGGCAGTGCAGGGCTGAGGGCAGGGGGCAGTACAGGGATGAGGACAGTGCAGGGAGCAGTGCAGGGTTGAGGGCGGGCTGCATGTACCTGGCAGCTGCTGTTTGTGCTCCTACTCCGTGAATCTGTGTGAGCTCAAGGACCTGTGGTGACTTCACTGTCATGTGGTCTGGCCCGCCCATGAAAGTGACATCACCACAGGCCGTGTAAACTCATCACAGGCCAGCGGTAACACTGTACGGGGGGGGCGTGTATTCACATAATTGCCTTGTGGGTGAGGGGGTGTGTGGCAGACATGGCGCCGGCCCCTTTTGTAAAGCCGCTCCCCCTGGCTGCTGCCGCTGGGGACTCAGGGCTGACACTGTCCAATGGACAGTGCGGCCCTGGCGGCGGGCGAGCGGGAACATGGTGCGGGGGAGCGGCGGTCATTGGTGGTGGTAGGTGGTGGGGTCCGGCGACAGGGGTTTTGCGCTTCCGGCCAGTGTCGGCTGCTCGCGATACCGGCACAGTGGCCGGAAGCGCAAAACTGGCGATTATGTATATAGATAAATACATACATATAGTACTATATCTTTCAACAGACATGGGGGAATATAGTGCTTATTTCACACATAAATGCCCATTTATAATTCAACCTACTAGTCGAGAGAAGAGGATGTATAACTTTATAATCCCAATAGCTATGCTTAAGATGGCCCAAGAGGAGTCTAAATATAGAACTACACAGCTATATATATATGTCATAAGACGATATGCAGACTGACTCTTTATATGCAGCTAATGTGCAGCCTATATACAAACTGACTCACTGTATGCAGCTAAAGTGCAATCTACAGGGCAGTATACAGACTGACTATTTATATACAGCTCGGATTTATTCTACAGGGCAGTGTGCAGACTGACTCTTTATTTGTAGCACAGATACAGTCCATAGGGTGATATGCAGACTGACTAATTAGACAGGGTTGGCCATTCATATGGATGCACCTAAATAAAATGGGAATGGTTGGTGATATCAAATTCCTGTTTGTGTCACATTAGAATATGGGAGGGGGAAAACTTTTCCAGATGGGTGGTGACCATGGCGGCCATTTTGAAGTCGGCCATTTTGGATCAAACTTTGTTTTTTCAATGGAAAGAGGGTCATGTGGCACATCAATTGTATTGAGAATTTCAGAAGAAAAACAGTGGTGTGCTTGGTTTTAACGTAACTTTATTCTTTCATGAGTTATGTACAAGTTTATGACTACTTATAAAATGTGTTCAAAGTGCTGCCCATTGTGTTGGATTGTCAATGCAACCCTCTTCTCCCACTCTTGACACACTGATAGCAACACAGAAGAAATACTAGCACAGGCTTCCAGTATCCGTTGTTTCAGATGCTGTACATCTCGTATCTTCACAGCATAGACAATTGCCTCCAGATGAGTGATGAGGCAAACTTTTTTGTAAATGGTGAAGTTAACAAACCCACCGCCATTGGTCTGACACTAACCCAGAGTGGATCGATCCCTCCAAGACTGTTGGAACACAAAAATTGATGGTATGGTGTGGTATATGGTGTACAAAGATAGTGGGGCCATTGTTCATCAATGGAAACCTCATTGCCACTGGATATCTGACTCCTTGTATATAGCTCAGGTACGGTCTGTAGGGCAGTATACTGACTGGCTCTTAGGGTGAAGGCACACTGGCGTCAAACTCTCATGAATGCAATGCGTGAAAAGCTCGTTTTGTACTCAGACCAATGTTAAACAACTGTCAGGTCAGGTGTGAAAAACTTGTTGCAACATTCTCAAGAAGACTCATGGTTGTACTAGTTAAAAAGGGTGCTTCTACTCAATACTAAGCAAAGGGTCTGAATACTGATGACCACGTGATATTTCAGTTTTCCTTTTTTAATAAATTTGCAAAATTTTCTAAATTTCACTTTTTTTCAGTCAAGATGGGGTGCAGAGTGTACATTAATGAGAAAAAAATGAACTTTTTTGAATTTACCAAATGGCTACAATGAAACAAAGAGTGAAAAATTTAAAGGGGTCTGAATACTTTCCGTACCCACTGTATACACTGGGCTTCACTGCTCAGTCCTTAGTCACTTCTGCCTCCCTTGGCATACACAGTGCAATAATGAATTTGGGCACGTACACCAGGGTTCACTGCTAATTGGCTAGGAGGCAGAGATTTATGAAAGAGCTAGTGGTGATGCCGCTCTTAAAAATTATGTCACTAGTGGTGAAGCTGATATGTTTCCTTTAATGACTTCCTACCTGTACTATACTTGTATGGTACTCTTCCTGACATGGTACGTTAGGACAATATATATTTAAGATAAATTCAAGGGAAATGCCAAAAAGTTTAACCAATGGGTCTTTCTGAATTTGGAACTGGTATCCCAAGTGTATTTACTCAGCTATCTCACTGGTTCTCTCCTCTCTCTTTTTGAAGACATAGCCCCTCCATTGTAGTAATCTTTAGGGTCCCAGGGTTTCAACATTCAACCATCAAAATATGTAATATATTCCATGGAAATACTTTAAAGACATAATTCAAATTCTGTAGTAAAGGATACTACCTGTCTCACCCAATTGTAACAGGTCAGTTAAAGGGAACCTGTCACCCGATTTTAAGCTCCTACACTATCTCTAGCTGTCCCTACACCTTCCTAGCAGCTCCCTATCTCTCCCTTTCTTATCTAAAGTGTCCCTATAAAAGAAGTGTAAAATAAGATTAAACTTACTGCAGTCCCCGTAGTTAGGGGACTGGGTAGGCGTGGCCTCTGTTCCTTCCTCACTCCTCCGTGTGGAAATGCACGCCCCGCTGGGCGGCATTATTGTGGGTCCTCTCTGCCCCCATTAACATTAATCCTCCGCCCTCTACACCTCTTTGCACCGGCCGGGCGTCACATCCGGCGCGGTGCATTATGGGCCGTCACGTGATCTGCCCTAGTGCATTCTGGGTCCGATCACGTGATCGGCCCCAGTGCATTATGGGCTTGATCACGTGATCGGCCCCGGCTTTAATAAGCGCATTGCGCATGCGCGGAGCCGGGGCCGATCACGTGATCAAGCCCATAATGCACTGGGGCCGATCACGTGATCGGACCCAGAATGCACTAGGGCAGATCACGTGACGGCCCATAATGCACCGCGCCGGATGTGACGCCGGGCCGGTGCAAAGAGGTGTAGAGGGCGGAGGATTAATGTTAATGGGGCAGAGAGGACCCACAATAATGCCGCCCAGCGGGGCGTGCATTTCCACACGGAGGAGTGAGGAAGGAACAGAGGCCACGCCTACCCAGTCCCCTAACTACGGGGACTGCAGTAAGTTTAATCTTATTTTACACTTCTTTTATAGGGACACTTTAGATAAGAAAGGGAGAGATAGGGAGCTGCTAGGAAGGTGTAGGGACAGCTAGAGATAGTGTAGGAGCTTAAAATCGGGTGACAGGTTCCCTTTAAGCTGTTCATCAAACTAAGCTGTCCATCAAACAGTGTGATGACTATTTCTAGTGACAACCAGCAGAACTATGATTTCTGCTCTGAAATACAAGCTGGTACAATATGTTAGCAACAAATCAAAGTAACTTTTATAAATGCAAACTGTATAAACTGTAAAATGAACATGACCATTTAATTGCATTTAGTTTCAAATTTTCACTATGAGATTCGAGGTTTAACATTAATTTGGTTCCTTGCTCACACACATATATATATATATATATATATATATATATATATATATATATATACATGCCAAAAGGAGAAATCTACTGGGCACTAGTGGATCAACGGGGTAATCGCGTCACATCTGTGACTTGTCCTAGTACAGTTACCCCACAGGTGTTGCACGCCTATTAGTGTCCGTAGTCCATCATTCAAATCAAGAAAAATAGCGGCACTCACCAGGGTTGAATCTTCATATTTTTAATGGTTCCAAAGTTAATTCATGGATACATCGATGGGGGATGTGAAGAGACGGCAGACGACGGCCTGCCGTTTCATGGTGTTTTACCGCTTCCACGGGTCCTTGTCTACAAGGACCCATGGAAGCGGTAATACACCACGAAACGGCAGGCCGTCATCCGCCGTCTCTTCACATTCCCCATCGATGTATCTATGAATTAACTTTGGAACCATTGAAAACATGAAGATTCAACCCTGGTGAGTGCCGCTATTTTTCTTGATTTGAATGATATATATATACATATATTTATTATACTGTACATTGAGACTTATTAAAGGAGGATGTCTATTGTAAAAGTGTCTTCCAGGCCCGTGTTTATGAATGCTACATTATAAAGCTTCTGTAGTCTGTAGATCCTGATGCTTTTTAATGTCACAGTTCATTTGACAAACCATAACCAGAATCAGGAATTAAAAACCCTTCAATAAAAGCAAGGTAACATTAAACCTTTAGGACTCATGTTTCTTGTCATAAAAATGATATGAAAGGATTTTATATTCTGCAGGTTGGTTTAGCACTTTCGATCTTTTTTCCCCCAACATAACTTTAGTGAACAGTTTTATGACCTCTAAATGAAAATCTAAACTATATCACATTCTAAAACATAGTTTACGGTTCACAGGCAATAATGTGGCTTTCATACTGTAATGAGCAAATGACAGAAATTTAATTGATGCCAATATGGATGGATGACCACTGTATTTTTAAAACCTACAGAAATACTTATTTTATTATACGATGATAAATCTAGCAGGGAAATAAAATACACAATCATTTGCCATTTTTAAATATATGATCTCCATAAAGTCTGTTATTATTTCTGTCAAAATATTATAAGCCAACAGTGTAGTAATAATCCTGTGGTAAGACATTTTTACAGGTTGCCAGACAGACTCTGATACAGAAGCAGAATGCTACAATCAGGTTCATATACATTGGATTTTCATTGACTGCCACTAAACAGCTTGTTTGTCATACATTAATCTTATTACTATCTCGTTCCTCACATCTGCTATTACTGAGTCCCAATCCTTCTGAGGTTCTAAGAGAAATTGGAAGGCGATTGTACTTGCCCCAACCAACGTCCCTGTTCCCCACTTGACAGATAAATAAAACAGGTGCATCACAAAGCTATGCTGTGCTAAGGGTTGGGCAGTGTGGTTGCCAATGTCTGTCTCCTGCCCAACTGCATGCCACAATGAGGTGCCATTCAGGTTTAACAACTGTTGGACAACAGCTCTTAGACCCCCTCAAGTAAGCCAACATAACACCTAACATAACATAACATGAGCACCTAAATTGTCACTTCAGTGAGGAAGTGAAAAAACTCTAATGCCGCCCAATAAGGGTAGCAATCCTTAAAGTAATAATTAGGGATGAGCGAGTATGCTTGTCACTACTCGGTACTCGCACGAATATCTCGGTACTCGGAGAGTGTTGAGTAATCTCGCGATACTCTTGCTATGCTCGGGGTCCACTTCCTTGCATGTTGGGGCTCTTTACAGAACCAGCCCGCATGCAGGGATTGGTTAACAGCCACTGTAAACCCACAGCCCTGTTGGTTGTGGCTTTACAGTGATTGGCTGACCGCACAGCATGATCAAGTCTTTATAAGACCTGACCGCGCTGTGCTCGTCACTCTGCTCCACAGACAGTCAGTGTAGGGAGAGGTGCTGCTGATTGAGGGACAGATTTGTGGCCTTTCATCTAGTGTAGGCGCAAGGCTGCCAATCTAATCAGTGCTTTTAGAGATTAATTTAGCTCTCCATATGCAGGAGTGGGTTGTAGTGGAAATTAGGATACGCCAAAACACTCGTTATTCTCGTCAGTGTTTGTGTCTGACCGGTACACCTGCTGGGATTTAACCTCTAATCTCTAATCTCAGTGTCCAGCTAAAAACCAACTCTTGTCTGCATTCATTTACCATTTTTGTGCACCAGGAGTGGTTTTTAGCTTCAAGTAGTATACGCCAAAACACGGTATACGCGTCAGCATTTGTATCTGACCGGTCCACCTGCTGGGATTTAACCTCTGATCTCTAATCTCAGTGTCCAGCTAAAAATCAACTCTTGTCTGCATTCATTTACCATTTTTGTGCGCCAGGAGGGGGTTGTAGCTCCAATTTGTATACGTGAAAACACTCAGTATACTCATGCCAGCGTTTGTGTCTGACCGGTCTAGCTGCTGTAATTTAATCTCTAATCTCAGTATCCAGCTCAAAAACAACTGGTCAGCATTTTCAGTTGACAGGCGGGTGCATTTATCAGTAATGATTCCACCTGCAGCAATAAAAACATGCTCTGACAAAACGCTAGCGGCAGGGCAGGCCAGGACTTCCAAGGCGTAGAGGGACAATTCCTGCCACGTGTCCAGCTTGGATACCCAATAATTATAAGGCACAGAGGAATCTAGGAGCACTTTCATATGATCGGCAAGGTACTCCTTCAGCATCTTTACAAACTTTGCAGTCCTTGTGACAGTACCCCGCACCTAAAGGGCCTGTGCTACGGGAGGGGCTGAGAGAACTCTCCCAGATCTTTGAGAGTGTTCCCCTACCTCTGCTGGATTGGATTTGTGCCTCTCTCGGCCAGACGCCTTGGTTGTCCACCGAACCGTGACCTCTGCCGCAAGCGTTTTCAGAAGGGAATTTTTTGACTAATTCCACAACTAGGGCCTTCTGGTACTGCAGCATTTTTGTAGACCTCTCCACCTTGGGAATAAGAGAAATAAAGTTCTCCTTTAGTGTGGGTCTAAAAGTGTCACCAACCAGTAAAGAGTGTCCACCAAGATGTTGATAACGCAAGGGTCACAAGACAGGCAACATCACATAAAGTCAGCCGTGTGTGCCAGACTGTTAACAGGCAAGAGTTCAGGTCCTCACCAACAGGATGACTGACCATGCTGTCTTCATCATCCTCCTCCTCCTCCTCCTCTCCCCTGTCCTCTGGCCATCCATGCTGAGCCGACGGTATGACGGTTGTGCATGTATTACCGTCAATTCCGCATGAAAGTGGCTCCATTTCTTTATCCTCCTCCTCGTCATAGTCCTCCAATTCACGCTGGGATGAGATGAGGCTGGGCTGTGTGTAATCACCCCGTACAGTTTATTGCTCCAACTCATCGTGCTCCGCCTGCAATGCATCATCTTTGATTTTGAGCAGACAGCATTTTAGAAGACAGAGAAGCGGGATGGTGACGCTAATGATGGCGTCATCGCCCCTCACCATCTTAGTGGAGTCCTCAAAGTTTTGGAGGACGGTACATATGTCGGACATGTTCACTCCTAAAGTCTTATGTGTGGAGTTGAACCGTATACCGACGGCCTAGTTGATGCAGGTAGTCAACAACTGCCCTTTTCTGCTCCCAAATCCTGACCAACATGTGCAGTGTGGAATTCCAATGCGTGGGGACATCACACACCAGTCTGTGATACGGAATCTGCAAACGCTGCTGAAAGCTGGCAAGGTCGCTGAAGCAGTAAGTGAATTTCTAAAATGGGCACACAAGCGGCATACTTTCACGAGCAGATCCGACAGCAGCTCCGGGTAGGATTTAAGAAACTGCTGAACCACGAGGTTGAGCACATGGGCCACACATGGAACATGTGTCAGCTCGCCTCGCCTCAGAGCCACCATCAGATTCCTGCCATTGTCACACACGACCATGCCTAGCTGTAGGTTCAGTGGTGTGAGCCAGTGATCTGCCTGCTGTTTCATAGCTTTCCACAACTCTTCAGCATTGTGGGGTTTGTCACCTACGCATTTTAGCTTCAGCACAGCCTGTTGTCGCTTAGCCAAGGCAGTGCTGCAGTGCTTCCAGCTTGGGATTGGTGTAGAGGGTGAAGTGGAGGAGGAGGAGGCTGAGGATCATGATGTTCCGGAGCTGTACACTGTGGGTAAAACACTGACTGAGTTAGGGCCTGCAGTCCTTGGTGTCGGAAGGACGTGTTCCGTCGCAAGTGCAGACTGGGTCCCGGCTTCCAGAATATTAACCCAGTGTGTCAACAGCGAGATGTACCGCCCCTGCCCACAAGCACTTGTCCACCTGTCCGTGGTTAGGTGGACTTTTCCGGAAACTACGTTGTTAAGGGCACGTGTAATGTTTTGTGACACGTGGTTATGTAATGCGAGGACAACACATCAGGAGAAATAGTGATGGCTGGGGACCGAGTAACGTGGGACGGTTGCCACCATCAGATCACGGAATGCTTCCGTCTCCACTAGCCTAAGAGGCAACATTTCCAGCGCAAGCAGTCGTGAAATGTGCAAATTTAGAAGTGTGGCATGTGGGGCGTTGGCAGCGTATTTACGTTCCAAAGATTGGTGTATGGATAACTGAACGCTGCGCTGGGACAAGGACGTGGTTGATAATGGTGGTATTTCTGCTTGTGCAACTACAGGTGCAGGACAGGAGGCATCTTCGCATGCAGTATGGACAGGGGATTGGCTTGCATGCACAACAGTGGAAGATGCGGTGGTGTCACCCGCAGACACTGCTCCTGGACTCTGGTGTATATCCCACAAAGTCGAGTGCTTTGCTGACATGTGCCTGATCATGCTGGTCGTGGTCAGGCTGCTAGTTTTGCTACCCCTGCTGATGCTGGCATGGCAGGTGTTGCAAATGGCCTTTTTGGAATTATCTGCAGACACCTTAAAAAATAGCCAGACTCAGGAAGACCTAACAGTTGTACTGGCAACTTCTGTCATGTTGTTATTTCGGGGAATGGTTGCCTGCCTTCTGCCTGCGGCCACCACCCTGCTTCTTCCGGCCTGTTGTGATGCTACGTCTCCTTCCCCCTGTGCACTGCTGTCCTCTCTCTGCATGTCCTCCTATCAGGTTGGGTCAGTTACTGGATCATCTACCATGTCGTCTTCCACTTCCTTACCCTAGTCCTCCTCCTGACTTTCTAGCAATTGTGTTTCACCATCGTCCACCTCTTGTTGAGACACGTCCCCACCGTTGCCTTCTTGAGACCGTGGATGCTCAAATATTTGGGCATCAGTACATACGATCTCCTCATAACCCACTTCAAGTGGAGCTGGCGAGAGGCCAGAATCTAAGAATGGATAAGTGAACAGCTCTTCAGAGTGTCCAAGTGTGGGATCAGTTATGTTCGGGGCAGGGCAGTCGGCATGGTGGGAGGAAGGAGGATCAGGGTGTGGAATGTGCGGTCCAGTCTCACGGCTACTGACACTTGACCGTGTGGAAGACAGGGTGTTTGTGGTGGTGCCAAACTGACTGGAAGCATTATCCGCTATCCAACTAACAACCTGTTGACACTGGTCTTGGTTTAATAGTGGTGTACTGCTGCGGTCCCTACAAATTGGGACAGGAAGGTCGAGCGAAATGATGTGGGCGTTTGTCACGGCGCAATTCGAGCTTGTACATGGCCTCAGCCTCTGCATGCACCATCATCGCGTCCAGTTCCTTGTCCCTTGCCACCGGCCTTGCGCATTTTCAATGGTGTACTGCCTGTATACAGCTAAATGAAGGCGTCCAAAAGATGGTTTTTAGCTGGACACTGAGATGACAGATTAGAGATTAAATTACAGCAGGTATACCGGTCAGTCACAAACGCTGAGATGGGTATGCTGAGTGTTTTGACATATACAAATTGGAGCTACAACCCCCTCCTGCCTCAAAAAATGGTAAATGAAGACGGACAGGCTGACTCTGATCAAGATGAACAAGAGTTGGATTGAGCCTGACTTCATCACACCACCACCAAATGATAGCATAATCTAAAGTCATAGGCATTGTATTTTTTGTGCCGGTAAATTGCCATGCCCCTCCTCACACCCACACATGGGTACACACTTCATGACTTTGGCTACTTGCTGTACTGTTCCTCCTTCTCCTCATCCACCACCATATGATCAGTGCGACCGTGGTCCATGATGCCACGAAAACATAATTTATTTACATCATATTTATGATGATGATGACCCTAAGCGTTAAAAAGTTAGACAGTAGTTTCATGTATACCCCCTAGGGGTAAATGTTTTAGTCCATACTTAGAGAATGGGCATTACAAGTACAGGAGACCTGCTTTTTTGTAATGGGAACAACATTTAGAGGCTCTCCTCCATGTTTCTTCCCATGGGCATCGCAATGCCTCCCAATTTTTTGCAGTCCTTCCTAGGGAAAACTATGGATGACCCACTTCCTAATAATGGGAACCATATTTAAGTAGACCCTCATGCACGTCTCTATCCAGGGGCATTGGGGTGCCTCCCAATTTTTGGCTGCCCTGCCTAGGGCAATGTTACAGAAGACCCACTTTCTTAAAATGGGCACATTATTTAAAGAGGCCGTCATGCACGCCTCTATCCAGGGTCATCAGAGTGCCACACAATTTTTGGCTGCCTTGCCTAGGGCAATGCTACAGAAGACCCACTTCCTTAAAATGGGCACATTATTTAAAGAGGCCCTCATGCACGCATCTATCCAGGGACATCAGAGTGCCACGCAATTTTTGGCTGCCCAGCCTAGGGCAATACTACAAAACACCCACTTCCTTATAATGAGCACATTATTTAAAGAGGCCCTCATGCACGTCTCTATCCAGGGGCATTGGGGTGCCTCCCAATGTTTAGCAGCCCAGCCTAGGGCACTACTACAAAAGATAAAGTTCCTTAAAATGGGCACAATATTTAAACAGGCCCTCATGCACGTCTTTTTCCAGGGGCATTGGGGTGCCTCCAAATTTTTGGCTGCCCTGCCTAGGGCAATACTACAAAAGACCCACTTCCTTAAAATGGGCACATTATTTAGAGGCCTCTCTTCCCAGGGGCATGGGAGTGCCACACAATTTAAAAAAAAATAAATCTTTCATGTAATCCACAAAACTAGCATACACCAACTCTGTCTCACAAGTGGGTATGAGCCCTGAATATTTTCTCCAGGAAAATCCATTTTGGTTTCATTTTGTAACGTGTTCTTGACAGTCCGTAAAAGTGGCGTAATACTCTGACAACATTGTTCACAGCAGTGACCTTGGAGTCTGAAATGCTTACAAGGGTCTTCCCCATGCTGTTCCCATGTCATTTCAGCACTGTTCTGACACTTTTGTGACATTTTTAGGGTTTATCCATGCTGCCGGGGGTCATGCCAGAAAAATACTCGGGTCTCCCATAGGATAACATTGGGCTCAGTGCTCGTGCCGAGTACATGAGTATCTTGGGATGCTCGGCCCGAGCTTCGAGCACCCGAGCATTTTAGTACTCGCTCATCTCTAGTAATAATCAACTCTTTAAAAAGCCTTTTAATACGACTTAGGATTTGTGCCAGATCAGAACTCCAAACTGCAGAAGCTGCGTTTCGGGGTGACTGCCCCTCATCAGTGCAGTGTGTGGGAATTCTGATCTGGCTATATGAGAGGCTAAGACGAGGTCTGGGGAACTAGCTTTCTACCTTATGGAGAGGAATCTGCCTGCCGCCATAAGGAGTGAGATAAGCTGAAAAGGAGACTTATAGCCGCAATGCTCCTCACGGAAATATCCATATTGTCACTTCAGCGAGGACGTGAAAAAACTCTAATGCCACCCAATAAGGGTAGCAGTCATAATCCTGAGCACCTAAGGAGTTCTTCCTAGAAAATACCAGCCAGAACCTGCTCGACCATAATATACCTGCTTGATGTCTGGAAATTATGCATAGGAAGACATAATTTATAGTTTTGAAGTGACTCTTTGTGGGATGTCACAGCAGGTGATAATCTTCTAACCAAGCTAGCAGTGCAGTTTAACTGCAATTGCCTGCAATTTGCGCTTCAACTACTTGCGTGAAAATGTTTTCTGAGAATTAATCCAAGTTGGTTGCAGTCACCTATTTCAGGCTGCAATCCATCCTAGACACACATGAAGTAGGGTTGCAGCTTGAAGAAATGCTGCTCAGGACATTTGTTCTTAAAGGGGTTGCCTGGGCTTTTCGTATAATTTATATGTGTATCTAGATATCATTACTTTGCGACTGAAGGAGACCGACCAGAGACGTGTTTGTCTTGGAGCCTGGGTGCAAATGTCATAACTGGTCATTTATGCCCAGTCTCCTACAAAATATTGGGAAGATGGTGTACCACGGTCCTTGCTGCTGCCTCAATGGAATCAGAAGGAATGTAAGGTTCCAAGAAGTCACAAGGAATGCAAGGTTCCAAAAGTAGCAATCTCCTTTATTCCACCAACGCGTTTCGGCGCTTCTCCTGGCACCTTCATCAGGGTAAGGTGCCAGGAGAGGCGCCGAAACGCATTGGTGGAATAAAGGAGATTGCTACTTTTGGAACCTTGCATTGCTTGTGACTTCTTGGAACCTTACATTCCTTGTGATTCCATTGAGGCAGCAGCGCGGACCGTGGTACACCATCTTCCCAATATCTGAGCGTTTTTCCACGTGCGAGTGGCTGGTGGAGATCCTGCAGCAGCTAGAAACCAAATGCTTATAAACCAGTTGTGGGGCACACAACTGGATCAGGTGAGTGCACACCTATTGATAAATTCACACAGACAGTGTCACTAGTGATTACTGGGCTTTAACTCTCAACTTTCAGCCGTACAGTTCACCGTAGTTCTCAACAGTTCACAGCGGACCTGGGCTCTCTCAGCAGCTGGGATGGCTTGTCTGCGGCACTCCCTTTCTGTTTACCTCTTGGGCCCTCTCATTCTCCATTCCGCATGCGAGTTACGGTTCGGCCATCACGTTCTCTCAGTGTTCTGTGTCACTGACTCTAGTTTGATGGCTTTTCCTTCACCGCACTGGAGATTTGGTCTCGGGACTTAAGGACCCCACACCCCGCCGGAGTTCCTGTGGTTGGGGCCTAAAGCTTCCCGGCCACATCTACAGAGATGGCACTCTGGTCCTGGCCCCGCTATTCTCAGTCTGGTCTCAGTCACTGGTCAGCTGATGGGTGTCTCTGCTTAGACGTCTGGTTCTCTCTCTTTCGCCAACTTAGATGAACTCCTTTCCTTTTATTCTCACTCTACTCTCCGTTCACTGTCTCTGGGTGTCTCTCTCCGTGTCTAACTTAGTGTTCCTGGGTTTTATTCCAGTTCCTCCACCCCTTTCCTGGGTTCTGTTCTCCGTTCAACCCTCCACCTAGCTCTTCCTGCCATCCCTTCCATCCCTTGCCTGACATGGGATAACTTTGGCTTAGGGTCAGAGGTGTTCTGGGGTGTTGGTGTGAAGTGACTGATTTACCAATCCCAGCTGTTATGCTCTGTTGTGGCCTCCTTTCCGGAGGGGCGCCACACTCTCCCAGAGCAAAGAGTAGCACGTCCGCGTGCTAGGCACCGGTACGGTGTTACACATTAGCCCACATTTTCTTCATGCACTTAACAATAACAACATAACAGGTTACAAGAATTCTTTTTCTTCTCATAATGGGAGGCATATGACTTTAGCGTTACGATAACAAAAATTCTCCTTATTATAGCTATGGGGTAGGGGATAAAAAAGTAGAAAAGTGCAAAAACAGTTCACAATTATCCATTGTCTCTTTATTTGTCTTTGGGAACCCACCATCAGAAAAACCCGTTGCAAGCCCTGAGCGCGGTGACAAGGACTAACACTGACCAATTCTTTGGCTGCTCCAGTGGGTTTTTAAGCGATGTGGTCACGAGTCCTAAATGTCCATGCACAGTTCACACACACAATTCAAATAAAGTACACCGCAGGGCACCAACTATTTATATAACAGTTCTGATCACTCGCATAGTCCAGAATCAAATGTTCATTTTTAATACAGGGGCATTCACTCAGGGAAACATTGGGGAAACAAAGGATAATACAACGCAGACTCACACTGTCCACAGCCCATCCAGGGCTTTAGTGCTCCCTCGGCAGTGCATCCTGTCCTGCCCTGCCCACAAACGGGGCTGGCGGCAAATTCTCCAGCAGTGGTGCGGGGCTCCATCTCTCCATCCTCAAGCTCCTGGGTCGAGGGCACAGGGCGCAATGCCATCTACCGCACGGACACTCAGTGTCACATCGCCATTGGACTCGGTGGCCGGTGTTCCTGCCCCGGCCACTGGGAGGAGCCGGATTCCTTCGTCTGGTGGTGCTGGTGATAGGAAGGCCTTGTCCTCATATGGACCTGCTCCAGCGACGTCTGCCTCTGTCGCTGAGCGCCGCTGTGTTTCCCCTCTGGGTGGTGTTGGTCGCAGAAGAGCGGGCCCTGCAGAGGTGTCCGTTAGGCGCAGCCTGCGTTCTTCTGTCAGAGGTGGGATGGGTGGAGCCAGTCGTGCATCTCCATCTGGCCTGGCTCTAGGGGCGGTCCGGATGAGGTCATCAGGCTGTGAGCTCCAGCCTATGGGAGGTAACCGCGCCCTTCAAATACATTGGAGCCTGTCTTGCAGGCCGCCAGATATAGTTTTGTTTCCCAAGGTACATAGTGTGTGTGTTTGGTTTTGACTCTGACCTTTGCCTGGATTTTTGACTCTGTACCGCCTGACGATTTTGTACCTTTGCTGCCCTCTCGGTTTTGACTCTGACCTTTGCCTGGATTTTCGACTCTGTACCGCCTGACGATTTTGTACCTTCGCTGCCCTCTCGGTTTTGACTCGGACTCCTGACTACGTTCTTCGCTTCCTGATTTTTCCCTTCCTAGACGACCTCCCTGCTCTGCTGCTCCCATAGGTAGCTACCCCCTGGGCTCTGCTATAATTCCAGATCCCTGTATAGGGGTTAAGGGTCTCGGGGTTTCTCGGGGTGCTGCCTTACCAGCAGCTCAGCCTTACAGCGGACGGTCGTCACACTCAGTCCTCCAGTGACTGTCGCCATGGATCCTCGATGGTCAGACGAGCCCGTTCCAGCTGATGGCCCAGTCCATCATCTTCTCCCTCCAAGGAGACAAGAGCCGCCTCCGGCAGTTGGTCGGCCTCTGGGGATCCGGGGGAGTCCTTCCATCGCACCTCACCTTTCGCCATTACCTTGACTTCTCTTGCACTCTTGTGGCAACCACAGTGTTGGCTCGTCGATGTCATCTCTTTCTTATCACCCTCTCTGCATAGGAGTCGCCATACATTCTCGTCGTCGGCTGCCACTCCCCCAGGTAAGGCTACACAGTCCTCTGAGCTGCCCTCCCAACTGTTAGACAATGGGAGGGGTGTGGATTTCAGTTCACGCTCTTTGTTGGCCTGGCCCATGATGAGAGGCCATGACATGCCCCTCTGCCAGAACATGTTTTCAGTCCTCTAGGGTCGCCATTACTATGGACCCCGTAAAAACACAGTCTTTGGCACACTAGACCCAGTTCCACCTGGTCGGTAGATCCTGTTCGTGATGCCAAGTTGAGACGCCCCTTTGGGCCATGGGGTACTTGGAACCGTGCTCTCTCGACGTCGTCTGGGTTGACTGTGTGGTCACAGTGATGTAACCCAGCTCCGTGGTCCCAGGCAGTCAATAAAAGGGGATTTATAGTTTTTGAAAGAATAGCTTGTGACACCACCCATAGTGTGTGGCTATATGAGGCCACTGCTGCAATCGGGACCACTGGGGTGATGGTGCATGCAGCAAGATGATGAGCCCTCTATGGGTAGGGCTGGTCCCCAGGGCACCTGTGTGTAGATTAAGTATAAAGTCTCCAGTACCTTCAGGCAGCATCCCACTGTTTACTCACAGTTACGATTACCTCTACGCAGGCACACAAACAGAGTCCACACAGTACTGGACTTTACCGGGCTTTAACTCTCAACTTTCAGCCGTACAGTTCACAGTAGTTCTCAACAGTTCACAGTGGACCTGGGCTCTCTCAGCAGCTGGGATGGCTTGTGTGCGGCACTCCCTTTCTGTGTACCTCTCGGGCCCTCCCCTTCTCCATTCTGCATGCAAGTTATGGTCCGGCTGTCATGGGTTCTCAGTGTTCTACCCCTCTGGGTCACTATCCCTAGTTTGACGGCTTTTCCTTCACCGGACCGAAGGTTTGGTCTCGGGACTTAAAGACCCCACACCCCGCCGGAGTTCCTGTGGTTGGGGCCTTAAGGTTCCCAGCCACATCTACAGAGCCGGCACTCTGGTCCTGGCCCAGCCTCCAGTGTCCCGATCAGCAGGGTCCACCTGGCTCATTCAGTCCTTCCTGGGTTTCAGCCTGGGTCCCGTGCTAGCCATCGGTGGCATCAGCCACTGGGCCCCACTATTCTCAATCTGGTCTCAGTCACTTGTCATCTGATGGGTGTCTCTGCTTAGACATCTGGTTCTCTCTCTATCACCAACTTAGATGAACTCCTTTCCTTTTCTTCTCACTCTATTCTCTGTTCACTGTCTCTGGTTGTCTCTCTCCAAGTCCTACTTAGTGTTCCTGGGTTTTATTCCAGTTCACCCACCCCTTTTCCTGGTTATGTTCTCCATTCCACCCTCCCCCTAGCTCCTCCTGCCATCCCTTGCCTGACACGGAGTAACTTTGGCTTAGGATCGGAGGTGTGTGTGGGGTGTTGGTGTGAAGTGACCGATTTACCAATCCCAGCTGCTATACTCCGTTGTGGCCTCCTTTTCGCAGGGGCATCACACATATACAGTAGTTTCTGTCTGGATGAGGAGCAGCATTTGTGAACCAGTAGATTATACAGTGCTTTGTGAAAGTATTTGAATATGCAAATGGAGTCCATGGAGCCTCGTTTAAGAGTCTCAAACAAGGGACTAGCCAGATATCCCTCCAGGGAAGGATCTAGCCCTGAGGTGGACTCCTTGCAGAGACCACCATAACCACCATATTAAGTGGCCCTTTTAGTCACTATGCAGCTCAGTTATGAGCTTAAGGATATGACAAGGGAATTACCAAAGCCAGGTATCCATCCACACACAGCTGTTTGGGGGATCTTGCCCCTCATCAATGTGGAGTAGGATTCTGGCTGGATGCCGGGAAAAAATCAGACAAAATCAGATGCTCCCTGATCCTCCTGGATTTGGCGCGATCTGGCGCCCCCTAATATGGGGGTCTATGGCGTTATATCGCGCTGCATCTGACATAAAATCGGATGCGGGAGCCAAACGCTGGAGTTAAGCAGAGAGCGCTGCTAAACTTCAGCACCAGGAGCTGTCCCCTACTGAGCTTTCAGGACCGCAGCTAGCTCCCTGCTAGCCAAGATCTTGAAATTTCAGCAGCTGCGGCTGCAATCAGAGGCATACGGCTGCAAACCGGGCTGGAGGGCATATTTGCCCTCCGGTTCTGTTTGCAAATCCAGTCCAGGGCTGTCCGATTCACATCGGACAGCCCCGGACCGGATCACGCCATGGTGTGAAGCCGGCTTAAGTACTAAAGATGCCTTGTCATGAAGGACTTGAATAATTCTGAGTTTGTAGCATTCAATAAAGTTGGCATTTTGTTATGTATTTTTTATATTCAGTTGTGTTGAAGGCTTTAAATTGTTCTGGATTGATTAGCTTATTAAAAACAACAGAAATTTGCATAATTTACTACTAAACGTAATTTGCAATGCGGGTTAAATTTTTTTATTGCAACTGTGAGATCTAAATAAAAAAATATATATATATCCATAAAATCTATTGACAGATTTAAAGAGACCTTGTCATCCCCTGGTGCATTCCAAACTGAAAGCACCATTGAATTCAGGGAAGGTGTGTACCATGTCTTTACTTCCCCCTGTACTCGTGAAAAAAGTGTTTAGAAAGATTACAGTTAAGAGGTATGAGGGGCTTATATGAGTTTGCAGTCCTGGCCACTCACATGGTCCTCTCTGCCTCCTGCCCTGTGTTCCGCCTCCTATTCTGTGTGTGACTTTCTTCTCTTCAGCACCTGTGCTTCAGTGCGTCAATTCACGCAGGCGCACAACAAGCACTTGGTAGGAGCGGGTCCTGGCTGCTGTAACAGCACATGCGTGTATTGCAACCAGCAGAGCCTGACCTGCTAAAGATTACGCTGTATGCAGGGCAGGCTCTGGTGATTGTGTCACACACATGCGCCGTTACAGCTCCTACCATGTACACATTGTGCGCCTGCGTGAATTGACACGCTGAGGCGCAGGCACCAAAGAGGAGGAGGCCACACACAGAAGGGGAGGCAAAACACAGGGCAGGAGGCGGAGAGGACAACGCAAGCGGCCAGGACTGCAAACTCAGATAAGCCCTTCGGACCTCTTAAAGGGAACCTGTCAGGTGGTTTATGCCCCTCCAGCTATCACTGTCTGTAGCTGCAGCTTTATAATACCAGTCTAATCATCCCTGTCTGAGCTCAGAGTGTAATGTTAAAGGAGAAAGAAAAGCATTTATACACTTACATTTCAGTGTACACCTTGGAGGAGGGAGACTGTCTGGCAGGATAATAGTTAACTCACTTTTAACTTGGATAGCTAAAGGACCTGTGTGATGTAACGATCATGTGACCATAATGGGTGGAGCTAAGCCAGCAAACATTATGTTCCATGAGGACTTAGCTCCGCCTATTGGAATCACATGGTTGTGACATCACATCAGGTCTCCCAACATGTTCTAGCACAAGGCTGAAATGTTAACTATTAACCTGCCAAACAGTCTCCGTCCTCCAAGCTGGAGACTGACTGCCTCATTACATAAGGAAATGTAAGAGTATAAATGCTTTTATTTCACATTACACTGAGCTCAGACAGGGATGATTAGTCTGGTATTATGAAGCTGCAGGTACTGACAGTGATACAGTCATATGAAAAAGTTTGGGCACCCCTCTTAATCTTACTCTTTTTTTTTTGTTTAAAATTGTTTTTTTGCAACAGCTATTTCAGTGTGATATATGTAATAACTGATGGACACAGTAATATTTCAGGTTTGAAATGAGGTTTATTGTACTAACCAAAAATGTGAAATATGCATTATTTCAAAATTTGACAGGTGCCAAAGTATGGGCACCCTTCTGATTTTCATGATTTGAATACTCCTAACTACTTTTTACTGACTTACTGAAGCACTAAATTGGTTTGGTAACCTCATTGAGCTTTGTACTTCACAGCCCGGTGTATCCAAACATGAGAAAAGATATTTCAGGTGTCCACTTGTAAGTTGTTCTCCTAGTTGTATCTTCTCTGAGGAGTGGCATCATGGGCTCCTCAAAACAGCTCTCAAATGATCTGAAAAAAAAAAGATTGTTCAACATAGTTGTTCAGGGGAAGGATACAAAAAGTTGTCTCAGAGATTTAACCTGTCAGTTTCCACTGTGAGGAACATAGCAAGGAAATGGAAGACCACAGGGACAGTTCTTGTAAAGGCCAGAAGTGGCAGGCCAATAAAAATATCAGAAAGGCAGAGAAGAAGAATGGTGAGAACAGTCAAGAACAATCCACATACAACCTCTAAAGACCTGCAGCATCATCTTGCTGCAGATGGTGTCACGGTGCATCGGTCAACAATACAGCGCGCACTGCACAAGGAGAAGCTGTATGGGAGAGTGATGCGAAAGAAGCCGTTTCTGCATGCACCCCACAAACAGAGTCGCCTGAGGTATGCAAAAGCACATTTGGACAAGCCAGTTTAATTTTGGAAGAAGGTCCTGTGGACTGATGAAACAAAGATTGAGTTGTTTGGTCATACAACAAGGCCTTATGCATGGCGCCACAAAAACACAGCATTCCAAGAAAAGCACTTGCTACCCAGTGTCAAATTTGGGGGAGGGTTCATCATGCTTTGGGGCTGTGTGGCCAATGACGGCATCGGGAATCTTGTTAAAGTTGAGGGTCGCATGGATTCCACTCAGTATCAGCAGATTCTTGAGAATAACGTTCAAGAATCAGTGTCAAAGTTGAAGTTACGCCGGGGATGGATCTTTCAGCAAGACAATGATCCAAAACACAGCTCCAAATCTACTCAGGCATTCACACAGAGGAACAATTACAATGTTCTGGAATGGCCATCCCAGTTCCCAGACCTGAATATCATTGAACATCTGTGGGATGTTTTGAAGCGGGTTGTCCATGCTCGGCGACCATCAAACTTAACTGAACTGGAATTGTTTTGTCAAGAGGAATGGTCAAAGATACCTTAATCCAGGATCCAGGAACTCATTAACAGCTACAGGAAGCGACTAGAGGCTGTTATTTTTGCAAAAGGTGGATCTACTAAATATTAATGTCACTTTTCTGTTGAGGTGCCCATACTTTTGCACCTGTCAATTTTTGAAATAATGCATATTTCACATTTTCGGTTAATACAATAAACCTCATTTCAATCCTGAAATATTACTGTGTCCATCAGTTATTACATATATCACACTGAAATAGCTGGGGTGCCCAAACTTTTTCATATGACTGTAGCTGGGCAGGCATGAACTAGCTGACAGGTTCCCTTTAACTCTAAACTTTCTAAACAGTTTTTTTCGGGGTACAGGGGGTACAGACATTCTTCAAACCTTCCCTGAATGCAGTATACACGCTGCATTTAGTGGTGATTTCAGCTAGGCAAGCACCAGGGGTGACAAGTTCTCTTTATTGATAAATGGTTTTGATGTTTGAATTAGGAATACAGTATTGATTTCTATTAATAAACATAGCACTATATTGGGAAATTCAAATAATAAACTATTTGATTACAAGATTCTACATAATTGAGATTGATCATATGTATTTATTCATTCATTTACATGTATAAATTCTAATGATATGGAAAGACACCTGAATTGTGCTCATGATATAGGCTTCTGCAGAGATCACTAGGTATTTGATTATTCACTGAGAATTGTGAGCCTGGGATCACCTTTTATAAAGGAAGTTTATGGAGTTTATCAAAGCTTTTTGACATTCAAAAGTTTGCTTTCATATTTATTATTCCTTTGACACAAGTTGGAGTGCTGGAATCTAATTAGCAAGACGTTTGCACTTTATAGTTCATTAATTCATTAATTAATATTTCATTGTACAATGTATTTCATTCTTAGAAGATTGATTAACAAAAGGGGACATCTTGCTCCTATTTTGCGACTTGGAAAATTTTTTATTGGCATGTACGTCAAATTGTAAATACATGCTGTGAATGTTTATATGATGTTTTATTACACGCTCCTGTGTGACATTGCAACCGGTCTCTAAATTAATTAATAAATGAAAGCCTGATGAAAGAAAGAAATTTTATTATTCACAAATAATAAAACCTTTATTTGGACTTTGCAAGAATATATATTTTGTCCAGGAAGTGTTTGGATGAAATGGTATTATGAAATTACATGGTGTACACATCTGTGTTGCATTTCACAAAAAAAGAAGATATTTTGCAGATAGACTTGATTAAAACTCTACCGCTGCGTATTAACAGTTTCTATACTGACTTACATGTATACATGATAACATACTACACACAAACCCACTCCAGTCTTTATAAAATCCTACTCCTTTCCATTTTTGCTACTTATATGAGTGAGGTACGTTAACAAATAATAGAAAACAATGGACTGGAGCATAACTGCAAGATCAGACTACACTAAGTGACTTCTTAAGGCCACGTCACACGCTTCAATATCGTTGACAACATCGTTCAAAAGTCACGTGTTTGGTGACACACGAACGATGTCATAAACGACATCATAGCATGTAACACCGCAATGTCACCAGCCAAATTGAACGATCCTTTAATGGATCGTTCATCCCAGATTTGTGAACATGTTCCCAAATCTGGCGATGAACGATCCTTCAATCTGCAGGATCGTGCTGTGTGACACCGCGATGAACAATCTCCCAGTGGCACAGCCTATGTTGGAAGATGGTAACCATGGTACACATTGGGTTACTAAGCGCCGCGCGGCGCTTAGTAACCCGATGTGTACCTTGGTTACCAGCGTTCTCGCTGGTTGCTGCTCGCTGGTGAGCTGTCACACAGGCAGACCATGTTGTTAGCAATCGCGCGTGCATGAGATTGCTAACAACATCGTTCACAAGATTGAAGCGTGTGACCTGGCCTTTAGTCTTTTACCATAGAAAATGATACAGCAAATTTTCACAGGAACGGGAGACAAATATGTCATAGTATTTCTATTATTGATTTTTACAAATTTGCTATTTTTTAAATCTTAAATGCAATAGATCAATGAAGATTGTTGTGAAGGTAAGTTTAGTACCATATGAATTATAGTTTTCTGTTTTCAGGAGAACCTGTTTCCAAGGGCAGTTTACTCTGCGTGGAGTGGTGTTTTAAATCTAAGCCCCCTTGTCTTATACTTACTCTCATTCTTTCTCTACACCGCTCCAGTCATGCGGCACCATCTTCTGCTTGTAACTTCTGACTGGCCAGAAGTCAGAAGTTACATCACAAACACTGCAAGTCTATGAAAGCCAGAACAAGGCTAGAATGAGGCTCTCATAGATTTGTGTTGAGCTGTGACCTTCAGCTCACTCCATCAAAGAGCTGCCAGAAGGTCATAAATCGTTGGAGACCGACTGAAGCAACATTAAAAACAGGTGAAGATGGTGGCAGGAGAGTATAAGACGTGGGCAAGAGACTAACATTTAAAGCAAAACACCAGAAATTGAAAAAAAACAAACGGTGGATTGGTGATTTAACTCCTTCACGATCAAGGACCGTATATGTATGTACCTTGCCGTGTCCCTCCCCCTGATGTGAGCATATGCATTGAGCTCGCATCCTCCCCCACACATCTCAACTGTTCAGATCCGGGGTCCTATGATTACTCCGGAAGCTATTTGGAAACACTTCTCACTGGCGATCCCCAAGTGACGTTGCCAGCAGAAAGGGATCATTTCTCCTATGTTCAGATGAGCAGCAGCTAATCTGAATATAGGAAGAGCGATAGATCAGTGCAGCACTGAGGCCCCCTAGAGGGCTAAATAAAATAAAGAAAAACTAATAAAAGTTTTAAAAGATATAAAAAAAACACAAAAGTTCAAATCACCCCCCTTTTGCCCCATTGAAAATCAAATTATAAAAAAATTTAAAAATACACATATTTAGTATCGACGCGTTCAGAAATGCCCGATCTATCAAAATATAAAATCAAGTAATCATATATGTAAACTGCATAGTAGATAAAAAAAAGTCCAAACACCAAACTTACTTTTTTTAGTCCCCGCAAAATTGCGATAATATGCAATAACGGGCGATCAAAACAACGTATCTAACCAAACATGGTATGATTAGAAACATCGGTTCAAGACAGAAAAAATAAGCCATCACACAGCCCCAGATCTGAAAAATGAGAACGCTACAGGTCGTGAAAACGGTGCAAAAGTGCAATTCTTTTTCTTTAAAAACTTCTGAATTTTTTTTTATCAACACTTAGATAACAGTAAAAGTATAAATGTTTAGTATCTACGAACTCGCACCGACCTAAGCGATCATACCGACAGGTCACTTTTATCATATATTGAACATGGTGATAAAAAACAAAAACAAATAATGTGTAATTGCACTTTTTTTGCAATTTCACTGAACTTTTTTTCCAGCTTCCCTGTACACTATATGGTAAAATAAATGATGTCATTTAAAAATACAACATCGTCCCGCAAAAACACCCCTTCATCTATATTGATGGAAAAATAAAAATGTTATGGCTATTGGAAGAAGGGGAGGGAAACGCGGAAAACGGAAAATTGCCCCGGGTGAAGAGGTTAAAGTAGCAACATTTTTTCAATGCAAAAAGTGGTAGAATAAACTTTTTGTTCAGTTGATATATCAAAGCAAAAAAAGTATTATTTTCAATATTTCTCTATTTATATTTTACTTGCCCATCTCCCCCTTGCCTGTCATTAGCAGAAATTGTATCAGAAGGTTTGCTCATTCTTACTGTAATCATTATAAAAGAACTGACATGAGAGAAGTAAAACTCCAGAGTAATCATTTCCTTTTTTCTTATAATGCTTTATTTATACATTTTAAAGGAAACATAAAACACTTTGAAAAGAACAAATACCTCCATCCCTACATATCCCAGGTGAGCCGGAACTGGCAGAGAAAGATATTCTAGTTCTAGAAAGAGGCCTGTGATTTTTCTTCATAAAAAGAAATACCCTCCAAGTCTATTAGTATTCACAAATGAAAATATTTGCTCATACACACAGTATCTCAAACTTTACTGTTGGCCATAAAAATTACAATTATTTTCTTATCAAGACATAAGAGGTTAATAATAGGTCATGTATCATGGGAAACAATAGCAAAGGCCCTTAAATTGTGAGAAAAGTAACATAATCCAGTATAATCCAAGCTGTTAAATAGTTGCAAAACCTCAAAGATGCTGAGTATGAATTATATGGACATTTTCAACAAGTCTGCTAAAAATATTTTTCAATTAAATTTATTTTTTAGAAAAATGTGCCTAATGAAGTTAGCCAACTTTAATAGCTTTTTATCACCTTTGGAACTCTTGAGTCCACTGGAATGAACAGAGTGATTATTCTGCAGGTGCACCAGTGCAGAAGCCCATTCTAAAGATTAGTAAGGGCCCCAGCAGTCAAGCTCTCATTGATCAGCAATATGAACGGTTGTTTTTTGGTGAGCGGACCATTTTAACTACACCTCAGTTTGAGATTAAAAATGATAGTCAAAGTAGTGCCAATGCAGGTTTATCCTGAATAGATGAGTTATGGGAGAGAGTGTGGTGGATAGGCAGCTCCCTGAAGAAGCCATAGCAAAACACGTCAGGGCATTTCAGGCACACAGGCACATTTACATCCAAGATAGGTTAGCACTTTGAAACACTTTATATGTGATATTGTGAATTATTTGAGGCAAATAATGGGCACCTAGAGAGTATCTCCCACTCCTGGATAAAGCCTTTAATCTGCAGTTTTCTTTATTGCCTGAGTGGTTAAGTTGTTGTTCCTCAGATTGCCAAAATCCACTGTTCCTGCTTCATTTGTGCTAGCTACCCTATACTTTCATCAAGGGTGAAGTGCAAGTGTACTGTTTATATAATTGTCTGTGTTCTCACTTTGGACCTTTCTCTCTCTCTCTCTCTCTCTCTCTCTCTCTCTCTCTATATATATATATATATATATATACTAGATGGTGGCCCGATTCTAAAGAATCGGGTAGTCTAGAATATGTATGTAGTTGACATACTGTGACTGACAGAACTTGTTAAGTCAACGTGTGTGAACTACATATATATATATATATAGCAGCACTATGGTATTTGGCGGTACATTACAGTACATGTATAGCAGCACTATAGTATATGGCGGTACATTATAGTAAATGTATAGCAGCACTATAGTATATGGCGGTACATTACAGTATATGTATAGCAGCGCTATGGTATATGGCAGTACATGTAGAGCAGCGCTATGGTATATGGTGGTACATTACATTACATGTATAGCAGCGCTATAGTATATGGCGGTACATGCACATGTATAGCAGCACTATGGTATATGTTGATACTTTACAGCACATGTATAGCAGCAGTATGGTATATGGCTCGCCACGGCGCCATGTGTAAAATCCACCCATTACTTCAGATTTTACTCATGGCGCCGTGGCGAGCGCCGCTATGCTGATTGGCCGCCAGCGTTCAGCGGCGACAAATCAGAATAGGTGCGCTGAACACGGCGACCAATCAGAATAGGCGCGCTGTATGGCGCCATACTTCAAATACACTGACTACAGTGTATTTCAAATATAGCGGCATTGCGCGCACCGCTATTCTGATTGGTCGCCGCGTTCACCGCACCAATCAGAATAGCGGCACGCAATGCCGCCATATTTGAAATACACTGAGTACAGTGTATTTGAAGTATGGCGCCATGCAGCGCGACACTATTCTGATTGGTCGGCGCGCTGAACGCGAGCGGTGGGTGCGAGAGCCTACCGCTCGGGGGTCTGGTGTCGGGATGGCGGCTCGCTGTATGACTAGCTGCCGTAGAGGAAACTTGCGCATTTGCAATGTGCAGTGCGAAGTCCTATGATATGGATATGATGCGATTTGCGTCATACAGGCTATACCGCCGATGAAGGGGTGCGAGGGAGCTCACACTGCCTTAGCACGCCCATTTTTTTACTCAAAGGGATGCCTACAATGTATTCCTGGAGGTGCAGGGACAGGTATAAATGGTCTGGGGGCTGATTTTTAGGGGTCAGGTTCCCTTTAAGAAAAAATCCTGATTTGAGGTTCTGAAACCATATCTTTTTGGAAAAGAAATGAAAGGGTGAGATATGACCCTTGATGGAGATGAAGGCTAAGGCCCCTTTTACATAGGCATTTTTTAAAAAATGCAAAAAGATGCGGCAGATTTACCGCATCTGCCACATCTTCTGCCTAACGGCCGCACTTGCGTCGCGCCCCATGCATTGCTATGGGGCTTTCAGTCAGGTGCAACAAGTGTGGGTGCAGAAGATGCGGTACTTGCGGCCGCGAAAAAAAAACGTGGTCAGTAGCGTTTTTTTTTCGCGGCCGCAACTGCCACATCTGCCACAACCGCACTTGCCACATCTGCCGCAGCTGACCGCAAGCCCCTTAGACAATGCATGGGGCTTGCCGCAAGTGTGCCGCAAGTGCAGCCGTTAGGCGGCAGATGTGGTAAATCTGTCGCATCTGCCACATTTTTTCAAAAACGCCTATGTGAAGAAGCCTAAGGTAGACTCAAAACTCAATTGCAGGAATGTAAAATGAGATTGTAGAGAAAAAAACACTGAAAGAAGGCCTTCAAGGTACTATCATAGATACAAGATTAGGATGGCTTCCATGCACAAAAAAGTGAGGATTTTAGAACTGTGGCTTCAACAGCCATACAATTAAATTTGATGATTGAGATTTTGACTAGATCAGAGACGTTAGGAGAGTACGTCTGGATGATCTGATAGTCTCCACAGATTGTCTGCATGGAGGTTGACCACATCTGTGAGGCCATGAGGATGACAGGAATTCCCTATCTTGAGCAACTCGGGTAGCAGAGGAAGTGTTGGGAAAAAATAAGGGAGAGAAAATTGAAAGCAAGAAATCTCAAGAGAGATCAAAGTCCAAAAATATATCTTTTATGAATATGAGCTTGATCAAAACTATATACATCAAATAATAGGCACAATGCTTCATGTACAATTCACTTGCTGTAATCAAGCATTAGTACTTCTCAGTTATACATAATGGCCCTTCATTTTATTGGCACTTCACACTCTTGTATCACAAAACAGTCAAGTCAACAATCCTGGAGAAAGACCTTGTCCACCCCTGTGAGGGCTATATGGGTCAAGGTTTAATGCTACAGCCACTCACAGCTACTCTCGATTCCCAATTGACACATGAGGTCTCCTTTACAGAAGTCAAATCGTCTTGATTATTCACTGCTTCTGACAAAGTCCATTCTCAGAGGGTCACAGACTTCTAACTGTAATGCACCCTTAGCTCCCCATAGGGGAGCTCGTGTCCCATTATTACAGCGATAACATCCTTCAAAAACTCCCAATTGGGGTACCTTTTAACTGTATTTAACTGTTTACTAGCCACTGATACTAGTCCTTCTCATTATTGTTTACATCAGTCTCCTAGTTCACCGGGGTCTCTCTCCTTTCCTTTTATTCATCCTCCCTGGCCTGGATTCTGGTCTATCGGACTTTCCGGTGTATCAAAAGTTGTGATCTATCATTTTTCTTCTCATAATTACTAAGTCATATAAACATATTTTCTTATGTGTTTGCCCCATTGTTTTTATTTAGTTTTCTTCTGGATCATAATGTTTGGTTATGAGTTGAACTAGATGGACTTATAGTCTATTTACAACCTTAAAAACTATGACACTATGTTGTCCCTGTTCACACACACATTTGTAGCAAAGCAGTCCCTAACTGTCGGGCCTTAGGCCTTGCACCACTGAACTCTTGGTACTCACTGACTGTCCTAGGAAATAGCTCTCTTGTCAGTCCATATAACTGCTTCCAGTCTGGTCCAGTCTCATTTGTTTACTCATCTAAATGCATGTCAATTACCAAACAAAAAAATACATTTTTAACAGTGCATTGTATTGCAGGATATCATATTTTCTTCAAGTAAGGTGTGTACTTTTTTACACATTGCTACAATCTGCCAATGAATAGGGAGGAAGGAACGACCGGAGAAGAATGAGGATAGAGTTCCATCGCCTCTTAAGTGGCACAAATCAAAACATAATAGCTTAATTTCCAGTATTGCCGGGTTTCGCCTGCTGAAGAGGGGCTAATTTGTTTTCTTAAGGTTGTAATTCTTAGTCTCAGCCTCCTGGTGGCAGCAACATACACCAATATTTTCCGGTGTCCTAAAGGGAAATGCACGAGAACTAGGTTTTACCAGTGTATCCTAACAGTTCACAATGCTTTTAGCACAGCATGAACAGTAACTTGTTGGCTAGTTTGATTAGCGTGTTAAAATGCTACAGTCTTTTGCCAGTCTATTCAAACCTACACACTGGCATGGTAATGGCATACTGCGTGCATCTTGGCAGTAGAAACAAATTGATCTTCCTCACCCAGATTCTTCAATATAGTGCAAGGCCTCATGTATCATCCACTAAAATTAGTAGACACACACCTCTTGGCTGTGCTCCCGAAGAAATCTTTGTGTTCTATTATTCTCATTGCCGCCTGTCCTGGTATTCACTTGGCCGGACATTCCAGATTGTACATGAACTAAGAAACTATTGTCTCCTTCCATTATTTCTATTTAAATACTCCATTGGTAAATTGTCAGTAAATTGTCGTGACACTCTTCGGAAAAGAACTAAATCACTTGTTCAACTAGAAAGTTCTGATGAATCTTTAAAGTGAATTGACAATCTGATTATTCTACTGTTGTAAGTTAACTAGAAGACAACTGGATGCAGTGTCATGTATGTAAACCTATACACAGAGGATACAAAAGATCTATAGGAAAGTAGAATTAGAAGTGATCATACATGGAAATATTAGCTGATTACTCACCTTAGCAAATAATATCCTTTCACCATTATTTCCAGTAAACATGTCGTTTTCTTTAAAAAAAAAACTTTGAATTTTCTTTGAATATTTTTTATAAATACGATAAGATTTTTAGAAATAATTTACGCATAAATAAACAAAAGCTCATATTATTAATAGACATGCAAAAAGCAGAATGATGACAGGATAACATTATCAGTAATCTTTATATCAAAAATCCGCCCGGCTGTAGTAGATCATTCAACAGCTGTTCCCTAAGTGAAATTACTTTATCAAACAGCTTCCAAAGTGGGGATCAGGCAAGTGAAAGTTTATACATGTCAAGCCGCAGCCTCTTGAGGGACGGTGCCATTCATAGCTCATCAGCTCCATTTACATGTCTACATTTTCCATCTAGTTTGTGCCAGAGACCCATTACAAAGTTACACTATATGAATATGAATATATTTGACATAGAAACATTGCTTACTTTATTAGTTCTAGAAACAGGCATGGTCTTCAAACATCTACATTTCTTTGGCATCTTTTATGTAAATATATGTTCTCCATTATATTTAAATTGACCAAGAATTCTAACAGAGGCATGTTGTGGTGGTAGCCAGGAGTATAATGTATTAAATGGGTGACTTATCAATTCATGCCTATAGTTCTATGTTTTGTGGCAGATTACACTGACTACTGTATACTGGAAAAACTTTGCATTGAGACATGACATTTTCATATCTTTATATCTTAAGGCTGCTTTACACGGCACGATATCGCAACGCAACTACAAAAAAATAGTCACGTGGTAGAGGTGTTGCAGTTGATATCGTTCATGTGTTGTGTCGTGTAAATGAGCAATGCGACGCAAGAACAATGCAAAAACGATATGATTTATGAATTGTGCATGCTCTTCAACCGTGCAATATTGGCTTGACGGTCTGTCATGATTGTGCTGTGTGACAGCGCAACTACGATTTGGAGCGCAACTTCCCCTATTCACTCCAATGTTAATTGGTCGTTCACTGAGTTGCTCAGACACAGTGTGCACGAGGGGCGTACGACATCGGAGTTGCGTTGCCTGGCAATATCTCCCTGTGTAACATCTACTATGCGATCTTGGTTAAATGACAAAAACGTGCACGCTCCCGTGAAATTGTATGCAATATTGGAACGATATTGCGGCGTGTAAAGCGGCCTTTAGAGACATTAGCGTCTCCAGCTCCATGCACATGATTATCTAGTGTGTTTGAGACCCAACACACCCAACACTGGACCTTCTTGGCTTTTTTCAACTGCTGCAAATATTTCTGAATTGAAAATGTAGTCATAGAAACTTCCACATAGCACTGCAACACTGAACACAGTGTGTGAAGGTATTTAATACTATTATCTTTAACATGGTGCAGAACTAATGCCGGTTCTTGTGTGACAAAAATGAGGAGGTTTGCATTAAACTATTGCCCCAATGCTAACATGCAACCGCTTTGCCTATAGGACATGGTAATATTGCTTTCAGTCTACTTTATTGCATTATCTGGGTCTTTAAGATTTGCTATTCACACTTTTGCCCAGAAATATTTGGAAAGTGACCAAATCTTATGGCCACTTTACACGCACCAACTTATCTGTCCAACTTCTGACCAACTTGCTGGTTAGGGCCACGTCACACACACAGATATCTGTGCAGATATTGTTCGCAGATCTCTGGTTGCAGTGAAATCATGGACATATTGTTTCATTTGTACACAGCCACAAAATGGAGCTATGTGTCCATGATTTCACTGCAACCAGAGATCTGCCAACAATATCTGCACAGATATCTGTGTGTGTGACGTGGCCCTAACAGTGATATCATGGACACATTGCTCCATTGTACACAGTCACAAAATGTAACAATGTGTCCATGATTTCACTGCAACCATCAACTTGGTCAGACGTTGGACAGATAAGTTGGTGTGTGTAAAGTGGCCCTCAATGCCGCTTCACACGCTAGGATCTCGTTAACAATATCGTTGAAACATCACGGATTTATGAACGTTCTAACGATATCGTTTGTGCGTCGTTGCGTGTGAGCGAACGATGTAGGAAGGAAAAATCGTTCATCCAAAATTTGAGATCCGGACCTCAAATCTATCGTTCGTCGTCCAATTAACGTCCTGGGAAGAAGCTACATCGTTCAGTGTGACACCTTTTTGAACGATGTCGTTCATATTTCTCCTTTTACTGCCGCTTTGTAAATTGTTCAAACGTTCTTCTCAAAATAGCTGGAGCATTGCCAAATTTAAGATCGTTAACGATATCCTTGCGTGTGACAACGCACTAACGATGTCGGAAGGATTGCGGTCACGTAACTTAGCTAACGATCTCGTTCACCTGTATCCTAGCGTGTGATGCGGCCTTTAGTGATTTGGGCTTCGCATGTGACTGTTTTTGATTAAAAATGAAACAACTCAGATGAAATTGAAGTGTAGACTTTCAGATTTAATGAAAGAGGTTGTAAAAAAATATCCTGTGAAATGTTTAGGAATTGCAACCATTTTTCTACTAAGGCTGGGGTCACATTTGCAAGGCACAATCCGGTAACCGCATCCATTACCGGATCCAGTATTACCGTGTGCCGTCACATTTGGCATCACATTGCAGATCTGGTTCCCGATCTGCAATGAGAAAAAATTGTGGCACCAAAAACCGGATCCGGTACCACAAGGTGCATTCATGTACCTTGCTTATCGGATCCAGTTGCCATAGGCGGCCATTATAAAAAAAACAGATCCTGTTTACCAACCGCTCCGAAAAATACAGCCTGCATAATTTTTACCGCAGGCTGCAAAACCAGATGCGGTAACCAGATTGCATTAAGTGCAATCCGTTTTTTCTATTGCAGCCTATGGCTGCAGATGAGGATCCGGTTTTGACCATTTTTAATGGACAAAACCGGATCCGGTTTTAAAAACAAAACCGCAAATGTGACCCTAGCCTAAGCGTCCTTAATTTGTAGGCTCAAAAGTAATTGGACTAAATGCTGAGTTTCCTCCTTTTGTTATGCTTTGCCAGGTCTTTACTGCAGCTGACTTCAGTTTTTTAGACAACTAAAAAAGGGGTCCTTCTCCCATCTTTTTCATAGCAGGAATGTTTTTATTACCACGAAGATGTCTTAAGCCTGACTCAGTCACTATAGTATTCATTGACGAACAGCCACAAGAAGTTCGACAAGAATTGGTTTACCCACTTTACTTGGCCTTTGGACTGTGGAAAGGCCAACAAGATGTCCTGGTTGACGTCTAGTAGCTTATAGGTGGCTTTCCAGAATCAGGACGTGAACTGGACACCTCTATCGGACACAATGTAAGGCCACGGACTGTGCGGGTGAAATATGTGCTAGACAAAGTGCTAGGGGCTGTTGTCACTGCAGGATCGTCCATTGCACCTCGGCGTTCTCCCTCCTATATCATTTGGTGAGTTTCTTTACCAGTGTATATCTTCTCCTTTTTCTATATATGACACTTGGTCTATTCAGTATAAAGGAAGGTTGCTAATGGGCATATACTAGGAATCAATGAGAGCAATTGTGCTATTTTTTTCTATCCGTTGTGTAACAGCTACTTGAGACAATGGTTGTTTTTGATATACCTGGTAGTTGTGAAGGTTTAAGAGTGTTTAATCTTCCGATGTGCAATTAATATATTATTATACACTCTATATCATTGTAAATTACGCTGTGATCCTGTATGTGTGCCCTGTTTTGTTTTTGTTGCACTTGTGTCACCGAAAATAAAGTTATATATTTGCACGATGGACATCTGACCATTGTTTTTTTCTTGGGTGTAATGTTATTATGGTTTGTCTGTAGTCTTCATTTCTTTGTACACGGGACCCTTAAGGCTGTGGTCACAGTACCATTTTTCACATGCATTTTTGGAGACCTGCGTTTTCAAAAACGCATGTAAAAAACGCACCCATAGGCCCCCATGTTAAAAAACGCATGCCCTAATAGCCAAAAAGCATGTGTGACTGTCCCATGCGTTTTTGGAGCATATCCAAAAACGCATGCGTTTTTGTTGAAAACGCATGCGTTTTTGAATGGCACTAAAAGGTACTAACTGTACATGCGTTTTTGCATGCGTTTTCCATAGGAACCCATGTTATAAAAACGCATGCGTTTTCTACAAAAACGCATGCGTTTTTCAAAACGCTCAAAAAAATACTACAAGCACTATTTTTAGGTGCAGATTCAAAAACGCACCCAAAAACGCAGGGAGCCATCACACACCTTACAAAACTCATGCTGACATGAAAAAATGCATGAGTTTTGTTAAATCACTAAAAAAAACTCATGTCAACTGTGACCCCAGCCTAATTGCGTCTGTATATCTTGGTACAAAGCATGCTGCTGAAATTAAAGTGCTTAGGCTGTGGTCACAGTTGCCATGCGTTTTTTGTAATGATTTTACAAAACTCATGCATTTTTTCATGTCAGCATGAGTTTTGTAAGGTGTGTGATGGCTCCCTGCGTTTTTGGGTGCGTTTTTGAATCTGCACCTAAAAATAGTGCTTGTAGTATTTTTTTGAGCGTTTTGAAAAACGCATGCGTTTTTGTAGAAAACGCATGCGTTTTTATAACATGGGTTCCTATGGGAAACGCATGCAAAAACGCATGTACAATTAGTACCTTTTAGTGCCATTCAAAAACGCATGTGTTTCCCATAGGAGCCCATGTTAAAAAAACGCATGCGTTTCTGGAAACGCATGC
This sequence comes from Allobates femoralis, assembly GCA_033576535.1. Lineage (NCBI taxonomy): Eukaryota > Metazoa > Chordata > Amphibia > Anura > Aromobatidae > Allobates > Allobates femoralis. The sequence goes on from JARQOC010000002.1 coordinate 567,845,756, forward strand.
GTTTTTTTAACATGGGCTCCTATGGGAAACGCATGCGTTTTTGAATGGCACTAATTGTACATGCGTTTTTGCATGCGTTTCCCATAAGGCCCCATATTAAAAAACGCATGCGTTTTTGGAAAAGCTCCAAAAACGCATGGGACTGTCACATATGCTTTTTGGCTATTAGGGCATGCTTTTTTTAACATGGGGGCCTATGGGTGCGTTTTTTACATGCGTTTTTGAAAACGCAGGTCTCCAAAAACGCATGTGAAAAATGGTACTGTGACCACAGCCTTAGTGAGCATGGGCACAGAAGGAAGCCTGGACAGATAAGTGAATTGATCCATTTTGGAGAATCTGTCCAGATCACAGAGTAAACCGAGGACACTGGCAGGTCCATGATGAAGTCCATCAATATGTTCAGCAAAGGAGGGGATGCCACTGGTAGGGGAAATAGATGCTCAGTGGGAAACTTTTGTTCTGACACATGAAGGACAAGCTGAAACAAAGTCCACCACATATTTGTGCAAGGTTGTCCACCACTAATGCTGTGAGATGAGGAGAGTCATTTTCTTCTTTCTGGCATGTCCAGCCAGTTTAGAGATATGATCCCATTGCAACACACGCTTCTTGTCCACCTCTGCAACAAACATCTTACCAGGTGGCATCAGGGATAATTTTACAGGGGCTACTTTGAGTATTTTGGAGGGCTCTAAAACATGATGAGGCTCTTCCTCCTGGTCAAACAACTGAAAGGACCTGAAGAATGCATTCAACTTGATGTTCTTTTTGGCCAGCCAAAAATAAAGAACAAGGTCGAATCATCAGGCTTGGCACAGATCCAGCCTCTGAGCTGACTTTAAGTAGGTCAGGTTCTTGTGGTCGATTTAGATTACAATTTGATGTACTGCTCCCACCAGGAGGTATTGCCACACCTCCAGAGCCATCTTGAGTGCCAACAATTCTTGGTCATCAATCAAGTAGTTGCACTAGCCACAGGTCACCATTTGTTTGGTATCAGACTTCTAAGTGATAACCCAAAGAAAGAAGCATCCACTTTCATAAAAAACTGCTTGTTGATCTCTGGTCAGTGTCAGAGCTGATGATAAGGCCTGTTTGGGAGCAACAAAATCCCTCTCTGCTTCAGGAGTCCACAACATAGGATGCGCCCACTAAGGACAGGATAGAAAGAACCTAGGAAGAGTAATTCGGAATGAATTGGCAGTAGTAGTTGGCGAAGCCCATGATCCTCTGAATTGCCTTTACTATGTCAGGATAAGGCCATTGAGAACTGCCAACATCTTCTCTGTCTTGATAAAAGGAGACACACGAGGCGCAAATGGGTCTTATCATTTAGATAAGATGACCTTCCCGTGACTGTATGTGCTCACCTGGCTTGGTTGTGATGACCCACAACCAGTATATGCGCATGGACAGCTGCTGCTGGATTTGCACCTCCACGTGCACAGTGGTGTCGTATCCAGAGATCCAAATGGGGTTTGGTGCTTGTTTGATCCACGCTGCTGTCAGGATGAAAGACCAGGGAGACCAGGCTCCTTCAAAAAGCTGTTTTATTTCCTACACGTTTCGGTGCCATCCCCAAATGGGGATTGGTGCTTGTATGATCCACGCTGCCCTTGGGATGAAAAGACCAGGGAGACCAGGCTCATTCAAAAAGCTCCTTTATTTCCTAAGTGTTTCGGTGCCGTCCCACCTGTTCCCTGAGGAAGGTGCATGGATAGCACCGAAACGCGAAGGAAACAAAGGAGCTTTTGAAGGAGCCTGATCTCCCTGGTCTTTTCATCCCGACGGCAGCGCGGATCATACAAGCACCAAACATCTTCTCTGGATCCATTTTCAAATCGGTATCAGAGATAATGTAGCCAAGGAAAGGAAGGTAAGGAAGAAGCAATTCTCAAATTTTGGTTTAGAGACAATTTTCCCTCAGCCACTGCAGGACTTTGCAGACTTTTCTCCTGTCAACTTCCACTCTTTTAATCTAGTTTGATGTGTGATTCTCATATTGTTGCACACACCTGTTACTTGCCATAGGTGAGTTTAATTGAGAAATCACATGCTTGAAAGCAACAATTTTGGAGAGGTGCTGTTAAGACTCCTTGGTTGTCTGAATCTGTATGTTGTTCTGGGCGGCTTACCAATAATTCTCTTGCTAAGCCTCCTGACTGATTTGATTTTCTCTGTTTTTGAGGATGTTGTGCTGGTGCTGACATTTGCATTCACCACACCCTTTGGATCACATGTTCTGGAGGTAACACGTGATCTTCTGGATGGGTTATTTAAGTTTGCTCCTCCATTCTGATTTTGCCTGTGATCAGTGCCTATCCTAACTTATACTTCCTGGCTTTCTAAAGTTGGATTTAGTTTCCCTTCCAGTTTTGGACCTCATCTTCTTTGAATTCCGCTCTTGTGCTGTAACAACTAGTGTGGATATCTCAAGAATTTAATGGTCTGGCAACAAAGACACAACTGAGACAAGGTATCTAAGGTAAACGTCTGTATTAACACATGTGGTAAAAGTATAAACGTGAGAGTGAAGCAAACAAAGCCGAGTTCATAATTCATGTAAATAATGATTTATTCAGTGATGCCAAATAGAATAGTCTCTTATGAACAGTTTATTCACAGTGATGCCAAATGGAATATTCTTTTAATAACAGTTCACACTGGAAGTAGCTGATAAGAGAACAGTCCATAAGTAACAGTTAACACCCAGATAGGCCTGAAAATGGTATAATCTATGGGAACAGTGTAGTGTAACAAAGGCAAAGTTCCGAATAGTGCTGAGCACTGCAACTGCTACCAAACTAAACTAACAGAAAAGCCACAGTGGAGCTTTTAGAGCAAACTGCGCTTACGTGGTGCGAGGCAGGCTGGCAAAAGTGTGGAGCACAAAGTGATGAGTTACCTAGCAGCTGGGCCAGCGATCAAGATTACGATGGTTGCGCCCAGTACTGTGGCCCTGGCTTACATTGAAAAGAAGAGAATAAAAATGGAGAGAAATAAACAAAAGTAAAATAAAAAGTTTGTAATGCCAGTTGGAGTTTCCAGCCAGTAGGTTGCCAACACTGCAGGTTATACTCAGGAGATAGGTGAAATGTCAGTGTAATGTTTAACCCTCTCCAACCACGGCTGGCTCCTGAGGCATGAGGAGGATGGGAATGGTAGTAGTAAGTGTGTTGGTGCAGGAGGAAAGTACACAAGACAGTCTCTGAGTTCTTTACCTTTACTGTAGAAGTTGAAACAAGTCAAGAGTACAAGCACTACCAGGCTCATGGTCCAGCCATATTATAAACCTAAAAAGAACCGAAGCCCAACCACCCCACCCAGTAAGGGGTAAGTTAGACCGTGGTAATGATCCAAACAAAGAAAGATTTTAATGCAGTGTGCAAGAAATTTAGTATGACAATATAAATATTTTACTCCAAAAAGTGACAAGCAGAAATGGCAGATCAAAAGCAGAGGTGTATGCAACCATAAAGTAGTGAGTATCAGCCAGTCTGAGAAGAACTGAAGTATGCTCTGCTGGGTGAGGTACAGTGTTGGCCAAAAGTATTGACACCCCTGCCATTCTGTCAGATAATACTCAGTTTCTTCCTGAAAATGATTGCAATCACAAATTCTTTGGTATTATTATCTTCATTTCATTTGTCTTCAATGAAAAAAACACAAAAAGAATTGTCCTAAAGCCAAATTAGATATAATTCCACACCAAACATAAAAAAGGGGGTGGACAAAAGTATTGGCACCCTTAGAAAAATCATGTGATGCTTCTCTAATTTGTGTAATTAACAGCACCTGTAACTTACCTGTGGCACCTAAGAGGTGTTGGCAATAACTAAATCACACTTGCAGCCAGTTGACATGGATTAAAGTTGACTCAACCTCTGTCCTGTGTCCTTGTGTGTACCACATTGAGCATGGAGAAAAGAAAGAAGACCAAAGAACTGTCTGAGGACTTGAGAAACCAAATTGTGAGGAAGCATGAGCAATCTCAAGGCTACAAGTCCATCTCCAAGGATCTGAATGTGTCTACCGTGCGCAGTGTCATCAAGAAGTTTAAAGCCCAAGGCACTATGGCTAACTTCCCTAGATGTGGACAGAAAAGAAAAATTGACAAGAGATTTCAACGCAAGATTGCACGGATGGTGGATAAAGAACCTCGACTAACATCCAAACAAGTTCAAGCTGCCCTGCAGTCCGATGGTACAACAGTGTCAACCCGTACTATCCGTCGGCGTCTGAATGAAAAGGGACTGTATGGTAGGATACCCAGGAAGACCCCACCTCTTACCCCGAGACATAAAAAAGCCAGGCTGGAGTTTGCCAAAACTTACCTGAGAAAGCCTAAAACGTTTTGGAAGAATGTTCTCTCTTTTTGGGTAAAGGCATCAACATAGAGTTTACAGGAGAAAAAAAGAGGCATTCAAAGAAAAGAACACGGTCCCTACAGTCAAACATGGCGGAGGTTCCCTGATGTTTTGGGGTTGCTTTGCTGCCTGTGGCACTGGACTGCTTGTCCGTGTGCATGCCATTATGAAGTCTGAAGACTACCAACAAATTTTGCAGCATAATGTAGGGCCCAGTGTGAGAAAGCTGGGTCTCCCTCAGAGGTCATGGATCTTCCAGCAGGACAATGACCCAAAACACACTTCAAAAAGCACTAGAAAATGGTTTGAGAGAAAGCACTGGAGACTTCTAAGGTGGCCAGCAATGAGTCCAGACCTGAATCCCATAGAACACCTGTGGAGAGATCTAAAAATGGCAGTTTGGAGAAGGCACCCTTCAAATATCAGGGACCTGGAGCAGTTTGCCAAAGAAGAATGGTCTAAAATTCCAGCAGAGCATTGTAAGAAACTCATTGATGGTTACCGGAAGCGGTTGATCGCAGTTATTTTGGCTAAAGGTTGTGCAACCGAGTATTAGGCTGAGGGTGCCAATACATTTGTCTGGCCCATTTTTGGAGTTTTGTGTGAAATGATCAATGTTTTGCTATTTGCTTCATTCTCTTTTGTGTTTTTTCATTGAAGACAAATTAAATGAAGATAATAATACCAAAGAATTTGTGATTGCAATCATTTTCAGGAAGAAACTGAGTATTATCTGACAGAATTACAGGGGTGTCAATACTTTTGGCCAACACTGTATAATGGCCTTCCTGCTGACTTCGTCCAGTGAAAGTTTCTAGTTGCTTGCAAGGTCTCCTGTACTCACTTCTGTTGCTGTGGGTATCTCCAGCCAGGCAGGTGATGTTGATCCTGTGAGCAGCTGCATCTTCCTACAGCGCTCTGTCCCCTCTGAACCACTGGGCATTTGAAAGTCCCACTGGAGGGTGTCTACTGGGCATAAAACCCAGCAACATTCAATTTCTTTATCTAGTCTTGGAAACCTGGCAACTTAGGGCTGGTGTCATGTTCTAAAAGTCAAAGAAGCTTACCAAAAATAAATATCCATTGCACTTCAACAGGACACAGTAGGCCCAATGGTAAGGGCAACCAAGTGCATTATACTGGTACTACAATCACACTCAACCTGTGGGAGGCGATTGATGGTATTTTTATATGAACTCTAGTGATGGGCGAATCCTAAATTACTCGAATCGCTTGACTCTAGCGAGTCCGAGCCCAGGACTCGCTACTCGTTGCGAGTCTAGCGAGTCCAATGTTAATGAATGGGGAAGCGAGTAATAGCGAGTAGTGTGAGATTTACAACTCGCAGATGTGTCTCGGAAGCTTCAGCCTGAAGCAATCCTAGTTTTGTCATTTATTTGCATTGCTCGTTTACTTTGTAAGTAATCGCTGACTCGCACAGATAAGAGTCCTGTCTCCTCTGTGCTGGCTGCCAGCTCCAGGGTCCTAGAGCCTGCCTGCTGCCTGATGTAGCAGTGTTGTGATTGTTCTCAGTCTGCTCATTCCCTGTGTACAGACATGAATGTCTGTGCACAGAGATGATGTAGCAGTGCTGAGATTGTTCTCAGTCTGCTCATTCCCTGTGTACAGACATGAATGTCTGTGCACAGAGATGATGTAGCAGAGCTGAGATTGTTCTCAGTCTGCTCATTCCCTGTGCATAGAGATCTATATCTATACACAGGGGATGTAGCAGAGAGGACATCGCGTTTTGGACTGCGTCGGACGGAAGAGGATTTTTTTAATTAAAGATGGAGTCCCTAATGGCTTTTTTTTTTATTTCTAATAAAAAATTTTCTTTGTGTTGTGTTTTTTTTAAAACAATTTAATAGAAATTCATGGCGGTCATGTCTAATATTGGCGTGACCACCATAAATTTCGGGCTTAGGGCCAGCTGATAATACAAAGCTGGCCCTAACCTCTTTATTACCCAGCGTGCCACCGCTACCAGGGCCGCTGGAAGAGCGGGGTTCAGCGTCAGAGGATGGCGCTTCAATGAACGCGCCATCTTCTGGGGCGGCTGCGGGCTGCAATTTGCAGCGGGGGGTGCCCAGAAAGCTTGGGCATCCCTGCGCTGCGGATTCCAGCCCCCAGCTGCTTAACTGTACCTGGCTAGACATAGAAATTGCGCGGAGCCCCACGCATTTTTTTTAAATTATTTCATGAAATTCTGAGATTCTGACTCTGACTCTGAGACTCTGACTCTGAAATTCATTAAATAATTTTAAAAAAATGCGTGGGGCTCCGCGCAATTTCTATGTCTAGCCAGGTACAGCTAAGCAGCTGAGGGCTGGAATCCGCAGCGCAGGGATGCCCAAGCTTTCTGGGCACCCCCCGCTGCAAATTGCAGCCCGCAGCCGCCCCAGAAGATGGCGCGTTCATTGAAGCGCCATCCTCTGGCGCTGAACCCCGCTCTTCCAGCGGCCCTGGTGGCGGTAGCACGCTGGGTAATAAAGGGGTTAATACCAGCTTTGTTATACAAGCTGGTATTTAAGCCCGAGATTCTTAATGTCAGGCCACGTTTGACTCAGCCACTAAGAATCTCCAATAAAGGGTTAAAAAAACACAGAGAAAATTTTTTATTTGAAATAAAAAAAAAAGCCATTAGGGACTCCATCTTTAATTAAAAAAATCCTCTTCCGTCCGACGTAGTCCAAAACGCGATGTCCTCTCTGCTACATGCACAGGGAATGAGCAGACTGAGAATAATCTCAGCACTGCTACATCATCTCTGTGAGCAGGCAGGTTCTAGGACCCTGGAGCTGCACAGAGAAGACAGCTGGACTCGGCTCGCAAAGAAACAGCAGTTACTTTGCGAGTTTCCCTGCTATCACTGGCACAGTAGCCAGTGATGACTTGCACCAGTCCAATGCAAACAATGGCAATCCTAGTTTTGTCAGCGTTTCTGACAAAACTAGGATTGATATTGATTTGCATTGGACTCGTGCGAGTCATCACTGGGAAACTCGCCGAGTACCGAGTCCTGCGAGTCCCTTACTACTCGCCGAGTAACGAGTCCTAGCGAGTAGATTCGCCCATCCCTAATGAACTCTGATAAGGTTACCACAGGGCATCAGTCACACATGAAGGCATGTTGCAAAGTGTCTGTCTGCAGTCTATTGATTACGCCCATACTCTTAGATCATGAGTAGGGGCGTGACCAATAGGCTGCAGACAGACACTTTGCAACATGCCTTCATGTGTGACTGATGCTGTGTGGTAACCTTATCAGAGTGCATATAAAAATATCAACAATCACAGTTGAGTGATTGTAGTACCGTTGTAATGCACTTGGTTGCCTTTACCATTGGGCCTACTGTGTGCTGATGAAGTGCAGTGGATATTGATTTTTGGTAAGTTTTTTTGACTTTTTGAAGCTTTTTTTTATTGATGTTCTGAATTAATGCCCTTTTATGCTTTTTTTTCTGGTGCCATACTCTACAGTTGGTCCGTCAGAATGGCCTCCTGACCCTCTTCTGACTTTCTTCTCCTGCTGCCTACCTCTATCCTCCCTATCCTAACTCCTCCCTTCAACTAGAAGCCGGGGTCTGCCCAAATAGGGTCTCTTTTGCCCTCAACTTTCTGAAAAAGGTTGGACACTGTTGGATGCTTCAGGCTTTCAGCAGAGGGCACCTCAATTCTCCCCAGACATGGTATTACTATCGATATACATGAATTACATTACATTGGAGATTAGCGGGTGCACTTCTCCCCGACAGTGACAGTATCACAGGCCTATACAACCCACCTCTCTGCTTCAGCATGAATTCTATTCAGGTTATTACTGAGCAAAATCAGGGGCCTTCCATTTTTGGTTAGGACTAGAGATGAGTGAACCTTTTGAAGTTTGGGTTCGATTCAATGAATTGACATACATACAGCGAACGGTTCGCCAAACATCTCAATCCTATTGAAATCAAGGGGATATAAAACATCTTAAAAGGGGCTCAAAAGCAGCAAAAACAGCTTATATTACAGACAATAGGAAAAGTGCCATCTAATCCCCAGAGTTAACATTTTTGTAATATCCAAAAGAACAGGGGTAGACAAGGGCGCAATGGGTCTAAACTGTTTGTGGGAAGTGTATGTGCAGTGTAAAAACTGCTCACCTTAGTCAGTTGTGTGACCCACAACTGGTTTTAAAGCATCACAACTGTGTAGCACCCCTGCGGGTCAGTAGTCACAGGAACACCTAATGCAGAGAGGGATTTCCACATCAGGTAAACTTACACATGCAACACCTTCCACCCCAGACCTGAAGGGGGAGCTCTAATTGCCGACTTCAGACAAGGTCCCCAATAAATTTGGGCCCAGGGGCGGAGTTAGGCAGTGCAGTATGGAGCAGTACTGTGAAGACATCCTGGTGAATGGTGCTGCACTAGGCCTGTGCCAGAGGGAAGCCTAGCCAGTGTAAGGGACCCAGGAGTGAGGGTCGGAGGCAAGGCATACCAGGGACAGAGTGGGGGCTAAGCAACCATACTGGTTCATCCCAGGAAAGCAACCGAAGCAACCCGGACACCGGAGTCTGAGTCTGCAAGGGTCCAGTTAGCCCAGCAGAGAATACCGGAGGACCAGGAAGACTTCAGTCTCCTGGCAGACACTTGTAGCACAGCAATCAACAAAGCCAGGGACTGCAGAGGAGTAGCAGTGCCCAACAGAAGATTCTTACAGCCTGCTATACAAGTGAGGTACACAGGAGAGGTCAGGGCCAGGATTCAGACAGGCCAGGACTTAAGCACACACACACAGAAACAAGGAGGCCTCACAACTCATCGGGTGTGGAAATCCTGAACTGCCACCCGACCACATGGACAGTACCCTGGATGTTATCTTGAACCATCACCATCAGTAAAATGTACGGAAACAACTTCCAGTGTGTGTGTGTCTCTTATTACGGCCCCTGATCCTGCCCTTAACATAGACTGTGTGCCTTCTCCTGCAGCACAAGAAACAAGGCCATGTGGAGAGCTGCCTCCCTTTGTAAAACCCCTGTCATCCATCACTGCCCCGGGGATGCCGCTCCACCTACGGGGAGCGTTACCAACAAAGCTGCCTCATCATCACCCCGGAGGTCTGCAGGCAGCGCCGGTGTCATTACCGTAGTTTGCATTACAAACTCTTTTTATTTTATTTTTATTTAACCCCTTTTTCAGCGACCACCTGGGCCACGGGCCCGGGCACAGGTCGTCCATGACATCCCCCGTGAAACAACAGCTCGGGACGGGTACCCCACGGCCCTGAGGTGGGTCAGCTGCAGCAGGATCCTCTACCTCATGGATGGTCCCCAGTAACTCCAGAAATGGACAAAAAGATTTTTACATCTGCACTGTTGTCTATAATGACAAACTTCCTCTGTGCTTAAAACAATTGTTCTTTATTCCAAAGCATTTTGAGATCATCCTGACCTCTTCATCAGACAATCAGAAAAGTGCCATCTATTCCCAAGAGTTAACATTTTTGTAATGGTACTTTATGAATGCATGGGACAAGGCCTGGTCCAGTATATCAAGCTTCAACATTAATCAGGTACAGGAAGATGAGTGACACGTGTAGGCATGGAGCGCATAGAGCCCTGCTAAATTAACAATACAGACAATAAGGAGACCACAAGAAGAGTCTCCACATTTCAAAAAATTAGGGCCAGATATCACGAAAATGGCATTAATTGACCCAGAATAAAAAATTGTATAATGGTGCATTCTGCATGCATGGCACAGGGTCTGCAATAGGGCCTGGCCTAGCATTTCAAGATTAAATATTCATTAGTAACAGAAGGATGAGGAACATGTGTTGGCATGGTGCTCAGGGAGCCCTGCAAAATTCAGGAAAGGGACAAGAAAGAGACCCCAAGAAGAGTCTCCACTTTTCAAAAAATTAGGGCCAGATACCACCAAAGTGGCATCAATTTACCCAGAATAAAAATTGTATAATGGCGAGATGAATGCAGCATGCTGGTATAGCAACATCGCCTACTCTGCCCAGTCTGCCACTGGGGTGGAAAAGTTCTTGGAGATCCCTGACTTGTTCATCTTGATGAATGTTAGGTGGTGTAACTTTCAGGAAACAGATGTATGCGCTTATCCACCAGGACACCACAAGCAGCACTGAATACTCGTTCTGAAAGAACGGGCATGACAAAACCTCCAAGGCATGACTGGCAAGCTCAGGTCACTCTTCCATTTTTGAAGCCCAAAATGCAAAAAGGCCGAAACCCCTCCTTGATGGCATGTATATTGAGCTCTAAATACTCATGCATCATCCTCTCCAGTGGTTCACTATGTGTAAGATTTGTACTCAGTTCTACTGGTGGACCGGCTGGTATAAAAAATTGGTCAAAGGACTCTCAGAAATCGCTTCTATAAGTTAAACTGCTGCTAATGTTTCTACATCCTCTGGGTTGAAAGTGTAGTTCTGCGATACGTACTGTGTCCCTCACTGTTGTGTTGGGGAAAACCAGTCCCAAGATTGTCTACCAGATTTTTTTGATACTCCAGCATGCGTGTCTCTGTTCAAGGTGGGAAATATCTTACTAAATTTATTCTTTTACCACAGATCCAAGAGTGTGGCAACCCAGTAGCCATTGCTAATTTGAATCTTAATGATATGGGCATCATGTTGCAGCAAGTGCAGCAAGAAGGCGCTCATTTGCATGACGCATCCATGAAGCCCAAGTCCTTCTCATGTAGGTGGCTTCCTTTTTCCTTCCTCTCCTAGCAACCTTGGTTGACAGAAAAGGGAATCATATCTTCTCCATCTCCTGACAGTTCTGTGCCCATCACCTCTTCATCCTAGTCCTCCTCCATTTGTTCCTTGGCTCCTGCACACTCACTAAAAGATTGTCTAGTTTCATTAGGTGCCCTCTCTACTCAAAGCGCTGCGGAATATGTTGGCGCTATATAAATAAAGCTTTATTATTATTATTATTATTATTATTACTCTACGCTGGCATGCCACGTGACTGTGTGATAAGAGTCCGGAACTTTAAGATATTGGTACCCCTTCTGCATCCTCTTCTTCCTTCTCCTTTTCCTCTGGGATGTAGATGACAATAATAGGGATACTGTTAATGGCATTGTCAGCGCTAATGTGGTGCCCCACTGGGTGAGCCATCACCAGAGACACTGCACTCCTGCGGTTAGGGAGTGTAGTGCCCCTGTTCTCCAGATGTTGGGATGGTGCAGTTGAGCCCAAAAAGGACACACACTGTACACAATCCTTAGGCCCTGGGATGGTGGGTGGACCCTAAGGGAGGACCCAGGTTCATATAAGGGGACAGGAAAGTGTCAGAGTAGCAAGTCAGACAGTAAAAGAAGACCAGAGGAGTAACACCAACTGACGAGGAGTGATAGTCAGGAGTGTAGAGGCGGTGTGGTGCTGACTCCTGTGGGCTGGAGCACCACCACACTTGCCCACAGGAGGGAAAGACTGACCAGCAGAGGAAGAAAAGAGCCCTTGGGTTGAGGAAGAGACAGCGATTCCCCGGTACTCTCGAATTTGACAAGACAAAGGGGTTGTGTCACATTGCCATTGGACTCGGTGGCTGGTGTTCCTGCCTCGGCCGCTGGGAGGAGCCGGATTCCTTTGGCTGGTGGCGCCGGTGATAGGAGGGCCTTGTGCTCATATGGAACTGCTTCCACGACGTGTGCCTCTGTTGCTGAGCGCCGCTGTGTTTCCCCTCTGGGTGGTGTTGGTCGCAGAGGAGCGGGCCCTGCAGAGGTGTCCGTTAGGCGCAGCCTGCGTTCTTCTGTCAGAGGTGGGGTGGGTGGAGCCAGTTGTGCATCTCCATCTGGCCTGGTTCTAGGGGCGGTCCAGATGAGGTCATCAGGCTGTGAGCTCCAGCCTATGGGAGGTAACCGCGCCCTTCAAATACATTGGAGAATGTCTTGCAGGCCGCCAGATATAGTTTTGGTTCCCTAAGTGATATAGTGTGTGTAGTTGTGTGTTTGACCCTTGCCTGGATTTCTGCCTCTGCCTCTGCCTATCGATTTTGTACCTCAGCTGCCCTCTTGGTTTTTGTCCTTGACCCTTGCCTGGATTTTTGACTCTGCTACTGCCTGATGATTTTGTACCTTCGCTGCCCTCTCGGTTTTGACTCGGACTTCTGACTTTGTTTTTCGGGTCTTGATTTTTTCCCTGGCGACCTTCCCTGCTCTGTTGCTATAGGCAGCTACCTCCTGGGCTTCGCTGTAATTCCAGATCCCTGTATAGGGGTTAAGGGTCTCGGGGTTTCTCGGGGTGCTGCCTACCAGCAGCTCGGCCTCACAGCGGATGGTCATTATATCTGGCCATGCCATTCTTTATATATATAGATAGACTATATATAAAGCATTCCTTTTACCTTTTTTTTTTTTCTTTTCCTCTCCTTTTCCCAATGGTTTTTTTTTCTTTACTCTGAGCTGTGTCTGCTGATTGCTCCCTCAAAGCACCTGTGTCCAGCTTCTCAGTCCTGTGGAGGAACACTCCCATCGTCTTAGACCAATGTGCCACCCAGCTTAGGGGACCGGGATACACGGCGCAGGGTCCCTTTCCTTGGGGGAATCACTGGTGGCTGGACCCAGGCCGTGGCCCCAGGCTGACACACTCCTAAAGGGGGGTATTTACAGGGGATTTAGAAGTTTATATAGTTTATAAAGTTTGTAGATGTTATTGTCGTGACGCCACCCAGAATAATGTGGCTATATATGGCCACCGCTGCCTTGTACTGGCCAGGGGATGATGGTGAGAGACAGCTGAGATGGTATAGCCCTTTTCCGGGTAGGGCTGTAGGGTCCCCTGGACAGGTGATGTTAAAGTTAATGATGGATGAAGATGGAAGTCTGGTGAGGAGATGTTAAGGGCACAGACACTTACTTGATTCACAGCAAATTCTCTCAGCGGTGATGGTCCCAATCCTGGATAGATGGTAGCTGTTAAATCAGAGGCTGAGGCACAGATGAAGTTTAACTGGTTTACTTTTAACCAAACTACAATACAACAAGTCCCATCTCCGGAGTCTGCAATAGGGGTTCAGTTGCTCAGGCCCCACCGGGTCCTTTACCTCCTGCCTGCGCTGTCTGTATGGCCCTGCTGCCGTGTGTGAACTGGCTGCCGGCCCAAATCTGTCCTCTCTGGGTCCCACTCAACAGGCAACTTAAGTCCTTTGTCTCTCTCTGCTTACCCCCTCCGGGAGTACTGCTGAACTCTTAGTATGTTGCTGTGTCTGGCCCTGTAAGCTTGTTGTTACCTCACGTTGTCCGATTGCTGTATTGTATATAACTAATGCAGCCAGGGATCCGGTATCCGTATCTGCGCTTTTTATCTAGGGTAGATAATGATGCTACCCGATTCTGAAAGTGTTCCTCTTATCAGTTTTCTCCTCCTCAGACCGATGGCTTGGCCCTAGAAAATTGTCAGTCAGTCCTCAGGAACTCAATGCAGCTCCTGTCACTCTGAGCTCCTGGCTCCAACTGTCTGAAAATCTACCTCAGACCGGTGTTTTATCTCTAGGGAAATCTCTGGTGTCTCTGGAGCTCCCCCTACTGGCCAAAGGTGGTAGTGCAGTGGCATGGCTTTCTATGTGAGTGCAACTATTATGATCTTATACTGTGGCTAATACCCGCAGGGGCGCCACACCAACATGCTGTCCAAGCCACAATCTGGAGTCCTCTGCAGGAACACTGGAAATCAGGAGGCCTCGTTCCCTGGATGTCAGCACCTGGGTGGTTCTGGCTTTGCCTGCCCAGGTGCCAAGGTAGTATGGCCCGCAGATGCAGCCAAAGTCTTGTTACCTATTGTTTTGACTTACCTTAAGAAATCTGTGTGTTTAGAGGCTTATGTAGACAGTGGCTCATAGGGGAATTTCATAGATCTCCAGGTAGCAAGAAATCTAGGTGTACCACTACTAAAGCTTAATGCCCCCATTAGAACCACTGCAGTTAATGGCACTCCCCTCATCCAGGGTGGAGTGGAAATTGTCACTGATGAAGTGTCAATGCTGGTGGGGTCGTTACATGCTGAAAATGTGTCATTTTTTGCTATCAATAGTTTATCATCTGCAGTAATCCTGGGCATGCCATAGTTACGCAAACATAACCCTGTCATAGACTGGCACTTGGGTGACATCGTGCGCTGGAGCCCAAAGTGTCAGGAACACTGTATCTCGCTATCTGTAAACCAGGTGAAGGTCAAGTCTCCTCCCTTTGTACCATATGCCTTTAGAGATTTTGAGGATGTATTTTCTATTCAGAAATCAGAGAAATTACCCCCTCACAGAAAGTATGATTGCTCCATAGATTTGATACCTGCTTCTCGTCTCCCAAAGGGGAGAATATTTAACCTCTCTGGTCCTGAACGTCAGGCTATGAATGATTACATAGCAGACAGTCTGAGAAAGGGGTATATTAGACCGTCCACCTCACCAGTAGGGGCTGGTTTCTTTTTTGTGGGAAAGAAAGATGGCGGCCTCAGACCTTGCATTGATTACCGCGAATTAAACGCGATCACTGTGAAAAACCAGTATCCTCTTCCACTCATCCCTGATCTTTATAATCAGCTGTTGGTAGCCAAGTATTTCACCAAACTGGACCTCAGGGGAGCATATAACCTGGTCCATATAAAAGAAGGAGATGAGTGGAAGACCGCGTTCAACACGCCTCTCGGCCATTTTGAGTATCTTGTAATGCCGTTCGGGTTAAGTAACGCACCTGCAGTGTTTCAGAATTTTGTCAACGATATTTTCAGAGATATCAGTGGTGTATATGTGGTCGTTTATTTGGACGACATTCTGTTTTTTTTTCCTGGTCTTTGGTCGCACGTCCGACATGTCCGTACTGTGCTCGAGAGACTCAGAGAGCATTCTCTATTCGCCAAATTAGAGAAATGTGTCTTCATGGAGGAGGCGATACATTTTTTGGGGTATATTATATCGGCGAAAGGTTTTCGCATGGATCCTTCCAAAATTAAACCCATTAAGGAATGGGTACAACCCAAGTCTCTAAAGGCACTGCAGCGATTTTTGGGTTTCGCTAACTATTATCGTAAATTTATTAAAGGGTTTTCAGAGATGGCCAAACCACTCACTGATTTGACACGGAAAGGGGCGGATGTGGTTAATTGGAAGCCTGAAGCCGTTCATGCATTTTCTAAGTTAAAAGAGTGTTTCTCCGTGGACCCAATATTGGTGCAGCCTGATTTGGACCACCCTTTCATTGTAGAGGTAGATGCCTCTGAAGTTGGAGTGGGAGCAGTGCTATCACAAGGCACCGCATCTCTCACTCAGCTTCGTCCGTGTGCCTTCTTTTCCCGAAAATTTTCCTCTACAGAGATGAATTATGATGTAGGTAATCGGGAATTGTTGGCATTCAAATGGGCCTTCGAGGAATGGTGCCACTTCCTTGAAGGCGCCAAACATAGGATTACCGTTATTACTGATCACAAAAATCTAACCTATTTGGAGTCGGCGAAAAGACTGAATCCTAGACAGGCTAGGTGGGCCTTGTTCTTCTCCAGATTCAATTTTGTTATCACTTTCAGACCGGGTACTAAAAATGTGAGGGCTGATGCCCTGTCTCGAAGTTTTTGCCCCTTACAGGTCGAGGACGTGGAACCGACTCCCATTTTAGCCAAGGGGATTGTTGTCTCGGCTGTGTCTTTGGACCTTCTGGAAGAGATTCGTAGATCTCCAGAACAGGCCCGACACTACTCCTGCCCAGAAACTATTCGTCCCTGCCAAATTCCGCCTCCAAGTCCTTAAGGAATCTCATGATTCCGTCCTCGCACGGCATCCTGGTATCAATAACACCATCAGACTGGTAACCAGGAGTCTGTGGTGGCCAACCATAGTAAAGGACTGTAAGGAATATGTACTGGCTTGTGAAACCTGTGCTCGCGCTAAGTCTCCCCACAACCGCCCTGCCGGGTTGCTCCAGTCCTTGCCTACCCCTGAGGGTCCTTGGACTCATATCTCCATGGACTTTATTACTGACCTGCCACTCTCAGAAGGGAAGACTTGTATCTGGGTAGTGGTAGACAGATTCAGCAAGCAGTGTCATTTTGTTCCGCTGTCTGGGTTACCTAATTCCGAGACCCTGAGCAAAGTATTTATTAATCATGTTGTGCAATTTCATGGTGTTCCTGTGAATATTGTTTCTGACAGGGGCACCCAGTTCGTTTCTAAGTTTTGGAGGGCATTCTGTAAACGGATTGGAATTGACTATTCCTTTTCTTCTGCCTATCACCCTGAAACCAATGGTCAAACCGAGCGCGCTAATCAAGCTCTCGAACAATATCTACGTTATGTCTCTGAGCATCAATCTGATTGGGTTGAACATCTGCCACTAGCGGAATTTGCCATGAATAACCAGTACCAGGAGTCCATCAAGACCACCCCTTTCTACTGTAATCATGGGCAACACCCGCGCTTTTGTTCATTTTCTTCTAGGCTTTCTGACGTTCCTAGGGTAGAAAGGTCCGTAGATCAGTTAAAGACTATCTGGTCTGAAGTGAACAAAAACTTAAAGGGGGCTCAGACTAGGCAGGCGTCTTCTGCTAATAAACGGCGCTCCAAGGGTCCAGACCTGGGAGTTGGGGACAAAGTTTGGTTGTCTACGAAAAATATCAAGCTCAAAGTGCCGTCTGCCAAACTAGGTCCCAGGTTTATTGGTCCGTATGAAATAATTGACGTGATTAACCCTGTAGCCTTTCGTCTGAAGCTCCCTCAATCATTCAAACTGCCCAATGTATTCCATAAATCCCTTCTCAAATTGTACCGATCTCCGATTCGTCCTGTCCGGTCCCCTCCTCCTCCGGTCTTGGTCGGGGGTGCCGTGGAATACGAAGTTCAACGGATCCTTGATTCCCGTTTAGTGAGAGGATCTGTGCAGTATCTGGTACATTGGAAGGGCTATTGTCCGGAGGAGAGGTCCTGGGTGCCTGCCAGTAATATCCATGCCAAGGGTTTGATCAGGAGGTTTCATCTTCTTCATCCCAATAAACCGGGTTTTGTGGGTCCGGAGGCCCCTCGTAGAGGGGGGGGTACTGTCACATTGCCATTGGACTCGGTGGCTGGTGTTCCTGCCTCGGCCGCTGGGAGGAGCCGGATTCCTTCGGCTGGTGGCGCCGGTGATAGGAGGGCCTTGTACTCATATGGAACTGCTTCCACGACGTGTGCCTCTGTTGCTGAGCGCCGCTGTGTTTCCCCTCTGGGTGGGGTTGGTCGCAGAGGAGCGGGCCCTGCAGAGGTGTCCGTTAGGCGCAGCCTGCGTTCTTCTGTCAGAGGTAGGGTGGGTGGAGCCGCCAGTCGTGCATCTCCATCTGGCCTGGTTCTAGGGGCGGTCCGGATGAGGTCATCAGGCTGTGAGCTCCAGCCTATGGGAGGTAACCGCGACCTTCAAATACATTGGAGAATGTCTTGCAGGCCGCCAGATATAGTTTTGGTTCCCTAAGTGATATAGTTGTGTAGATGTGTGTTTGACCCTTGCCTGGATTTCTGCCTCTGCTTCTGCCTATCGATTTTGTACCTCAGCTGCCCTCTTGGTTTTTGCCCTTGACCCTTGCTTGGATTTTTGACTCTGCTACTGCCTGATGATTTTGTACCTTCGCTGCCCTCTCGGTTTTGACTCGGACTTCTGACTTTGTTTTTCAGGTCTTGATTTTTTCCCTGGCGACCTTCCCTGCTCTGTTGCTATAGGCAGCTACCCCCTGGGCTTCGCTGTAATTCCAGATCCCTGTATAGGGGTTAAGGGTCTCGGGGTTTCTCGGGGTGCTGCCTACCAGCAGCTTGGCCTCACAACGGATGGTCGTCACAGGTTGGTGGAGACAGGGACCCAGCCCTGAACACGGTGTGGATGCTGCAAGCCCGAGCCATTGAACAAGAGTCCCCAAGCTTCTAATGAGAGCTGTGGCCGAACAGCTGACACAACTTGGGGAAGGTGGCTGAACTAGAGAGCAGTGCCTTGGGAGTGGGGATACAAATAAACACTCGTGGCTGCCTGTACTTGAGCTCTGTGCTGCGGAGAGCGTTGAGAGCCTTGGGGGCAGAGCGATGTCATGCTCGCCCCAGAAGAGAACTACTTCCTATAACTCTGGGAGATAGACAGACCACCAGAGACTAAAACACTTAGAGAGAAAGGAAGGGAACCAACCGTGGCTTGACTGCACTAACCCGGCTCTGGAGAAAGCAAACCGGAGACTGGCAAGGAACGTACCCGGCAGCCATGTTTAACACCTAAGTAAAAGCAACGGAACTTCAGCTGTAGTGTGTGAGACTTTTATTAGCAGCGACCATCGGCCGCTGAGGCCGCCTGTAACACCGAAGAAACTGTTGACCAAGTGAACATCTGCCAAGGTATGAACTGAGAGAACCACTCAGCTGCCCGGGGGACTACAGTCCACCTGCGGGGAGAGACACCATCCAAGCTCCCGGTCACTGTCCCCAGAGTTTCTGAAGCAGCGGCGGCCGCCATGGCCGCATGCCACAGGTGGCGTCACGTATACCCCTTTCTCCTTAGACTTACCCTGACATCTACCCACATTTATTAAAATAACACCGCCAGAGTCATGGGACTGGATCTCAGTCACCCGTCTGTCCCCGAGAAAAAACCAAAAGAGGTGAAGAAAAACAACGAGTAACCGCCCGATTCCCGAGTCTTCCCGACACTGGAGTGGGCGTGTCACTAACCATTTTAGTAGCCATATGAAGCCGTTTTGAAACTGTAAAGAAGGGTGCAGACATCCTTGACCTTTGTCCTTGATCTTTGCAAGTGTCATTTGGACCACATTCGGGTCACTTTGAGTCACTGTACGTATCATTGCATACTACACCAGGGCTAGTCGCTGCTGTCACAGTTGCTGCAACATGTACAGAGTGGAATTCCACCATGGCAGCACATTGCATATCAAATGGTTAACTGGTTGTCCAAAAGACCTCTGTAGCGATGCTTGTCGATAAGCCGTAGGGTGCAAGTGGCGGAAGTGAGCACATAGCAACCATACCTTCTGCAGCAACTCATCCAGGCTGGGATAGAGGGATAGGAATTGCTGGACATCCAGGTTGAGGACGTGGGCCTTGCAAGGCACTTGTGTAAGTTTGCCCCGGCATAGGGCTGCCACCAGGTTTGCACCATTATTGCACAAGGCGTTTCCTCGCTCCAGATTCAGTGAAGACAGCTATTAGTCAAGCTCGGCCTGCAAAGCTGACCACAACTGTGTTGTCCGACTGACATCTCCAAGGCATTTTAATTTCAACACTGCCTAATGGTGGTGAGCCTTTGCAGTGCAGTATAGAGGTGGGAGGATTCTCTCTTGACTGTTGGAACATTCAGTGAGAGGTTAAGGGCACAACTGGAGGCACTATAGTTAGCAGAAGCAGTGAATGAAGTGGTAGATACAGAGGATTGTCCTGCAAGCTTTGGGAATTTCAATACTTGTGGAACAGCCCCTTTCCCTGCCTAGCCCCTCAGCCACCAGAGTCAACAAATGAAAAATCAGCGAGACGTAATGCCCCTGGCCATGTTTACTCATCCAAGTGCCAGTGGTGATATGCACCTTGTCACACACAAGGTGTCTCATGGAACAGGTGATGTTGTCTGCAACATGCTGGTGTAGCACAGACACAGCTTTCTTAGAGAATTAATGGCGGCTGGGCAACTAGTACTGAAGGACTGTGGTGGCCATCAGCTTTCAGAAAGCATCTGTATCCACCAGGCGGATAGGCAGCATTTCCGTGGCCAACAAATTGGAAATTTTGAAGTTCAAGCTCTTAGCCTTGGGATGTCTAGGAGAAAATAATCTTTTATGTGACCAGAACTGCGCGACTGTGCTAAGCAAAAAATGCCTATGCTCAGATGGACCCTCTCGACCTCCTATTCTATCTAAAAAGAGATATCTTTCTGTGTAGCAGGTACGGAGCAGCGGCAGCAGCAATGTCCCTAGCAGTAACACTCTCAAAATCGTGACGACAGCAAATGGCTGCTTCTTATACTCTGAGGACATGCGACTTATGCAGCCAATGACACAAGACCTTGTGTCTGCAAGTTATAAGTGGTTTATGCACCTTGATTAGCTGCTGGTCCGGAATATCCTACAGCAAGTGACAGGAAAAAAAATGGAGTCCGGTGCTGCTTTGACCTCTCCCAAAGCCCTCCCCATATTAAACAAATCCAGCCCGCTATGCTAGACAGTAATAAAGTAGGAGAAAAGCATCTCTGCAAACGAAGTAATGCTTTTTTTTTACATCCGATCAGTTACCGAATAAAGCCAAGTTCGCTAATTTTCAAGCAAAATGTTCTAGTTCCCGGTCCCGAATCTGAATCATTCATGTTCATGCCAAATTTGAAATAGGTGAACATGTTCAGGGAAAGTCGGGTATGTCACCCAATGAGTCTCATATTAAATAAGCCATCTGTATATATAGCTTCACATTTTTAAGAGTGAAAGGAAACATAAGTCCATCAAGTTTAACCTGTAGATGAACGTGCTGATCGAGAGGAAAGCAAAATCCTATAACATTCATGCTAATTGCCCAATATTAGGGGAAAACTTTCTTCTTGACTCCCCATTTGACAATCAGACTAGTTCTATGGATCAATTCCCATGCCAAAATCTTGTTCTCATAACTCGTGTTAATATATTTAAAAAAAAAATGTTCAGGCCTGCCTTGAACTTTTTTGTAGGATCTTTTTCTATTAAAAAGGAAAGTCATATTTTCTATACTGTAAAAAATATATGACTAAATCTATACTAAAAGGACTCCATCTTGGTATATGCACACAATGTCATTTTCAGGCAGGTAAGCTCAGCAAGCAGCTTGAAAATGTGCTGAATAAAGGCTTGAAAGACCGAACATATGTAAATAACTTGCTGTGCATATGTTTACTCTTTTTAGCTTCTTTTAACCTCTTCAGGTCTCCAAAGACATAAAACTGTTAAAAGAAGTTTCCTGACCATTCTTCGGGCAGCTTTGAAGCCCCTCACTAAGGCTGGCTTCACACTTGCAGATGGATCTGCAGCGTTTTGCAGATGCATCTGCAAGTGTGAGCATGCTGACCGCGGCCCCTATGTTTATAATAGGGCGCACGCGGTGTGAAAGCTCTGATTCACTCCTATATGTGTACTGTCAGCAGGCGTATGCCTGCTGACAGATCACACACTCCCGTCCGCACTGTGGACGCGAGATGTAGCGTCCATGCTGCGGGCGGGAGTGTGTGATCTGTCAGCAGGCATACGCCTGCTGACAGTACACATATAGGAGTGAATCAGAGCTTTCACACCGCGTGCGCCCTATTATAAACATAGGGGCCGCGGTCAGCATGCTCACACTTGCAGATGCATCTGCAAAACGCTGCAGATCCATCTGCAAGTGTGAAGGCAGCCTTATTGATAGAAGTAAAAAAAAAAACCCTGTCTACATAGACATTACAAAACATGATTAAAAAAATGCCATAAAAGCGGTTGTTCCTGATGCGTTCTCCACGGGTAAAAATTGGTGGTTAAGTCTTCATGTCCTCATGCCTTTTTTAGTATAAATGAGTCTATGGACAAGTTTTATGGAATAAGTTTGACAACTGCACACTCTTCGCTTTTTGATGCAAAAAGTGTTTTTTATATTCAGGAGCAACACAGGTGTCAACGCGTTTTGGTTCAATTCGGACCTCTCTCAAGACAGTTGTCTCTGTTTATGTTGTTTCCTTAAAGATAGAGGGACCTCGTGCCACTTGCTTCTTTTTAACCCTTTTGGTGAAGTTATATAGAGTGTCCTTAGATTGGTAAAGAATAGTAGAGAAGCCTTATTTCATGATGTCCCGGACCGGGGAAGGGGGTGTTTGTTGCGTGTCTGGGACACGCAACAAACTATGAAAACTAAGAGTGTGCAATTGTCAAACTTATTCCATGTACAGTGCGGGTTCTGCCAGACCCCTCAATTAGCACCTCTATGTGAATAAAGTTCAGTGTGCACGCCTTTTTTGCAACTACAATATGGACAGGTTTTACACTTGTCGAGAGTATTTTTCTGGCATATGCCACACATTTGCTCTTAGAACACGAGTGTACATATTGTTACAAGTAGGATAAACTCTTCAGCATTCCAATGTATGTCTTAGTAAAATCTTCTAAAACACACAAAACGTTTCACAATTTTATTATAGCGCATTTCTAGCTAGTAATTCAGTCATTTCATATATATTCTGTTAATGCCTATTCTGTCAATATTTTACTGGGGCATCTATTGTTACATGTCTCTACAAGACGTACAAAATGCTTTTGATTCTCAGGGATTAGAACATAAAGATAGTCCTGATATTTCATGTATAACTGTTCACGCTTTAATGTCAAGTCTTATCTCGCTGATAGAGAACAAGTCCGGAAAATATTAAAGGTTTTATTTTTTTGTCAGCAGGAGATTAATGCACACCTCCGAGCACCTGCTGCTCATTGCAAAGCAGCATATTTAATGTTAATACACTGTATAGAATAGTAATTAACTTCAAGCCTGCATTAGGCCTCTGCACGGAAGACAAATGGCATTATAAGTCGCTGGCAAGCCTTCTCCGTTTCACCAGCCTGTCCTTCCTGTTGAAGCAAACAAATAAGGCTATTTGTGAAATTACTGTGATATTGAGTATATAAATGTGCGGGAAGCACAACATGTATTTCAGCAGAGGGTGCTGTCCTCTAGTCGAAGCACACGTTAGATTGCAAGGTCATGCTGCCTATTGATAAATCACACAGCCGTGATTCCTAACTGACAGCTCAAACTAACATCAAGCTGGATGAGAGAGAACAAAAGGCCATCAAGCAGCCATTTTCTTGACACTTTTATTCAATCACCAGCAGATTGCTTACGACAGCAATAGCAGCTGTTTTGTCTTCATCTTTCCACATTTGATAAAAGGTGTCAACTCAAATTTTTGTAAATAATTCACTTACCCCAACTGCAAACTCCAGCTCTGCTCAACATATGTATTCCTTTTGAGCAGATCACTCAGGCAGGTCAGGGCTCACTGATATCAAATGAAGGTCATCTCTGATCTCAAAGGAAACACTGATAAAGCATCAATGCTTGGAGGTCAAAGATAAGAAATGCACAGAAATATTTCAAATAAGGCCAGAAAAGCTAAACAATAAAATGCAAGCAAAGCCTTGTGGATGTTACCCAGAATATTATTTTTCCATTCCTCTCTTGAAGACAGTTATATCCATTTGCCAGCTGTTTAACCCACTGCACTTCATTTATATGAAGAAAGTAGAAAAAAGAAGACAAAATTGGTGTATGAGATAATCATTTCAGCAATTTATTAAAATAAAACAATATAAAAGGTACAAAATGCACAGAAAAAACACCAAGGGTGAATATATTTGAGGGCTAAAACACAGAAAAAAAAGTTATAAATAGTGATGAGCGATTATGCTCTGCGCTGCTCGGTACTCGCACGAGTATCACTGTACTCGGGCTACTCGGCGAGCACCGAGTAATCTCGCTATACTCGTGCTGTGCTCGTGGTCCTCATCCCTGCATGTTGGCGCTCTTTAGAGAGCCAGCCCACATGCAGGGATTGGCTGGCAGACCACTGCAATGCCACAGCCCTGTTAGTTGTGGCATTGCAGTGATTGGCCGACCTGCACAGCGTGACCGAGCCTTTATAAGACCCGGCCGCGCTGTGCTCTGCACACAGCCATCCAGACAGTGAGTGTAGGGAGAGTGTCTGCTGCTGCTTAGGGACAGATTTGCGGCCCTCATAGGTAGATCCGGAGCAGGGCTGCAAACTGCTGCTGACCACAACAGTCCTTCTCAGGACTAGTCTAGGAGGATATAGGCAGGGTGATACAGATCGATATCCAAGGTTTTCTGTGACCATAACAGTCACCAGACTGTTGTACTTACTAGCTTGATACAGGTTAGGGACTAAAATCCTACTCTCCTGTGACCATTACAGTCACCAGACTGTTGTACTTACTACCTTGGTACAGGTTAGGGACTAAAATCCTACTCTCCTGTGACCATAACAGTCACCAGACTGTTGTACTTACTACCTTGATACAGGTTAGGGACTAAAATCCTACTCTCCTGTGATCTGAACAGTTACCAGACTGTTGTACTTACTACCTTGATACAGGTTAGGGACTAAAATCCTACTCTCCTGTGACCATAACAGTCACCAGACTGTTGTACTTACTACCTTGATACAGGTTAGGGACTAAAATCCTACTCTCCTGTGACCATAACAGTCACCAGACTGTTGTACTTACTACCTTGATACAGGTTAGGGACTAAAATCCTACTCTCCTGTGATCTGAACAGTTACCAGACTGTTGTACTTACTACCTTGATACAGGTTAGGGACTAAAATCCTACTCTCCTGTGACCATAACAGTCACCAGACTGTTGTACTTACTACCTTGATACAGGTTAGGGACTAAAATCCTACTCTCCTGTGACCATTACAGTCACCAGACTGTTGTACTTACTACCTTGGTACAGGTTAGGGACTAAAATCCTACTCTCCTTTGACCATAACAGTCACCAGACTGTTGTACTTACTACCTTGATACAGGTTAGGATCTAAAATCCTACTCTCCTGTGATCTGAACAGTTACCAGACTGTTGTCGCTGTATACAGGCAAAATGCGCAAGGGCGTTGGCAAGGGCGTTGGCAAGGAACAAGGAAGTGAACATGATGGTGGTGCAGGCAGAGGCCGAGGTCGTGTGCAAGCACTAATTTCGCAACAACAAAGGGGATGAACCAAAAGTTGTAGGGTGTCACCATGGTGGGATCATCAGTACCACAGTAAGAAACATACATAAAACACAAAAGGTACTGTGTATATTGACTGAGATCAATAGCGAAAGTCAATTTTCGTAAAAAAATGACAATTTTATTAGATACAAAAACATCAAAACAGTGCATATGAAAACATTAAAACACAAGTAAAAGATTGTGCAACCACAATCGTGTACAATACCACAGCAATGCAATACTCACTACAAGTCACAATGGACAGAAATAAACAAGCAGGAATTCATTAGTTTGTTATACAATAACTCAGTCCCCATCGGGGCTCTTAGTCAAACACAGATTATGTTCAGCTGTGTGGGGAAACCCACACTGATAGGAACAAAGAGTGATGAATACTAAAGGATTCAATGCACTATGTGTCAAACATGAATTCACCTTTATATCTCAAAGTATCTCAGTCCCCATTGGGGCTCTAGAGTACTCACAGGTTGGATTTGAGGAAATTCAGGTATAAAAAGATGGCATAGCTCATGCAAATTAGAGCAAGTAAACAACAGGTCAGAATTTAAAATGAATTGAGGCTAGGCAGGCAAGTGGACAGCTGAGGAACCCTTATGGTTAAATAAGCATCCAATAACCAGGATTTGCATATAAAGGATAGACGTTCTGTAAAGCTGTAGTCCAAGAACAAATGCCAAACCTTAGCCTGGAAGATGAGAAAGAAAAATTCTATACGACCTGTGTAAACTGACATCAAATTCCAGTCAGGAGGAGTGCTGATTACCCAAGTGAGGCATTGCTGTGGAGCAGATTGCCCAAAACCCTACGCGTGCCACCATCACCAGGGCAGCTTCATCCAGGGGCAGGAGCGTGCTACACCACCAACAGTGTGGTGTTAAATATGCACTGAGCTGATTCTGAACGAGTGGCATCTGTGCTCGTAAAGCAGGAAGCGGAAATGACATGTCAAAGTTGGGAATCCACCCCCGGAAGTGACATACCGGGAGGAGGAACTTTTGTTTACAGGTTGCTAGGGGCCCCTGCTCTATGTGCAAGCGCGAGACCGGCCGGTCATTAAAGTCCTAAGTTTGGGAGGCTCAGACACTGCTAGTGAGAGTGGAGTGGAGTGGAGCTCTACACCACGGTTTTAGAGAGCAGAACATTGAGCTGAGCCATGTTCAAGGCCCGATGTGGGAAGAATAGAATTAAATTGCCTGAAGAAAGAAAACAGCATATGTTAAATCACATCATGCACAGAAAATCATTATATATATTTTAGAGGTGGAAAAATCCCATAGAGCAGGATAAAGGAAAAATAGCAAGTCTCATCATGAAAAAAGAGCAGGATTAGCTTCCCAGTTCGACGCAGACTCTTGGGTTGAAGACTTCTCATGGTTTCTTGGTCGCAGGTTCGCAATAGCAACGTTTTCATCCGGTTCTAAGAAGTCAAGTCTTTTTGTAGAGGTTTAAAACAGGAAGGAGAACAGTGGCTGGAGGACCTGATGGAGGAAAGGAATATGATGAACAAACAGAAAAAGAGGTTACTTTCTTTTATAATAGCTCTTGAATTGGAATTCCTCATTTAGCCCGCCCGGGGTCATACTCCTCAGGTTAAAACTCCAGCGAGTCTCCTTTTTTAGTAGCTCCCTAGAAATTTCACCTCCTCTTGTTAAATTGGTTACCCTGTCCACCAAGATTATTTTTGTTCCCTTCAGGGAGCAATTGTGTGCCTCAAGAAAGTGTCGTGCGACAGAAGTGAGGGGTTTGTTTGCCTCCTTGTGTGCAGCAGCACAGGCAATATTTGAGAAATGGCCCTGGACACGTTTTCTGGCCTCCTGAGTTGTTTCCCCTACATAAAGTTTGGGACAACTACATATCAAGACATAAACCACATTTTTTGTACGGCAGTTGGCATAGAACTTAGTACGTATCGACTCCGGGAAGATGGAGATGTCAATGTGATCAGAGGCCACCATAAAGGGGCACACGTTACAGTTACCACAAGGGTAGGAGCCTCATAAAGGAAGCTGATAAAGGGGGGAATGTTGTACTGTGGCCTACTGACCTGTATCTAAAAGAGGCCAAGAGACAACTGGATAATCCAAACCACTATTTGAAATTGCCATCAGATCCCACTGGCGTCTATAAAAAGAAACTATCAGATTTGGTATTGAGAGCCTTTGGACTTAACATACTGACCAAGAGGGAGAAGGATTATATTCTGGTAGATCATCCGGTGATTCCAACATTCTACCTCTTGCCCAAAGTACATAAATCTCTTTCAAATCCCCCCGGGAGACCAATTGTCTCGGGGATTGGGGGACTATTTGAGAAAGCCTGTGCTTACATTGATTTTTATTTACAGCCATACATGACTTCCCTAGAGTCCTATGTAAGAGACTCCACCCATCTCATCTCTCAGATTGATGGACTGATAGTCCCAGAAGGAACCCTTCTTGTAACGATGGATGTAGAGGGACTCTATACTTGTATTCGTCACCATCTTGGGATCTCAGCAGTGGCTCATTTCCTGGATCAAAGGAGCACAGGTAACAGGCTTCATGATTCGTTCATCTTAGATCTCTTGTCCATGGTACTCGAACACAACTATTTCATCTTTGACCACACGTTCTACAGGCAGATCTCTGGGACCGCCATGGGTGCGAAATGTGCCCCATCCTATGCAAATTTATTCCTAGGATGGTGGGAAAACATCCACATTCGCACCCTGGCGGTCTTCCAAGACAAGGTCTTGAGGTGGCATCGATTTATAGATGATATCCTCCTTTTTGGACAGGTACACACGAGGAGTTCGGTACCTTTGTGTCGGATCTGAACGACAACCCTTGGAATGTCGCACTCACCTGGCAAAGCTCCCACACAGACGTTGACTTCCTTGATTTGAAGATTCTACTGGAAAAGGGTAAGATCACAACTGCCTTGTTTAGGAAAGCCACGGCCACTAATAGTGTCCTTCACTTCGATAGTTTTCATCCAAGTCATATCAAAAGAGCTATTCCTAAAGGACAGTTTTTGCGTATCAAACGCAACTGTTCCGAGCATGAGACCTTCCTACGTGAGTCCCGTGACCTTACAACTAGATTTAAGGCACGGGGTTACCCACGGAAGATCATTTCCCAAGCCTTCCAGTCAGCAGCCGGTAAAGAAAGAGATGCCTTATTACAACCTTCGTCAAAAAAAGAGTTGAAGGGGTTAAATGTGATCACCTCATTTAACAACCAATGGGGTGATATAAGGAAATTACTGGAAAAAAACTGGACCATCCTCACCATGGATCACAAAACGGCTGAATTTATTCCATCTAGACCCCGGTTGGTGGCAAGACGTGCCAAAAACCTACGGGATTTACTCTCTGTGAGCCACTTCTCTAGACCCACAGTTCCACTGGGTAGGGGCACAAAAATTGTGGGCTCCTACCCTTGTGGTAACTGTAACGTGTGCCCCTTTATGGTGGCCTCTGATCACATTGACATCTCCATCTTCCCGGAGTCGATACGTACTAAGTTCTATGCCAACTGCCGTACAAAAAATGTGGTTTATGTTTTGATATGTAGTTGTCCCAAACTTTATGTAGGGGAAACAACTCAGGAGGCCAGAAAACATGTCCAGGGCCATTTCTCAAATATTGCCTGTGCTGCTGCACGCAAGGAGGCAAACAAACCCCTCAATTCTGTCGCACGACACTTTCTTGAGGCACACAATTGCTCCCTGAAGGGAACAAAAATAATCTTGGTGGACAGGGTAACCAATTTAACAAGAGGAGGTGAAATTTCTAGGGAGCTACTAAAAAAGGAGACTCGCTGGATTTTTAACCTGAGGAGTATGACCCCGGGCGGGCTAAATGAGGAATTCCAATTCAAGAGCTATTATAAAAGAAAGTACCGTATATACTCGCGTATAAGCCGAGTTTTTCAGCCCAAAAATTGGGCTGAAAAGTACCCCCCTCGGCTTATACGCAAGTCACTGCTGTATACCGATGTATACATCGGTACATACCGATGTATACATCGGTATACCGCAGCCCCCGTAATGCAGGGCCCCCCCAGCCTCGCTCCGGTCACCTGTAAAGGAAACTATACTTATCACAGTGCCGCTGTCCGCGCCCGCTCGCACCCGCTCACAGCTGCCGTACGCGATCCTCCATCTTCATGCGTCTTCTTCCTGTTTCTGTGCTCGTCGCAGGCAATGACGTCATTCCCTGCGACGAGCACAGGAAACAGGAAGAAGAGGCATGAAGATGGAGGATCGCGTACGGCAGCTGCGAGCGGGCGCGGACAGCGGCACTGTGATAAGTATAGTTTCCTTTACTGGTGACCGGAGTCAGGCTGGGGGGCCCTGGATTACGGGGGCTGCTGTATACTACCGCTGGGGCTGCAATATACTACCACTGGGGCTGTATACACTACTGGGGCTGCAATACCACTGGGGCTGCTGTATATAGGGGCTGCAATACCACTGGGGCTGCAATACCACTGGGGCTGCTGTATATAGGGGCTGCTGTATACACCACTGGGGCTGCTGTATATAGTTGCTGCAATACCACTGGGGCTGCAATACCACTGGGGCTGCTGTATATAGGGGCTGCTGTATACACCACTGGGGCTGCAATACCACTGGGGCTGCTGTATATAGGGGCTGCAATACCACTGGGGCTGCAATACCACTGGGGCTGCTGTATATAGGGGCTGCAATACCACTGGGGCTGCAATACCACTGGGGCTGCTGTATATAGGGGCTGCTGTATACACCACTGGGGCTGCAATACCACTGGGGCTGCTGTATATAGGGGCTGCAATACCACTGGGGCTGCAATACCACTGGGGCTGCTGTATATAGGGGCTGCTGTATACACCACTGGGGCTGCAATACCACTGGGGCTGCTGTATATAGGGGCTGCAATACCACTGGGGCTGCAATACCACTGGGGCTGCTGTATATAGGGGCTGCAATACCACTGGGGCTGCAATACCACTGGGGCTGCTGTATATAGGGGCTGCTGTATACACCACTGGGGCTGCAATACCACTGGGGCTGCTGTATATAGGGGCTGCAGTACCACTGGGGCTGCTGTATATACCACTGGGGGCTGCTGTATATCATACTGCTGGGGCCTGTATACCACTGCTGGGGGCTGTATACCTGTGCTGGGGTCCACCCTCGGCTTATACGCGAGTCAATAGATTTTCCCAGGTTTTGGGGGCAAAAGTAGGGGGGTCGGCTTATACACGAGTATACACGGTAACCTCTTTTTCTGTTTGTTCATCATATTCCTTTCCTCCATCAGGTCCTCCAGTCCACTGTTCTCCTTCCTGTTTTAAACCTCTACAAAAAGACTTGACTTCTTAGAACCGGATGAAAACGTTGCTATTGCGAACCTGCGACCAAGAAACCATGTGAAGTCTTCAACCCAAGAGTCTGCGTCGAACTGGGAAGCTAATCCTGCTCTTTTTCCATGATGAGACTTGCTATTTTTCCTTTATCCTGCTCTATGGGATTTTTCCACCTCTAAAATATATATAATGATTTTCTGTGCATGATGTGATTTAACATATGCTGTTTTCTTTCTTCAGGCAATTTAATTCTATTCTTCCCACATCGGGCCTTGAACATGGCTCAGCTTAATGTTCTGCTCTCTAAAACCGTGGTGTAGAGCTCCACTCCACTCTCACTAGCAGTGTCTGAGCCTCCCAAACTTAGGACTTTAATGACCGGCCAGTCTCGCGCTTGCACATAGAGCAGGGGCCCCTAGCAACCTGTAAACAAAAGTTCCTCCTCCCCGGTATGTCACTTCCGGGGGTGGATTCCCAACTTTGACATGTCATTTCCGCTTCCTGCTTTACGAGCACAGATGCCACTCGTTCAGAATCAGCTCAGTGCATATGTAACACCACACTGTTGGTGGTGTAGCACGCTCCTGCCCCT
Source organism: Allobates femoralis (assembly GCA_033576535.1). Lineage (NCBI taxonomy): Eukaryota > Metazoa > Chordata > Amphibia > Anura > Aromobatidae > Allobates > Allobates femoralis. Next base: position 567,876,819 of record JARQOC010000002.1, read on the forward strand.
GGATGAAGCCGCCCTGGTGACGGTGACACGCGTAGGGTTCTGGACAATCTGCTCCACAGCAATGGCTCACTTGGGTAATCAGCACTCCTCCTGACTGGAATTTGATGTCAGTTTACACAGGTCGTATAGAATTTTTCTTTCTTATCTTCCAGGCTAAGGTTTGGCATTTGTTCTTGGACTACAGCTTTACAGAACGTCTATCCTTTATATGCAAATCCTGGTTATTGGATGCTTATTTAACCATAAGGGTTCCTCAGCTGTCCACTTGCCTGCCTAGCCTCAATTCATTTTAAATTCTGACCTGTTGTTTACTTGCTCTAATTTGCATGAGCTATGCCATCTTTTTATACCTGAATTTCCTCAAATCCAACCTGTGAGTGCTTTAGAGCCCCAATGGGGACTGAGATACTTTGAGATATAAAGGTGAATTCATGTTTGACACATTGCATTGAATCCTTTAGTATTCATCACTCTTTGTTCCTATCAGTGTGGGTTTCCCCACACAGCTGAACATAATCTGTGTTTGACTAAGAGCCCCGATGGGGACTGAGTTATTGTATAACAAACTAATGAATTCCTGCTTGTTTATTTCTGTCCATTGTGACTTGTAGTGAGTATTGCATTGCTGTGGTATTGTACACGATTGTGGTTGCACAATCTTTTACTTGTGTTTTAATGTTTTCATATGCACTGTTTTGATGTTTTTGTATCTAATAAAATTGTCATTTTTTTTTTACGAAAATTGACTTTCGCTATTGATCTCAGTCAATATACACAGTACCTTTTGCAACAACGAAGGGGCACATCTACTCGCTCACACGTCCTGTCCCAAATTCTTGGGGCCCGCTGCAGTACACCACTCTTGAACCAAGACCAGTGTCAACAGGTTGTTACTTGGATAGCGGATAATGCTTCAAGTCAGATTGGCGCCTCCACAAACACCCTGTCTTCCACACGGTCAAGTGTCAGTAGCCATGATACTGCACCGCACATTTCCCAACCTGATCCTCCTTCCTACCACCAGGCCGAGTACACGTCCACGGACATTACTGATCCCACACTTGGACACTCGGAAGTCCAGAAGTGTGTACCCATGGGTGAGTGGAGGTACATGGCAAATTGCCATAACAAAATTTAAATTCCGCTGTCATTTGTGTGTGGTGTGGTGAAGTCTGGCCCAATCCAACCCTTCTTTATCTTGATCAGAGTCAGCCTGTCAGCATTTTCAGTTGACAGGCGGGTGCGTTTATCAGTAATGATTCCACCTGCGGCACTGAAAACACGCTCTGACAAAACGCTAGCGGTAGGGCAGGCCAGGACTTCCAATGCATAGAGAGCCAATTCATGCCACGTGTCCAGCTTGGAGACCCAATAATTGTAAGGCACAGAGGAATCTCGCAGTACAGTTGTTCGATCAGCAAGGTACTCCTTCAGCATCTGGCCAAACTTAGCATTTCTTGTGGCACTACCCCGCACCTCACGGGCTGTGGTACGTGAGGGGCTGAGAAAACTGTCCCACATCGTAAAGACTGTTCCCCTACCTCTGGCGGATTGGACTTGTGCCCCTCTTTGCCTACTTACGTTACTATGGCCTTCTGGAACTGCTGCATTTTGGCTGACCTCTCCGCCTCAGGAATGAGAGACATGAAGTTCTCCTTGTAGCGTGGGTCTAAGTGTTGCCAACCAGTACTGATTGTCGGCCAAGATGTTCTGAACGCGAGGGTCACGAGCCAGGCAGCTTACCATAAAGTCAGCCATGTGCTCCAGACTCTTAACAGCCATCACTTCAGTATCCTGACCAACACGATGACTGAACATGCTGTCCTCCTTCTCCTCCTCATCTCCCCTGTCCTCTGGCCAGCCACGCTGAATCGAGGGTATGACTGGTGTGCATGTCATATCCTCAATTTGGCCAGAGAGTTGCTCCATGTCTTCATAGTCCTCCACTGCACGTTGTGATGACATGAGGCTAGGCTGTGTGTTATCACCCACACCCACTACAGTTTCTTGCTCCAAGTCATCGCGCTCCGCCCGCAATGCATCATCTTTGTTTTTCAGCAGAGACAGTTTTAGAAGGCAGAGTAGCGGTATGGTGACGCTAATAATGGCGTCATCGCCGCTCACCATCTTGGTGGAGTCCTCAAAGTTTTGGAGGACGGTACATAGGTCGGACATCCATCTCCACTCCGGAGGTGTTATGTGTGGAGTTTGACCCATTTCCCGACGGCTTAGGTGATGCAGGTAGTCAACAACTGCCCTCTTCTGCTCACATATCCTGACCAACATGTGCAGAGTTGAATTCCAACGCGTGGGGACACCACACACCAGTCTGTGGGCCGGAAGACGCAAACGGCGCTGAAAGCCGGCAAGGCCGGCTGAAGCAGCAGGTGACTTGCGAAAATGTGCAGACAGGCGGCGAACTTTTACCAGCAGATCAGACAGCTCTGGGTATGATGTAAGAAACCGCTGAATCACCAGGTTGAGCACATGGGACACGCATGGAACATGCGTCAGCTGGCCTCGCCTCAAAGCTGCCACCAGGTTCCGGCCATTGTCACACACGACCTTTCCTGGCTTTAGGTTCAGAGGTGTCAGCCAGTGATATGCCTGCTGTTTTAGAGCTGTCCACACCTCTTCTGCATTGTGGGGTTTGTGACCTATGTAGACTAGCTTCAGCACAGCCTGTTGCCGCTTTGCAGAGGCAGTGCTGCAGTGCTTCCAGCTTGTGACTGGTGTGGAGGGTACAGTGGATGAGGATGCGGAGGAGGAGGCTGAGGAGCATGACATTCCGGAGCTGTAGAGTGTCGGTGAAACCCTGACAGAGGTAGGGCCTCCAATCCTTTGTGTAGGAAGGACGTGTTCCGTCCCTCGCTCAGACTGGGTCCCAGCTTCCACAATATTAACCCAGTGTGCCGTCAAGGAGATGTAGCGGCCTTGCCCACAAGCACTTGTCCACTGTGGTTAGGTGGACTTTGGCTGAAACAGCGTTGTTCAGGGCACGTGTAATGCTTTGGGACACGTGGTTATGCAATGCGGGGACGGCACATCTGGAGAAATAGTGGCGGCTGGGGACCGAGTAACGTGGGACAGCAACCGCCATCAGGTCGCGGAATGCTTCCGTCTCCACCAGCCGGAAAGGGAACATTTCTAGCGCTATGAGTCGCGAAATGTGAGAATTTAGGACTGTGGCATGTGGGGCGTTGGCAGCGTATTTGCGCCTGCGTTCAAAGGTTTGCTGAATGGATAATTGAACGCTGCGCTGGGACAAGGACGTGCTTGATGGTGGTGTTATTTGTGCGTGGGCAACTTCAGGTGCAGGGCCGGAGGCTTGTTCGCGGCCAGCATGGACAGGGGATTGGCTCGCACGCACAACACGCAAAGACGTAGCAGTGACATCAGCAAGCACCGCTCCTCGACTCTGTTGTACTTCCCACAAAGTCGGGTGCTTGGCTGACATGTGCCTGATCATGCTGGTGGTGGTCAGGCTGCTAGTTTTCGTACCCCTGGCATGGCATCTGTTGCAAATGCTGGCATGGCAGGTGTTGCAAATGGCCTTTTTAGAGTAATCTGGAGCCAACTTAAAAAACTGCCAGACTCGGGAAGACCTAACATTTGCACAGGCACCTTGTGTCGTGTTGTTGTTCCGGGGAACGGTTGCCTGCCTTCTGCCTGCGGACACGACCCTGCTTCGTACTGCCTGTTGGGATGCTACGCCTCCCTCCCCCTGTGCACTGCTGTCCTCGCTCTGCATATCCTCCTGCCAGGTTGGGTCAGCTACTGGATCATCCACCACGTCGTCTTCCTCTTCCTTGGCTAATCGCTGGACTGCTCCTCCTTCTCCTCATGTGCCACCATGATGACCGTTACAATAGTTAGGCTGTTGTTTCAGGTATACCCCCAGTGGTAAATTTTTACGCCCATTCTTTTAGAATGGGTATTACAACGACAGGATACCCGCTCCTTTTCAATGGGAAAAATGTTTTGAGGCCCTACTGCACGTCTCTATCCAGGGACAATGTGGAGCCTCCCAATTTTTGGCTGCCCTGCCAAAGGGCTATACTATAATACACCCACTTCAGGTTTACAGGCCCTCATGCACGTCTCTATCCAGGGGCATTGGTGAACCTCCCAATTTTGGACTGCCCTGGCAAAAGGAAAATACTAGAATAGACCCAGTTCCTCAAAATGGGCACATTATGTCAAGACAGGGCTTCATGTACGTCTCTTCTCAGGGTCATCGGAGTGCCGCACAATGTTTTCACGTAAAATCTTTCATGTAATCACAAAAAGTAACATGCACCAGCTGTATCTCACTATTGGGTATGTGCTCTTAACATTTCTACCCTAAATATTCATTTTGGTGTCATTTTGGAAGGTTTTCTGGTGACTCCGTAAAATTGCCGTGAAACTCGGACAACATTTGTTCACAGCTGTGACTTTTGAGTGAGAACTGCTTCCAGGTGTCTTCCCCATGGTGTTGCCATGTCATTTGAGCACTTTTCTGAGACTTTTGTGACATTTTTAGGGTTTCTACATGCTGCCGGCGGTCATTTCATAAAAATACTCTGGTCTCCCATAGGATAACATTGGGCTCGGTACTCGGGCCGAGTACACGAGTATCTTGGGATGCTCGGCCCGAGCTTCGAGCACCCGAGCATTTTAGTACTCGCTCATCACTAGTTATAAAATCATAACCAACCGCATTGGTAATGCAACATGTGTTCTTACTCTTGGTTACTGTCAGATCAAACTTCAGGTGTATAGCTGGCCTATACTGGGGCATCTAGGAAATTTGAGAAAGTTTCCCTACGTAGGTTGCACAATACTTTAAAACATAAATTCAGCTAAAATGTAATATAACATATAAAAAATGCAGTGATCATACAAATACATATATATGTTACTTGTACAGTGCAATGCTGTACAGAGCTTGTAACCATTGACTTTAATCCCTGAATTCAATATAGCTCACACTATAATCTTTTTTTTGTCCCGTGCATGCTAAATACAGTTTGTTAGAAAGCCAATTAACCTGTTGTCATGTACCCCTATTCCTGGGGTTCCACAGGCATCCCATTTCCAGGTTGAATCTCCCCAATAGCTGTACCCCCTTGCCACCTAAGCAAGGTAGTGGGGTTCCAATCTGGAAGTTGACTGAGTGACCCAGAACTGTTTTGGGGTCAAGGAATTGGTTGAGTATGGTGCATGCTACTTTCAGATGTGCCACCCCACTCTCTCAAGAAGATGCTGAACAGGAGTCAGAATGAACAAAACTAATCACTTCGATACAGTTGATCTCTTCTGGTTACTGGGTGGACTGCCATCAGTTCTTTTCTTGAATATACGCATGGTCCAAATGGGAGTATATTGGGCAAGACGCATGCCCTGTGGCAGTTAATGATGACCGGGAGACGGACTGACTAGGTACACTTGGTCGAGATACAGACTGCTCAGATTAATTCATATATTTAATTTGCTCTAAGAACACCACTAGGCTTATAAGAAATGTATAGTATATAGATTCAGTTGCAATACAGGAGATAATATACAATCGGGTTACAAACAAAGACTTACAGTGTCTGGTTACCAGGGCTTAAGGATGAAGCTGGCTGGGTGCAATGCAGATTCTGATGGACCTGATGGTCTTTGACAGCCCCTTCCCAGCCAGAGCAACAGCAGCTGACAACTCCTTACTAACAACTGACCCATTAGGGGGGTCAGGCTGCTTATATGCACAAGGTTTGAGCCTGCCCTTGTGTACAAGGAGTACTTTTAGATGGGATCACACTTTCAGCAGGAGTTCTAATGTAGACATTTCAGAGATTTTCCATCTCTCAAATTATGGAGAAAATTGACACCAAAAAAGGTGGCTCTGCGTCCCCAGATAAGGAAGATATGTGTCAGTTCACCTCACTCTCTTGCACCTCCACTCCTATGGTACGGCACGGACAGAACTAAGTTCAGCGGAAACAATTTGGAAAATACAATACTGACCAGTGGCACTAACCGGAATTCAGCAGATCATATTGAGATATGAAATAAAACTTCACATTTGTTTTTGAATAAATTAAAAAAGCGGTACATGGTCAGATCTTCCATGATGTTTATAACATTGGGGATATGAACCTAGCTTTAATCAGGGTCTCCATGGTCTCCATGATTAAAGCTGGGTGACATTTAAGGACATTTAAATTTTTATCTAATAATAATGTAGAGCAAGTGATTATAATAAACTTTCAAATATACTTTAAAAATGAAATCTGAAAGAAAACCTTTCAAAAACCTTCTACAAGATGTCCACATAGGCTGTTTCTAAACCAGATATACGCTCATTGTCAGGAAAATCTGTATTCAGCTTCACACAGACACTGAATGCTGCCATAAAAGGTTGGGATAGGGGGCAGCACAGCAAGCCTGGCTACAGCTGATCAATGTATCTGCAGTTTACCTCAGGCTAAGGTACAATGCTGAGCTCCTTAGGCGGACAGCACAAGCTCCTCTGATCTGTTATCTGTCTCCTTTGTAGTCAGATTTACTCTTCTCCGTGCTATCAGCTGATGGCCCCCACACAGCTCCCAATCTAAGATCTGTCTTCTTTTCTCTCAGGAGAAGTGTGGGGGCCATCAGTTGATAGCATGGAGCAGAGCAAATGCTACTGCAGAGGAGATAACATCACAGGAGCTTGTAATGACAATCTGACAGAGTCCAGCACTGTCCCTTACCTGTGGTAAACTCCAGATACTCTGATCAGTGTAGGCCCCGCCTCCCACACTTATATGGCTGTATTCAGGGTGTGTGAAGCTAAATACGGATTTCCTTGACAACGAGCATATGTCTGGTTTGGAAACAGCATAGGGGACCATCCTCTAGAAAGTTTTTTAATGTTTTCTTCCAGATTTCATTTACAAAGATATTTGAAAGTGTATTATAATTTCTTGCTCTACAATATTATTAGATAAAAAATGTAAACGGCGGTTACACTTTAAATGCTCTATTTTCGTGATAAACTATCATTGTAGAGGAAACTTTTTATGTTTTTCATAAACGTCACCTACAGGCCAAATATCCCAACCTTTTTTCTACAACAGATAGCACTGTGTCAACATTGCCAATTGAGTTTTGATTGGTGCTACTGGTATATTCACTATGTATGTTAGAAGCAGATCTGAATGTATTCACGTTCTAAACAGAATACACAGGGTGTATAAACATTATAACTGGTATATAGGTGTGTGTACATGTACATATGTGGCGCCCCGCAACGAGTGCGTCACAGGAGGGTACTGCACCCCTGACTGAAGGTGCAGTATTCTCCGTCTCGGTGATGAACAGGTTAACTCCAAGGCTCCAAACACCACATGCAACATCCAGATGCAGAGGACCAATCGGGTCCTGGTGGGAGGAGTGTGAGATGTTCAGTGTGGGGAAAGAGCAGAAAGAAAGTTAGAACGTGGGAGAGACAAGTACAAGAAGGAAGTCAGAACAAGACAGCTAACAGGGAGGGCACCGAGGAGCAGTGACCCAGGCGTGAAAGGGGCCAAGTAACCAGTAATCAGTAACCAGTAACCAAGTAACTGGTCCAAAGACACCCACGCCCAGTCCATCCGGAGACCGGTTCCGAGGTAGCACAGACGTCCACCTCTGTACTACAAACCGGAGTGATAGAGGGCTTCTCAGGAGCGCATCATGACATTCACCATCTCCGCAGCTGTACCAGTAGGGGTACCCACCATTGGGGTTCAGGGGACCCATTGGGAGCCTGTGAGCCCAGGCTCAGGTCCTCAATAGAGGTTCCCCAGTATCCTGACCTGGTGCACGCAAGCAGTGACATGTAACAAGGGACAGTTAGCTAAAGAAGGAACACAGTGGAGCCTTGGAAAGATACCGCACATCACCGGGACCACCCGGTCCGTTACCTGCAAGTGACTGTTATCCCGTGTACCGTGCATAACTGAAGTAAAGACCCGTGCTGAAGAGCATTGTGTCTGAGCATTCTTTCTGAACTCTTATTGACTCATTCATCTACCAAACTACCCGAGTTGCCGTATTACATCAGAGCAGCTCCTGACCCCGGGGACCACTGCTCATCCTGTGGGGGGCGGTTCCATCTAGCTGCCGCACATCCCCCGGAGGTCCAGGCAGCACTGGTGCCAACACCGGACACCCACAGGTGGCGTCATGAAACAAACTTTATCTTTATTTAAACGTGCATTGACCACCGGGCCCTTACAGCCTCAGGCACCGAACCGTGACCGCAGCCAGCGCCTGAGACCTGAGAACACGGCATCGGTGAGTCACATACACCATGCTGTATATATACAGAGAGGAGAGAGAGCTGGGTCTGCAGGGAGAGCAGGCAGCATCCACAGATACAGACTGAGTGAGCTCTGCTGAATGCAGCCTCTTCCACACATATGGCATGAACCACCTTCATCAGTTTCCAGAGCCCAGAAGCGAGGGAGGATCTAATGTAACATCACAGGAAGCCAGGAAACTTTAAGCCAGAGATCAAGTGGTCAGAAGAGCAGCTCAGATTACTGCAGGATTTGACAAAATGAAAAATTTAGTGAAATTCTTGTCTATGGCAGTTAGTTCAGATAAAATGGACATGTAAAGTAGTGGTCAATCCCCTTAACGTAGTGTTTTGGTTTTCATGATTACACTGAATTATATTCAATGGAATTGATGTTGTTATCAAAATGAATTTGTAACTTAAAAAGTCTCTTTTCTATACTTTGAAAAAAATATTTAAATAAATATTTTTTTTCATTTTCTTTTATAAAAGAGACATTTATCAAACTTCAAATGTCCCATGTTATTTTAGAGGTATCATTTCCTGGGATTTAATTGACTGTTATTGGTGTTCTGTCCACCTCCGATGAGCAGGGTTGTACATAGAAATCTTGGGGCCTCATAGAAAAAGTCCTAATTACGCCCCCCACAAAATAAATAAATTAATATTTGCCTGTCACAATTTTACAGACTTTACAAGGTACTTTTCCTCCTATTGAATCCCCTAGATCCCCTTTCATTGCATCCATGAGTATGATGTCAACGAAAGTGCTCCGCATGCACTGTATGATGCCCCCACAGTGAATTCCTCTGAAGTACCCTACACACTGATAGTATGATGACCCTAGTATACCTGCCCTCAACTGCTTCGGCAAAGTATGGTGACCCCAACACAGTATGGTCCTCAACTTTATCACTGCCACACAGCCATCCATGCAGTATAATAAGAATACATACAGTATAATAGCCCCCACTAGCCCTCCAAACAGTATAATGGCCCTCAACTCAGCCCTCTACATAGTATGATGGACCCCACACAAATTTTGACAGTGAAATTGTTTGCATACAATATAATGACTTTCGATTATTCCTACATAAGGTATGAAGGCTCCCTTACAGCCCTCCAAATACTCTAATGGCCCCCAAATAACCCTCCAAATAATATATTGTCCTCCACATAGCCCTCCACATAGCTTTACATGTATTAGTACCCAGAATTTGGCGGCTTCTTAACAAATGTGTTTTCAATCTAATGCAAGGGCAACTTGGAAATTCTGAATTGACGTAGAGACCCTTAGCTTTCATCAGCCACTGCTGTTTGTGGTAGGCTCTGGCATCACAGTGTTCTTCCGCTTTACCCAGGTAAGGTCGCATGAATACACAATGAAGAGAAATGTGGACTTTCCAACTAAAATCTTTTAAATGTAGTGTCAAAAAAGACATTCTAATTGCCATAAATCTGTAAACTTAATGATTATTATATTAGAACAGGAAATTTGGGCCAAATTCTGACCCTACCAATAGTTTACAAACAATCACATACATCCTCATTGTTACCTATATACACTTTACATACAAAGAATGCCCTGGCATATATGAAACTTTGAGCAACAGGTTACATTTCATAGTGTTGGTGGCAGTGAGGGAGATGGTGCCATAAAAATGCACTTTGGCATCAAGTACAGCCCAAACACGTCTTCAAATACACTTAAGATATTTCAGAACTTATTTGCTATGAATAACCCCTTTAAATAAAACATACTGTATTTAAATCTCAAAAAAAATAAGTGGCTTGTATTTAGAATTGTGCTGGCTAACAAACAGTTAAAGGCAAACATTAATCCATACTACAGCAAAAATGCCAATAAATGAAAAAGCATGTATTAATGTTACAAAAAGGACAACACAGGTGGACAAAACAAAACAATTAAAAAAGGCATACTGAAGGTTTAGTATAGAAACATTATCTCCCCGTAAGAGCATTTTAAAACACTCATCTGTAATATTACATATCGGTGTCCTGGAATAAGAGACCAGGCTGGATCGAAGAAGGCAACAAAGTTCTTAGGGTACCTTTTACACGCGGCTACATTTCTAGGGTGGCTACAGGTAACTTACTGGTTGCAGTGAAATCATGGAGAGATTATTCCATTTGTACACAGCAACAAGATAGAACCTTGTCTCCATGATTTCACTGCAACCAGTAAGTTACCTGTAGCCACCCTAGAAATGTAGCCGCGTGTAAAGGTACCCTTAGGGTTCTGAAAAAGATCTATGTATAGACAGCAATAGAGACCTTTGCTATACACATTTCGGAAACTGTGGGATGAACCCCAAATCTTCTCGACCTCCTCTCTCCACCAGGCCTTTTCTGCTTCCCAAACTTTCAGAACACCAAACACAATATGAGGTCAGCAGGTCTCGTGGTAAAATTAGGTTTTATTGGAAGACCAGAAAAGTCAAGCGTTGGAGTAAACACAAATACCGCAATGTTAAGTGCTGGATAATAGTTACAAATGATATGTTTACAGTCAGGTGTTCATTCAGTTTTTTTTTTTGTTTTTTTTCAAAAAGTGGGGATGTCTGATTAAAATTAGATGTATAAAAATGAATTGCACATCGATTTCACAAGGATATCAGATAGATGAAAAATATAGACATGTGGATGGCACAAGCATTACAGTCTTGATGAAAATTGTCCAAGTTTTCTTAATTAAATTTGGACACATTTTTACACGCTTGATGTACAGGAAGAGTCATGTCATTGTACTGTGCTATGTCATCATGGAAGTGGTATGGTCCACAAGGTGTGTATTATACATGTAACAACTTACACACAAGGGCGATATAAAGAATAAACCACTGCAGCCGCACCCACACCTTACTGGTTCCTGTACAGACTACAATGTCCCTAGCCGCACAACTAGAAACCATAGCTTGGACCTGACTCCCTAAAAGACCATTGAGCTGTTACTTGTTCCTTCTGAGGAACCAAAAGGGAAGTCACCAAACACAAATAACTACAATAAAGAAAGTGTGCACGGGTAGACAAAAACAAAAGATAAGCCACACAAGGCACATACACAAGTGGACAAAGGAGATAATAAATGTAAGCAAAGGAAACCTTGCAAGGGAAAAGGACATTGCTTAAAATGTGCAAAACTGTGGCAAAATTTTGGCACAAAAAATATTTATTAACCCCTTCACAACCAATAATGTATAGGTACGTCATTGGTCGTGTTCCCTCCTTTTATGCAAGCTCATCATTCCCGGCACATGTTGGCTGATCTAATTAGTCGAAATGTGCAACTAATTGGTGCAGGTGAATCAGAGATCCACCTGCAACTTTTAACCTGTTAGATCACACTTTTAAACTCTGACAGCGCAATCTAACATGCAGCGGCGAAGATCGGGCTGTTCCATGCCACAATAGGCAACGCTGTGACACAATCATCAGGTACTAATGTGTTGGCATGACAGCCAGGGGTCAGGACGAAACAGTCAGTGATCCGTGCTGCTGGAAGGAAAAACCAGGACCCAAGAGGTCTGGTGTAATGGTGTAGATTTATTCTGTCGCATTTCGGAGCAGCCTCTGCTCCTTCCTCAGAGATCCCAGCGGAAGGAGCAGAGGCTGATCCGAAACTCGGCGGAATAAATCTGCACCATTACTCCAGATTTCTTGGGTCCTGGTTTTTCCTTCCAGCAGAGCGGATCACAGGCACTTCATCCTTTTTCCAGTTGTTTGCCACGTTGCACGTGGAGGTGTGGATCCAGCGGCAGCTGTACGAGTGCTAATACTGGTTGTGGGTTTACACAACCGAGCCAGGTGCGCAAATTTCATCAGGCGATAGCCCCACTCTACCTAGAGATGAAATCCTATGTGCATTTTGTCTCACATTTTTTAGATGATGTACTTCTTGTGAATGCCAGTGGAGTACCAGCATTTACAGGAGTACAGAGCCGTGCATCAGCATGACTCTGTACTGCAGAAGTGATTGGACTATGCAGTGTTGAGGTGCCCTAAAGGGTCAAGTTAAATAAAGAAAATTAAAAAAAAAAAAATTTAATTAATATAAAAAAACCCTCATAAAAGTTCAAATCACCCCAATTTTGCCCAAATATACATGTTTGCTATCTACAAAGCCGTACCTACCACGAGAATTATACTGACTGGTCAGTTACAAAACATCATAGAGTTTCACTTTTTTACAATTTCACCGCACTTGGAATTTTTTTCCCCATTTTCCAGTACACTATATGGTAAAATGAATGGTGTCATTCAAAAGTACAACTAGTTCTGCAAAAACACAAAAATAAGCCCTCATAAGTCTATATTGACAGAAAAATGAATAGTTATGGCTCTTGGAAAAAGTGAATGAAAAAACGACAATGAAAAACTTAAAATTGCCCACGACCACAGGAAGCCGCCGGAAGACGCTGAATGAAGCCCGGGATCGTCATGTTGGCAGCGGCGGGACAGCGCGACAGGACAGTAATAAGTATGATTTTACTTTACAGGTTTGCCGCGCAAGGGGGGGGCCCTGGATCTTGATGGGGGGGCCTGTATACCTCTGGGGCTGGTGCTGTATACACCCCTGGGGCTGGTGCTGTATACACCCCTGGGGCTGCTGCTGTATACACCCCTGGGGCTGCTGCTGTATACACCCCTGGGGCTGGTGCTGTATACACCGCTGGGGCTGCTGCTGTATACACCACTGGGGCTGCTGTATACTACCTCTGGGGCTGCTGTATACTACCTCTGGGGCTGCTGTATACACCACTAGGGCTGCTGTATATACCTCTGGGGCTGTATATACCTCTGGGGCTGCTGTATACTACCTCTGGGACTGCTGTATACACCACTGGGGCTGCTGTATACTACCTAAGGGCTGCTTTATATACCTCTGGGGCTGTATATACCTCTGGGGCTGCTGTATACTAACCACTGGGGCTGCTGTATATACCTCTGGGGCTGCTGTATACTAACCACTGGGGCTGCTGCTGTATATACCACTGGGGCTGCTGCTGTATACTACCACTGGGGCTGCTGTATACACCTCTGGGGCTGCTGTATACTAACCACTGGGGCTGCTGCTGTATATACCACTGGGGCTGCTGCTGTATACTACCACTGGGGCTGCTGTATATACCTCTGGGGCTGCTGTATACCACACTGCTGGGGGCTGTATACCTGTGCTGGCGTCCACCCTCGGATTATACACGAGTCAATAGGTTTTCCCAGGTTTTGGGGGCAAAAGTAGGGGGGTCGGCTTATACACAGGTCGGCTTATACACGAGTATATACGGTATTTATTTTTGTAAATTCTTTGATTATATCAAAACAGTAATACACAAGACAAAACAAATGTGTACATAAGGAAAAGATCAAGGTTACATTACAAAAATAAGTTTGTAAAGTGTGGGACATTTATATGGAGGCACCAAAATAAAATGGGAATGGTTGGTGATATCAACTTCCTGTTTGTTGCACATTAGTACATGGAGGGGGAAAACTTTTCCAGATGGGTGGTGACCATGGCGGCCATTTTGAATTTGGCCATTTTGGATCCAACTTTATTTTTTTCAATGGAAGAGGGCCATGTGACACATCAAACTGATTGAGAATTTCATAAGAAAAACAATGGTGTCATTGGTTTTAACATAACTTTATTCTTTCATGAGTTATTTTCAAGTTTCTCTTAGATTACAGCCATTGACATGTAGCAGACGTTAACACGTGAGGAGCGGATAAAAATTCTGTTGATGTCTGGTGAACGCAGTACCCGGGTCATTGCAGCAGATTTCAAAGCAAGACACCCTACGAGACCACCTATCTCCCATGCTACAGTTAGCAACTTTTGCCAAATTTCGTGAAACAGGTTCAGTGTTGGATTTGCCAAAATGTGGATACAAGAAAACTGTCACTAATAAAGAAACATCAGGGGCTGTCCAAGCTTCATTCAGCAACAGCTCACAGTGTAGCTCTCGCCGCATGTCACTAGAGGGTGGCATCATCAATCGACTGTCCCTTCGGCAGATATTAACTGCTCACAAATGGCACCCTTACAAAATCCAGCTACTGCAGCATCTCAACGAGGATGGCCCAGATCAGCGCACTGAATTTGCAGAATGGGCAAAACAAAAATTGGAACAGGACCCTCAGTTTATACAGAACATTATGTTCAGTGATGAGGCAAACTATTTCGTGAATAGTAAAGTTAACAAACAAAACCACCGCTATTGGTCTGACACTAACCAACAGTGTATAGATCCCTCCAAGACTGTTGGTACACACAAATTGATGGTATGGAGTGGTATATGGGGTACAAAGATAGTGGGGTCATTCTTCATCAATGGAAACCTCAATGCCACTAGATATCTGAAATTGCTACATGATGATGTGTTGCCCTCTTTATGCACTGAAAATGGCACGTTCCCTGAGTTTTTTCCAGCAAGATGGTGCATCACCACATTATGGATGTCAGGTCCAAGCATTCCTACATGGACAGTTTCCTGGAAAGTGGATTGGTCATCGTGGGCCAGTTTAATGGCCACCAAGGACTCCTGATCTGACCCCCTTAGGGCTTTATTTTTGTGGTCATCTAAAGACAATTGTCTATGTTGTGGAGATACAAGATGTGCAGCATCTGAAACAACGGATACTGGAAGCCTGTGCTAGCATTTCTTCTGCGGTGTTGCTGTCAGTGTGTCAAGAGTGGGAGAAGAGGGTTGCATTGACAATCCAACACAATGGGCAGCACTTTGAACACATTTTATAAGTGGTCATAAACTTGTAAATAACTCATGAAAGAATAAAGTTACGTTAAAACCAAGCACACCATTGTTTTTCTTATGAAATTCTCAATACGTTTGATGTGTCACATGACCCTCTTCCCATTGAAAAAATAAAGTTGGATCCAAAATGTCCGACTTCAAAATGGCAGCCATGGTCATCACCCATCTTGAAGGTTTTCCCCCTCTAATATACTAATGTGCCATAAACCGGAATTTGATATCACCAACCATTCCCATTTTATTTAGGTGTATCCATATAAATGGTTCACCCTGTGTATTACTGATGGAAAGGTTCACTCTAGGCAAGCAAAGCAGACATCATCTAGGATGATCCCTTGCACCAGTTTCCCCATATGTTAATGTATACATTACATTTCAGAATAAATTGCCATTTCAATCTCTTGTATGTTCTTTAGGTATTTGTCTCTTCTAGCCCCTCTGGATCTGATTCAGGATCCTCGTAATTCCAATGCTTTGCTATTAGACTGTTGGCATCATTTAATAAATCGGGAAATATTGTAAAAACCTCAGTATAGTTTTAAGCTGTCTAAATTTGAGACAGTAATACTAAATCCTCCCTATTGTTCTTGCAGTTGTAGCCAGGATGTTTGAGCTTACTATATGCCAGAAAATGTGTTTAATTGACGAGCAATGAAGTCTAACAAATAATTTTGATTAAGCCAAAATGGCACATAAATGGCAATTAAATTATCAGAACAGATGTCAACCACTGTGCGCACCAATATGTTGGCTGTGCAAAGACCGGTTTTGTTATTTTACAAAAGCTTCAGGAAAGAGCATTGTTCTTCAATTTATCAGTCTACAAGTTGATGCCAAAACTCAATTCTGTACTAAGAACATCACACAGAGTATTGGTAACCTGGAAGTACTTAAAGGAAATGTATAATCATAAAATAACCTATTGTTTAAACCAAATTTAATTGTGAAACTTTTTTTGCTTTTTGTAATCTTTTATTTTTTTTTTCAGTGTTCCATTTCACTCTTTTCATGAAAAATTAAATTACCACCAAGCCTAAGGGCCCTTTCACATCAGCGTTTTTCGTAATTCGCGGCAGATGCGGTGAAAAAACCGCATCTGCCGCGTTTGCCGCATAACCGTTCCACTTGCGGCACGGTTGCGGTTTTTTCCATAGGAAGTATAGGGGGACTTGCGGCAGATGCGGCAAGTGCGGTTTTGCACTTGCGGCAGGTGCGGCAGCGAAAAAAACCGCGGTCAGCCGCGGTTTTTTTCGCTGCCGCACCTGCCGCAAGTGCAATACCGCACTTGCCGCATCTGCCGCAAGTCCCCCTATACTTCCTATGGAAAAAACCGCAACCGTGCCGCAAGTGGAACGGTTATGCGGCAAACGCGGCAGATGCGGTTTTTTCACCGCATCTGCCGCGATTTACGAAAAACGCTGATGTGAAAGGGCCCTTATATTATATTATTTCCTGTTTTTTTTCACAGGACTTTTCAGGAGCCATTATCATTACAGGTAGAATTACAAATAAATCTAACATACCTATATTAATTCGATAGCACTTCATCCACCTTTCACAACAGGTGTAGTCACATCTCATATCCCCCTCCCCTTGGACATTTGCCCATATCAATGTATACAAATCAGTAGGATCAGAGCAAGTACATTGCTGCTTCACACTACGCCTGGGATCCGATCCGTGGCTATCCGCTTGAGCCAGAGCCGCGGTCCTGACCTATCTGCGGCGGTAGCTGCTTGCAGCTGCACACCGGATCGGAGGGCAAATTATCCCTCCAGTTCTGTGTGCTGATCCAGTCCGGGGCTGTCTGGCTCAAGCGGACAGCGACCAGCCACGGATTGGATCCCAGCCGTTGTGTAAGCCGGCCTTAATGGTCCCATAAAAATTGCAATATCTTAGATTTTGTTTAATATACATAGTAATATGGAAAATTGAAAAAATAATGTTTAAACTGCAAGCCATTTAAACTGTTTAACTGTTTTCATCAGATATACAATGTCAAGCAAAAGGGTAACAGTGGTTTGAAGTTTTGATTTTCAGGCTCCATATCTCACCATAGTCTACAGCTTTGAACATGAGACTACCTTCATTTTATAAACAATCATCTTGGCTCTCTCATACATAAGATTTGATTGGTATCGATTTAGCATATGATTAGTTATGCAGATTCTTGTCATGTGACTTCATTGTTAATGTTTTGTTCCTGGTGTTTGAAAAATCCTTTTCTTCATTTATACTACAAATTTCAATCTGTTCTGATATTCCCTAATAGCTCAGTACATCATTAGGTTAATTGCCAGGCAAAATAACACAGGTTTGAGTCAAGGAGCAGCCATGAAGATGATTTCCCAAGGAAAGAGATACAGCATCATTCTGTTTATTGATAGCAGTCTCTTGACCAAGAAAATTGCCAAACTGAATCATGTGAGATTAAGAATTCAAAATGTAATCTGTCCATCCATTCAATTGCCAAATGGTGTCCAGGCAAACCATTGTTACTCTTTTGCTCGTCACTGTAAATAATAAATGGAAAAGAACACAGTAATGCAATAAAAAGCACAAACAATTAAAATCAGACTAACTTTATTTAATTACACCAATTCTCCATTTCTTTCTGAATGTATTTATGTTTTATTTAAACACATTGTCAACAATTATGTAAACACAATGCCTAGTGAAGAGATCTTGAGAGTGTGCAGGTTACACCTTTTTTAATTTTTAATTAATTTAATTTTTATTTCATTGATCCATCAAATGGGGCCAGAAGTTGTACATAAGAATGTCTTTCAACTAACAAAAATACTAAAAAAAATATTTTTTGTCAAAGTGTTACACTGCTGAGCAAAAGGTTAACAATATTTTGGACTTTTGACTTTCAGTCTCATATTTCACCATCCACTGCAACTTTGAAACTACCTTCATTTTGTAGACACTCATCTATTTAGTATATAATTAATTATGCAGATTCTTGTCTTGCCTCTACATAGTTACTGTTTAGCTCCCAAAGCTCTAAATTTAGTATTTTGTAAATCCACCTTTGCCTTTCAGTAATGCAATGCTTGTATCTACATATGTTGAAAATGGTATCAATGAAGCTGTGATTAAAATTGGCGATATCACAATTGTTAATATTAACAAGCCTCCTGCAGTACAATGGCCCACTGAAGTTATCCATGTCCATCCACATCCTACTGTGTACATAGGAAATTTCAACAGTCACCACGAGCTCTGGCAATATGCTAGCAATGATGACAATGGTGAACACCTGGCAAACTGGTCTGATGTGCACAACACATTCCTGGTCTTTTACACAAAGAACTTTCCAACCTTCCAAACAGCAGCATGGCAGAGAGGATACAGAGAGGATACAACCCTGATCTATGCTTCGTATCACGCAGTAGAAACAAACAACCCCTACCTACATCTCGGTGTGTTGTCAAACATTTCCCTTGTAGTCAGCATCGCCCTGTCATCATCACCGTTGGAGTATTCATCCCTCTTGTAACTTTGTACCCATGTCCTATATGGAACTTTGCCAAAGCCAACTGGATTAAGTTTGCAGATCAACTTGACAAGAACATTGGCTAGATACCCCCAAAGAGTAAAAACTATGAGCGATTCTGTAAAGCTGTTATCAAAGCTGCAAAGAAATCAATACCACGTGTCTTTCACGAAGAATACATCCCAGGATGGAATGATGAATGTGAACAACTGTACAGAAAATTCCTTGAGAGTGAAGATGGTGAAATTGGTGATGAATTGCTGAACAAACTGAATGCAGCATGTCGTGTCAAATGCATGGAAAAAGTCGAGAACTTGGACTTTAAAAGGTCCAGCAGAAAAGCGTGGTCTCTTTTAATCCCTTCATGACCCAGCCTATTTTGACCCTAAAGACCTTGGCATTTTTGTCAATTCTGACCAGTGTCCCTTTATGAGGTAATAACTCTGGAACGCTTCAACGGATCCTAGCGTTTCTGATTTTCGTGACATATTGGGCTTCATGTTAGTATTAAATTTAGGTCAATAATTTTTGCGTTTATTTGTGAAAAAATCAAAAATTTGGCAAAAATGTAGAAAATTTAGCAATTTTCAAATTTTGAATTTTTATTCTGCTAAACCAGAGAGTTATGTGACACAAAATAGTTAATAAATAACATTTCCCACATGTCTTCTTTACATAAGCCCAATTTTTGTAAAAAAAAATTTTTTTACTAGGAAGTTATGAGTTCAAAGTTCATCGGCAATTTCTCATTTTTCCAGCAAAATTTACAAAACCATTTTTTTTTAGTGACCACATCACATTTGAAGTGACTTTGAAGGTTGTACATGACAGAAAACACCCAAAAGGGACACCATTCCAAAAAACTGCACCGCTCAAGCTACTCAAAACTCCATTCAAGAAGATTATTAACCCTTCAGGTGCTTCACAAGAACTAAAGCAACGTGGAAGGAAAAAATAGACATTTTAATTTTTCTAACAAAAATGGAATTTAGCCTCAATTCTTTCATTTTCTCATGAGCAACAGGATAAAATGCATCCTAAAATTTGTTGCGCAATTTCTCCTGAGTACACAGATACCTCATATGTGGTCATAAACCATTGTTTGGGCGCACGGCAGGGCTCAGAAGGGAAGGAGCGCCATTTGACTTTTGGAGCTAATTTTCCATTCAAAAAGTGAAATGGCGCTCCTTCACTTATGAGCCCTGCCGTGCAACCAAACAGTGGTTTATGACCACATATGAGGTATGGTGTACTCAGGAGAAATTGCCCAGCAAATTTTAGGATGCATTGTATCCTGTTACCCATGTGAAAATGAAAAATGTAGGCTAAAATAAGATTTTTGTGAAAACAAAAGTACTTTTTCATTTTTACGGATCAATTTGTAAAACATCTGGGGGTTCAAAGTGCTCACCACCCATCTAGATAAGTTCCCTGGGGGGTCTAGTTTCCAAAACGGGGTCACTTGTGGGGGAGCTCCAATGTTAAGGCACACAGGGGCTCTCCAAACGCGACATGGTGTCCGCTAACAATTTGAGCTAATTTTCCATTCAAATTGTTAGCGGACACCATGTCGTGTTTGGAGAGCCCCTGTGTGCCTAAACATTGGAGCTCCCCCACAAGTGACCCCATTTTGGAAACTAGAGCCCCCCAAGGAACGTATCTAGATGCATAGTGAGCACTTTGAACCCCCAGGTGCTTCACAAATTGATCCGTAAACATTAAATAGTACTTTTTTTTCCACAAAAATTTTCTTTTTCCATTTTTACGGATTAATTTGTGAAGCACCTGGGGGTTCAAACTGCTCACCATCCATCTAGATAAGTTCCCTGGGGGTCTAGTTTCCAAAATGGGATGACTTGTGCGGGAGCTCCAATGTTTAGGCACATAGGGGCTCTCCAAACGCGACATGGTGTCCGCTAACAATTTGAGCTAATTTTCCATTCTAATTTGTTAGTGGACACCATGTCGTGTTTGGAGAGTCCCTGTGTGCCTAGACATTGGAGCTCCCCCACAAGTGACCCCATTTTGGAAACTAGAGCCCCCCAGGGAACGTATCTAGATGCATAGTGAGCACTTTGAACCCCCAGGTGCTTCACAAATTGATCTGTAAAAATGAAAAAAGGAAATTAGTGTGAAAAATAAGTACTTTTTCCTTATTACGGATCAATTTGTGAAGCACCTGGGGGATCAAAGTGCTCACTATTCATCTAGATAAGTTCCCTGGGGTGTCTTGTTTCCAAAATGGGGTCACTTGTGGGGGAGCTCCAATGTTTAGGCACACAGGACCTCTCCATATGCGACATTGTGTCCGCTAACAATTGGAGCTAATTTCCCATTGAAATTGTTAGCAGACACCATGTCGCATATTGAGAACCCATGTGCCACCAGCACAAGGGAAACACGAAGAGTTGGGGTATAGCACCAGAAAATGGCGCCTCTAATGAATGCGCTATTTTCTGAGGTGGCTGTGGGTTGGAATTTGCAGCATGGGGGCCCACAACGTTTGGGTCTCTCCATGCTGAGGATTCCAGCCCCCCAGCTGCCAAGTTGTACTTGGCTGGCTACCAAAAATACAGGGAAGGCTTTTTTTTTTAGAAAAAAAATGAAGTGGGGCTCCGTCATATTTTTGGTCCAGCAAGGTACAACTTGGCAGCTACAGACTGCCACCAACCCCTAGCTGCCTCGTTGTACCTGGCTGGCAACCACAAATACAGCGAAGCCCATTTTATTTTATTTCAAGAACTAATTCTAGAAAAAAAAAATCATGTGGGGCTGCGCCATACTTTTGGCCCAGCCATGTACAACTTTGCAGCTGGGGGCTGGAATCCTCAGCATGGAGAGGCCCAAGCGTTCTGGGCCCCTCATGCTGCAAATTGCAGCCCGCAGCCACCCCAGAAAATGGTGGATTCATTGAAGCACCATTTTCTGGCGCTGTACCCAGGCTCATCCTGTTGCCCTGGTGCCGGTGGCAAACTGGGTAATAAAGGGGTTAATGCCAGCTTTTTTATTGGCAGCTGGAACTAAGCCCGAGATTCATAATGTTGGGCCGATGTTAGACCCAGCCACTAGGAATCTCTAGTAAATAGTCAAAAAATACACCACACAGAGAAAAATCTTTTTATTTGAAAAAAAAAAACACAAACAAAATTCGGACTCCATCTTTATTATAAAGATCCGAAGTAGTCCACAACGAATGTCCCATGACGTTCGATCGCCTCTGACGTAGTCCACAACGAAGGTCCCACGACGCTCAATCGCCTATGCTACATTCAAAAATTGCAGCAAGGGATCAAGTGTCCTCTTTCTACAATCTCTGGGGTCAGCGTTATGGTGCACTGTATGGCAATAATCTGTCATACAGTGAACCATTACTATGATCCCAGAGACTACAACAAGAGGACACTTGATCCCTTGTTGCACGTATCCATCCACCCATGCACCCATCCATCCACGCATGCACCCATCCATCCATGCACGCTTCCACACATGCACACATCCGTGCACGCACACATCCATGCACACACACATCCATCCATGCACGCACACATCCACACAACGCAGAGACATCCGCGCATGCAGACATCCACATATGCAGACATCCATGCATGCACAGATCCACGCACACATCCACACATGCACACATCCATCTATGCACGCACATATAAGCACACACACATCCATCCATGCATACACACATCCATGCACGCAGAAACATCCACACACGCAGAGACATCCACGCATGCACACATCCATGCATGTACACATCAATCAATTTACACATCCATGCATGCACACATCAATCCATGCACACATCCATGCACGCACCCATCCATCCACCCATGCATGCACCCATGCACCCATCCATCCACCCATGCATGCACCCATCCATCCATCCCCGCATCCATCCATCCGTTCATTCATTCATCCACTGGTGAGGAGGAGGAACCCAGGAAAGTAGGAGGGGCCCACACAGAGCAGAGGCGGCTGACCGGCCGGGAGAGATGATGGGGGGGGAACAGGACACAAGGGGGGCTGGAGGGGGACAGGACACGGGAAGGGGGGGCGTGCAGATGAAGATGACCAGCGGGTGCACTGGAGGGTGCTGACCGGCGGGTGCACCGGAGGTAGCAGCCCGACGGCAGATAGATAATGATCGGAAGGGCTGGGGGGGCGGATGGGAGGGAAGGGGGGGCCCTGAACAGTTCGGGAGCGGGAGGGGGCTGAGGAGGGGGGGGCACCCGCCGATCCACCCCTCCAAATCTGATTGTAGAACTCCAATCAGATCTGGAGGGGTGAATCCCTATGATTCGCTCTGATGGCAGTTTCACTTTTAACTGCCAATCAGAGCGACTTTAGCCACGGGAGGGGCTAAGCCACCACCCCTGGTCTAAAGTACAGGTCCTTGCGATCCTGCAGCTCCGGTGACTTGTCCATGACACTGTTACCGGAGCTGCAGGACCGCAAAGAAGCCATAACGTTATAGAGACGTCATGGGTCAGGAATGCACCGACTTTCATGACGTCTCTATAACGTCATAGGTCAGGAAGGGGTTAGCAAAACTAGAAGGAAACCATAAAGCAAAACAGAAAATGAATGCTGTAACTCTAAACCAAATCGCAGCACACATTGTGAACACCTCAAGAGCCCCAAAAGACCAAGCACATACTATAGAAGTTAAAAATAAGCTTAAGCTTCTAAAATCATCTATGGTACCAAGTGAAGAATACTCCCATCCCTTTACAACCTGTGACATTGAAACTGCTCTTGCAGATACTAAAAGTAACAACGCTCCTGGATTTGATGAGATACACCCCAGTTCTCAAAAACTGGACCTTATGTGAAAAAATGGCTGGCAAAGTTCTTCTCAGATATCATGGAGACTGCACAAGTCCCTAGCAATTTAAAACATGTCAAGATCATTGCATTGCTAAAACCTGGAAAGCCTGAAGATAACCCATCAAGCTATAGACCCATTGCTCTAATGAGTTGCCTATACGAGCTTCTAGAACGCTTAATGTATAACAGCGGCGTTCATCAATCTTTCTGCCGCATACACCATGTGGAGGGAAGGACTTTTATAAAAGTTTTTGAAGGTGATCCCATGTAAGAAAATGATGTACCTCTTAAATAATATGATTACAAATCAAACCTTTCAACTTATCATGGGTGACTCAACCAGTTGTAAGAAAACCTTAAACAATGGCCTGGCACAGGGATCAGTGCTGGCACCTCTCCTATTTGCCTTATACCTAGCTGACCTTCCTGACACAGTATCACGGAAATTTGGATACGCCGATGACTGAGCACTTGCCACAGTGAGCAAAAAAATGGAGCAAGCAGAAGAGGTTCTAACACAAGACCTTAAGGAAATGGGAAGGTAAAGCCCAATCCATCTACACAATGCAAGTGCTAAGACAGAACTCAAAGTACACTTTGAAGGTCAACATATCAGACACAATTTCAAGCCTAAGTACTTAGGCGTAACCCTTGATAGAAGTCTAACCTTCAAATATCACCTGAATAAGACAGCACAGGAACTGAAAGCCCGCAATAGTATTATTCAGAAACTCTGCAGATCCTCCGGGGTTCCTCAACATCTGTCTTGAGAACGTCTACCCTTGCCTTGGTGTACTCTGCTGCAGAATACTGTGCTCCAGTATGGATAAATAGCTACCACGTGAATTAAATCGATACCCAGCTGAACAACTCTATGAGTATAATATCTGTCCACTGGTTTCCTGCCCTGAGCCACATCGCAAACCTGAGAAGACAAGAGCTTCTACTTAAAGAATACACCAAAGAAGAAAAAATGTATACCTCCCAGTACATCAAAACATCAATGATGTCCAAATACAGCGACTGAAATTTAGACATCCATCCATACAAACTTCAATTAATCTGAATGAACATGATTTCAATTTAGAAGAGACATGGTGAGAACTCTTGGTCAGTGAAGTAGACGGAGAGCTTA
This sequence comes from Allobates femoralis, assembly GCA_033576535.1. NCBI lineage: Eukaryota > Metazoa > Chordata > Amphibia > Anura > Aromobatidae > Allobates > Allobates femoralis. The sequence goes on from JARQOC010000002.1 coordinate 567,901,379, forward strand.
AAATTTTTCCTCGCCCACAAAACCCACCATCAAGCTTCAATCTACCAAGGAAAACCTGGGTCACCCTAATTCAAATTAGAATAAACTGTGCTGTCTGTGCATAACTTATGTATAAGTGGGAGAAATCTGACTCCCCTGCCTGTGACTGTGGAGCTGAGTGTCAAACAATTCAGCACATTGTTGAGGAGTGTCCCCTCAGATCTTACACTGGTGACAAAAATGACTTCTACGCTGGAAATGACAATGCAACTGCATATAGAGATAACCTCAACATCCAACTCTGTTCCTTTAAATCAGTGTATACTATCTGTTGTTTATTCTTATATGATGTAAAATACTTGTTGCTCTCGATTAATAATAATAATAGTAATAATAATGCCTTTCAGCACTGAGTGAATTCATCTGGGCATGCTCTCAATCAGATTCCAGCATGTCTCAACCAAAATCTGATCCCTGGTCTATTCTACTTGTTACCATGTTGGTGCATACTGGTCAACACACTTGGTTATGAATACAGCTTTTTCTTGATCTCAACCCAAAAGTGTTAAATTGGGTTGTGGTTTGGGGATTGTTGGGAGTCAATCAATCATCTCTACTTCATGATGATGGAACCATTTCTTTGGCAATCTCAACATATGCTTCGAGTTGTTGTCTTGCTGGAACACTATGTGGTTTTTTTCATACCGTAGTACTCAAGCATACAAAGTAACTTGTTTTGTAGGATAGTCACATTTAGCCCAGCATTAAGACCACCATCAATCCTGGTCAATAATTCAATGCCTTTAGCTGTGAAACAACCCCATATTATCAGGATTCCTTCACCGAACTAGACAGATCCTTCAATTTATCGATCTGTTAGCCCTTTTTTTGTTTCTTCGAGACCCATTTTCATCCATCAGAGCCTAGTCTTTTGACTTTCATCTCATCACTTCAAATCACCCATTTCCAATCTTCTACTATCCATGTTTTGTACTTTTTTGCAAACTCAAGCTGAAACGTCTTATGATGATAGTAAAGTGCATTGCACAGTGCTTGCAAAGGCTACTGAGATCTTACTAATGTGAGGCATAAAAGCCACCTCCAGTATCAGATTTGTCATGCCAAAACTGATGGATGAACAAGTCTAGAGACAGCTTCTTTGAGGAGGTCATGGAAATCGGCTGTATGCCCCACTGAAGCAGCATGTCTTTTGCCTTGTTTGCGGAACATACTTGCACCTTGCCCTCTTTCAGGATTTTGAGCTTTATAGGGAACCCCCAACGATATCTAATGTCCAAATCTCTCAAAGGCTTTGTATAAGGGTTAAACTCCAGTTATTAAGCTAACGTGCCAGCGGACACGTCAGGGAAAACCAGTAGTTGTGACAGGTCATCTGACAGCTTGGGCTTTTCCATAGGGCCATCATAAAAGCTTCCTTGACAGTGCAGAAGAGTGGATATGAACAATAACATCCCTGGGCAGTTTAGGATCTACCCTTTTAGGTTTCGGGATTCTATATATCCTGTCTATTATTAAGTCTTTATGATCAGCCTGAGGGAGTAATTTCTTTATAAATTTCTGGAGCAGCTCGGGAAGCTTATGGTCTGGGATGGACTCAGCTACACCCCTTAGTATTATTTCGCCTGGATCTATCCTCGAAATCCAGGGTCTTATCATAAGTCTGGGATAATTTCAGCTCCAGGGCCTCATGGACATCTATAAGATTATTATGTGATCTAGTGAGTTCCTCAAGCTTTTGCTCCAAATATGTAGTTCTAGAGAACATGTTCTCAACTTCCCCCTTAGCTCTTTCAACATATCTTTCATCATGTCCTTAATGTCATGCTGGAGGTTCCTCCTAAGCTTTATCAAAAGGGCTTCCATGGTGGACTGTGTGAGAGGAATTTCCTCCTGTCTCTCCCTGCCCCCCCCCTGAGATCACATCCTCTGATTTTTGCAACGATGCATGAGAAGAGGAGGTAGGGGAGTGAGAGGGAGAAGGAAAAGTGGCGGCCATCTTAGAAGCAGACCCTGCTCCCTGACCCCAGGGGAAGTAAGTTGTAATCTTACTCGGGCAGCTTCTTTTAGCTGACCTACCCCGCACCATTGGGACCCCTGTGTGCTCCTGAAAATTCAAATGTGGTGTGCGTCCAAGAGACGCACCTGTTATCAGATGATAATTTTCGTTTGTTTAATATACACAACCCACATAGTTTCTTTGCAAATTGCAAATCCAAAAGGGCTGGAATAGCAATCTTTGTAAAGCAGACAATAAGGTTTGAGTTAAATGATACTCTTGTAGATCCTGAAGGTCGCTATGTTTTTCTAAATTGTTCCATGAACTCCATCCTGTATAGTATAGCTTCTGTATACGCTCCCAATGTATCCCAGATATCCTTTATTTAGAAAACTCTCTCAAAACTAAGTACCTTTGCTAAGGGACTGAAAGTTGTCTGTGGAGATTTTAATTTACCCATGTCAGTATCTTTTGACTGCTCTCAAAAAAAGTTGTCAAGAAAGGAAATGGGTGAAGTAGTTTTAGAAAGTTCTCTACATGATATTTGGAGGTACAAACACATCTCCAAGAGAGACTATACCTTTTTCAACCCTAGATTTAACACTTACAGCAGGCTGGATTACAGTTTGATAGACACTAGATTACGTAAAGCGGACCAAGAATCAGATATTGGAGTGATTTCCTGGTCTGATGATGCTCTTATATCTTTACGAATAACGGAGAAAGACTCTTTCCTTCCTTCTGGAAGGTGGCGTATGAATGAGTGGTTATTGTCTGACAGGGGTAATGTCAGCCTTATGGAATCTAAATTGGGAGAATTCTTTAAAATTAATGATAATAATTCTACTTCTGATGTCTCATAAGGCCTTTATGAGAGGAACCCTTATTACGATGGCATCTATTGAAAAGAAGAAAAGAGAGAAGGTAGTAATGGATCTTACAACCCAACTTAACAATGTAGAGCAGATCAATAAAAGGTGTCCCAATCTGCAACTTTCTACAATAGTCACGAAACTTAGGACTGAACTCTATTTTTATTGCAATATGAGAAGGCCTTTAGAAATCCAGAGCGAATTACTATGCTATGGGTGATAAAGCAGGGAAAATGTTAATTAGACGGATCAGAAAAAAGGAGGTTGAAAATAAGCTTACCTATATTTGTAAACCTGATGGATCTAAAATATAAAACCCAACTGAAATTGCAGAAGAATTTCGCCGGTCCTATCACTCTCTGTATAATTTAAAGGAAGACCTCCTTAAGATTCAGCCGACTGAGCAAAACATTAAACATTTTCTTAAAAAACTTAAACTACCTAAGCTCTCAATGGCACAGCTAACTCAAATCAACACTCCCTTTATTGTCCTGGAAGTTGAACAAACTATTAATGCGACCAAAAAAGACTCAGCTCCAGGCCCGGATGGGTTCTCAAATGGCTATCACCATTGCTTCCCTAAAATTTTAGCCCCTTATCTTCTCAGGACTTTTAATCAAAGGAAACATGCAGCAAGTATACGAAAAGAAAATCTAGAAGCTGTCATCTCAACTATTCCTAAACCAGGGAAAACCCCTGATGCCCTGAGTAACTTTATGCCCATTTCTTTAATAAATTGTGATCTAAAACTCTTTTCAAAGCTGGTGGCGACGAGAATAATGAGAACTCTACTGGTCTTGATATCCCCGGACCAGGTTGGGTTTGGCCCCGGAAGGCAGCTGAAAGATGGAACTAGATGAGTGATAAATCTTTTGGAATTAATGGAATCCAGTGAGATCCCAGGTGTACTACTGTGTTTGGATGCAAGAAAAGGATTCGACAGGGTGCACTGGTGATATATGGAACAAGTTCTGGATAAGTTTGGCTTCTTGGACATAAAAGAGCAATTTTGGCACTATATTCAAATCCAAATGCCATGGTGAATGTTTCGGGCCTGTACTCAGAACCCTTTCAAATCACTAATGAAACCCATCAGAGCTGCCCATTGTCGCCTATCATCTTTGCCCTTATGATGGAGCTGCTTACGGAAGCGTTCAGACTCAACGCCAAGATTAAAGAGGTTAGGGTGGGAGATCATAGTCAAGTCATTGGATTATATGCTGACAACGTGATAATCTCATGTACTGATATTGTTTCTTCTCTAGAAGCAGTCCTAAACACACTAACACAATTCACAAAGGGTTCGTACTATAAGTTGAATGCTACAAAATTAATAGCTTTCCCAATTAATGTTTCTGCAGCGGAAAGGTCTACTTTAATTAATCAGTTCCCGTTTTCTTAAGAAACGTTTCATTTTATTTAGGGATGAAGATCTCTAAAATGTCTACCTTAGTAAAGCTTAATTGCGAGGTCCTTATTCGAATAATTTGTCAGGATTTAGATAGACAAACTCTTCTCCCCTTATCTTGGATCACAAGGATCCCAGCCATCAAAATTATTCTGCTACCTAAAATAACATACCTTTTTCGTTGCCTCCCTCTAAAACTTCCCTCTTAATGGATAGCATGCTTACAATCTACCCTGGGGAAATTCATCTGGAAAAATAAGAGACCCAGGGGTCGCCATGAAAACCTTTCACCTCCAGTGTACGCATGGTGGAATGGGGGTCCCAAACTTACTTTTATACCATAGAGCAGCAATATTTGAAACTGCAAGGCGGGCAAATAATAGTAATCATAGGTGGGTTCAACTAGAATCCAATTTTGCCCCCCAAAACTCTACCAGGTGTTTGCTGGAAATTGATCTTTTGAAACCTTCAAAAAAGTGTTTCCTTTAAATTCAATGTCATCTTTACATTGGCACTGGAATAAGATGGATAGAGATCTCTTACGCTCTTTATATAGATACTAGCTGTGAGCCCGATGCAAATGCATCGGGATTCTAGAACGTGGCAATATTATTTGCATTAATAGCATTATTATTACCATTAATAGCATAATTATTAGCATTAACAGCATTATTATTAGCATTAATAGCATTATTAACAGCAATAATAGTACTATTAATAGTATTGTTATTAGTATTAATAGCATTATTACCATAAATAGCATTCATAATAGCGTTAATAGCATTATTATGAGGAGTAATAGCATTATTAGCATTAATAAAATTATTAATAGCATTAATAGAATTAAAAATAGCATTAATAGCATTATTAATAGGATTAATAGCATGATTATTAGAATTAATAGCATTAATATTAGCATGAATAGCATTAATAGCATTATTAATAACATTAATACCATTATTAATAGCATTAATAGCCTAAATAATAGAATTAATAGCATAAATAATCGCATTAATAGCATGAGTATTAGCATAAAGAGCATTAATAGCAATATTATTAGCATTAATAGAATTTTGAATAGCATAAATAGCATGATTATTAGCCTTAATAGCATTATTAATAGCGTTAATATGATTATTATTAGCATTAATTAGCATTAATATAGCATTAATAGCAAATTATTAGCATTAATAGCATTAATTATAGCATTAATAGCATATTATTGCATTAATAGCATTATTATTAGCATTAATAGCATTAATTATAGAAATTAATAGCATTATATTAGCATTAATAGCATTAATATATATTAATAGCATATAAATTATTAATAGCATTAATAGCATTATATTATCATTAATAGCATAATATATTAGCATTAATAGCATAAATATTAGCATTAATAGCATAATTATTAGCATTAAAAGCATTAATAAATATGCATTAATAGCAATATTATGAATAGCATAAATAGCATTGATTATTAGCCATTAATAGCTTTAATTATTAGCATTAATAGCAATATTATTAGCATTAATAGCATTAATATAGCATTAATAGCATATTATAGCATTAATAGCATTAATATTACATTAATAGCATAATATACATTAATAGCATTATTTAGCATTATAGCATTAATAGATTAATAGCAATATTATTTGCATTAATAGCATTATTATTACCATTAATAGCATAATTATTAGCATTAATAGCATATTATTAGCATTAATAGCATTAATAATAGCATTAATAGCAATATTATTTGCATTAATAGCATTATTATTACCATTAATAGGCATAATTATTAGCATTAATAGCATAAATATTAGCATTAATAGCATAATTATTAGCATTAATAGCATTAATAATAGCATTAATAGCAATATTATTTGCATTAATAGCATTATTATTACCATTAATAGCATAATTATTAGCATTAATAGCATAATTATTAGCATTAATAGCATTAATAATAGCATTAATAGCAATATTATTTGCATTAATAGCATTAATATTACCATTAATAGCATAATTATTAGCATTAATAGCATTATTATTAGCATTAATAGCATTAATAATAGATTAATAGCAATATTATTTGCATTAATAGCATTATTATTACCATTAATAGCATAATATTAGCATTAATAGCATTAATAGCATAAATATTAGCATTAATAGCATAATTATTAGCATTAATAACATTAATAATAGCATTAATAGCAATATATTTGCATTAATAGCATTATTATTACCATTAATAGCATAATTATTAGCATTAATAGCATAATTATTAGCATTAATAGCATTATATAGCATTAATAGCAATTAATTAGCATTAATAGCATTAATATTACCATTAATAGCATAATTTAAATAGCATTAATAGCATATTTTGCATTAATAGCATTAATATTAGAATTAATAGCATAATTATTAGCATTAATAGCATTATTATTACATTAATAGCATAATTAATAGACATTAATAGCATATTATTAGCATTAATAACATAAATATTAGCATTAATAGCATAATTATTAGCATTAATAGCATTATTATTAGCATTAATACATAATTATTAGCATTAATAGCATTAATTATTAGCAGTATAATCATTATTATTAGCATTTTTTTTTTTTAATTTTATTTTTATGTTATTATGTATCATTTTTTTTTTTATTTTTTTATTATTTTTTATTTTTTTTTTTTTATTATTTAATTTATTTTTTTATTTTAAGTGAGCTACTGAGACATTGTATTTCCCCCTCCAGGTTTTTGGCCGCTCAAAGGGCTCATATTCTTAGCATATTATTTTATTTTTTATTATTATTTTTTATTTATTTTTTTATTATTTTTTTATTATTTTTTAATTCTTTTTTTTTATTATTAAATTTATTATTTATTTAAAGTGAGCCTGAGGCAGAGACCCAGTTCTCTTTCAGGTCCGCTGAAAGGGCTGATATTATTAGCATATATTTATTTTTTTTATTATTATTTTTATTTAATTATTAATTATTTTTTAATTATTTTTTAATTATTTTTTAATTATTTTTTAATTATTTTTTTTATTATTAAATTTATTTGTTGATGCGCTCTTCTGATTGGTCGCTGTCTACTGCCCTCAGCCAATCAGAAGAGCCCGTCATTTCCCATTGACATACATTAGCGGTGTGTCGGCGATTTTACGGCCGGCCACCTGGTTCTATTTGTCGGCCCTAAAATCGCGGACACACCGCTAATGCATGTCTATGGGCAGTCATCCTGATTTCTGATTGGTCGCTCTTTGGTGACGCCGACCAATCAAAATTCGAGCTCACTGCCCATAGACATGCATTAGCGGTGTGTCCGCGATTTTAGGGCCGACAAATAGAACCAGGTGGCCGGCCATAAAATCGCCGACATACCGCTAATGTATGTCAATGGGAAATGAGGGGCTCTTCTGATTGGCTGAGGGCAGTAGACAGCGACCAATCAGAAGAGCCCCTCACATCTCATTGAGGTAGAATGGTGGATTTGTCGTCCATTCTATCTTAATGATAAGTGAAGAGGACGTCGGAGATGGAAGTTGGCGGAAAGAAGACAGAAGATCCCCGGGGCCGGACGAAGAGGCGGAGATGGCGGAAAGAAGAGAGAAGACCCCCGGGGCCGGAGGAAGAGGACGCCTGGCCGGACGGAGGACTTGTGGATCGGACGGACGATCAGATGACTAAGAAGGCATGTAAGTAATCGACGGGGACGTTAGGTTAGGGGACGGCGGGGGCTTCGGGTGTAGGGCTTTAGGTGTTAGCGACAGCGGCGGGGGAAAGCGGCGGGGGAAAGCGGCGGGAGCTTAGGAGGCGGCGGGGCTTAGGGGGTAGGGGCTTAGGTACGGCGGGGCGGCGGCGGACGGTAGGGGCTTAGGTGCGGCGGGGCTTAGGGGGTAGGGGCTTAGGTGCGGCGGGGCTTTTAGGTGCGGCGGGTCGGGGCTTAGGTGCGGCGAGGCTTTGGGGTAGGGGCTTAGGTGCGGCGGGGCTTTTAGGTGCGGCGCGGCTTAGGGGGTAGGGGATTAGGTGCGGCGGGTAGGGGCTTAGGTGCGGCGGGTCTTAGGGGGTAGGGGCTTAGGTGCGTCGGGTCGGGGCTTAGGTGCAGCGGGTCTTAGGGGGTAGGGGCTTAGGTGCGGCGGGGCTTAGAGGGTAGGGGCTTAGGTGCGGCGGGGCTTTTAGGTGCGGCGGGGCTTAGGGGGTAGGGGCTTAGGTGCGGTGGGGCTTAGGGGGTAGGGGGTTAGGTGCGGCGGGGCTTAGGGGGTAGGGGGTTAGGTGCGGCGGGGCTTAGGGGGTAGGGGCTTAGGTGCCGCGGGGCTTTTAGGTGCGGCGGGGCTTAGGGGGTAGGGGATTAGATGCGTCTGGTCGGGGCTTAGGTGCGGCGGGGCTTAGGGTGTAGGGGCTTAGGTGCGGTGGTGCTTAGGGGGTAGGGGCTTAGGTGCGGCGGGTCGGGGCTTAGGATGCGGCGGGGCTTAGAGGGTAGGGACTTAGGGGCGGCGGAGTGAAAGGGTAGGAGCTTAGGTGCGGGGTGGCTGTGCGGACATTGCGGGGTGGGTGTGCGGACATGGGGGGGCTGTGTGGACGACATGTGGGTGGCTGTGCGGACATGGGGGTGGCTGTGTGGACATGGGGGTGGCTGTGCGGAGATGGGGGGCTGTGCGGAGATGGGGGGGGCTGTGCGGACATGGGGTGGGGCTGTGCGGACATGGGGGGGCTTTGCGGACATGGGGGGGGCTGTGCGTACATGGGGGGGGGCTGTGCGGACATGGGGGGGCTGTGCGGACATGGGGGGGCTGTGCGGACATGGGGGGGGGGCTGTGCGGACATGGGGGGGGCGAATTGTGGGTAGCGGGGAGCGGAGGCGGCTGTGCCGCCTCCGCTCCATGGTCCCCGGGGAGCGAGTTGCGGCTCAGGCAGCGACTCGCAATGGCCTCGCGGCCATTGCTCGCGCTACCTGAGCGGTAAATCGCTAAGGTTGTGGCCGAGCCTCTGGTTTGATTTTCGGCCAGCGACTCGCAATGGCCGCTTCGCGGCCATTGCTCACACTCAGCCAGCGATTCGCAATGGCCTCGCGGCCATTGCTCGCGCAGCATTGGGCGCTTCGCGCCCAATGTTAAATTCATATCCACATGACCACGCCGGAAGTAGCGCGCGGAGGGGCGCTTTTCCGATTCGCGATTATATAATAGATATATATAAATTTCAGCAATTGAAGTACATAACCTAGGTTTGACGTTAGACAGATGGGTTAGAGCGGGAGTTGTATCTCTGAGGGATCTGTTTCAGGATCATGTATTTGTATCTTTTGCAGACCTTTCCCAGAGATTTCAAATCCATAAATCTGGTTTTTCTCAGTATTTGCAAATCCGACATTTTATTCAATCTTGCAGTTTCCCAGAATGGTGGTTGCTGAGCCCGTTTGATCCATTACAGATATATTTTAATATAGAATATCCGAATAATCATGGCTTATCCCTGTTTTATAGAACATTGAACTCCCCTGTATCGTCTAATAAATCACCCTATATGACATGATGGGAGAATAGTCTCTCATTCACCTTTATTCCTAAGGACTGGTGGTTGGCGGCTAGGGTGACCAAAAAATTCTCCTGTATCAACCACCCGGAGCAGTTGAAGAAGATTCATATGCATTGGTATTTAACACCGTATAGACCAGGGGTCTCAAACTCCAGGCCTCAAGGGCCGCACACAGTCCAGGTTTTCAGGATTTCCTTGGGGTTTGACAGTCATTTGATAACCAACTGTCAAATACTATGGAAATCCTGAAACCTGGACTGTGTGCAGCCCTCGAGGCCTGGAGTTTGAGACCGCTGGTATAGACTCTCTAAATTTGTTGGTTCTTCCTCGGGGCTGTGTTGGAAATGTCGTGGTATGTTGGGAGACATGGTTCATGTCTGGTGGACGTGTCCTAAGGTGCAAGGTTTTTGGTCACAGGTCGGAGATCTTATTAAGAAGATATCTGGAGTGAAAATCATTCCGGATGGCCCATTGGCAGTGTTAAACATTGGATTTGACTCTATCCCTTAAGGGCTATCCCTGATCCTGTCACATGTTCTAACTGCCGCCCAGCAATGCCTGGCAAAGTGCTGGAGATCAGATTCACTGCCTTCTCAACAGGAGCTAATTGGTCAACTTAATTCTCATTATCAGCATGAATGGTTTCTGTCATCCTCTCTTAAACAAAAATAATGTATTCACAACCAATGGGATCTGTGGGCATCCTCTGAATTTGCACTATCAATATCTTAGGTCTCTGTGTTATTGTTTATCTTGTGTTAGGATTATTTTATAGACACTCACCAGGATCCCTCCTCTCCCACTCTTTCCTCTTGTGTCCTCCCCTGCCTCCCCTCCCCTGAAATGATCCATCTGATATTTCCATATATGTGCTCCTCTTCTGTCCTAACACTTGTTACACTTGCATTATTTTTTAATTGTTTCTATCTTTATTGTATCTGAAGTTTTCAATTAAAAAATTAATGGTTAAAAAGTACTTGGGATGAGCCAACTTGTTGACTCTGATATTTTGCCTGGACTTTCACCTCTTGGCTTTTGAATGGATGGACAGACTTCATTTCGTATTCCTTCAACTGTCATGGCACTCACATGATGCAGTTGGGCAATTTTCTTGGCCGACAGACTGCTATCGATGAGCTGGATGATGCTGTTTCTGTTTCCATGGGAAATCTTCATTGCTGCTCTTTAATTTGAACCAGTGACCTTCGACTTGGGAATCAACCTAATAGCAAACTGAGCTAATAGAGAATGTGAGAACAGGATACAAGAATTTAGGAATTCCCTTTGTTTGCTAGGTAGTACAGATTTCTCTATATTGCACAAAGAAGAAACATCACGGTATAAAGGAAAGGACTTAGGGCCGCTTCACACTGCGGCATGATCCGGTCCGGTTCTGTCCGGGAGGACCCAGACAGCTGCGGACCGGATCAGCACACAGGACTGGGGGATATTATGCCCTCTGGTCCTGTTTGCAGCGCACGCAGCTGCAGCCGCTGACAGGTCAGGACCGCGGGCGCCGTGGTCCTGACCTGTCAGCGGCTGCAGCTGCGTGCGCTGCACACAGGACCGGAGGGCATAACTGCCCCCCAGTCCTGTGTGCTGATCTGGTCCGCAGCTGTCTGGGTCCTCCCGGACAGAACCGGACCGGATCATGCCGCAGTGTGAAGCGGCCCTAAGAAGTGCATAACCCTGCTCTTCAGTCTTCCGTCTTCTCCCCTTCAAATAGAATATAATAGGAGAAGAAAAAATATAATAGGAGGAGAACAAAACAGGCCACACTAATTTGTGCCACTTTGATGTCTGAATATAGCCATAAGCTAAGTACTGACAGTGTTCTTTTTATAGCTATTTAACATCTGTGTTTGATTTGAAAACAGTTAATACATGTAAAAAAAAAGTACACAATTTTATACTCTTATACTCATCTCTGTTGCTGACATCATTTCAGCAGTGTCGGCACCTGCTCTCACGGGGCTTGTGAGGGATTGTAAGATCACACCGGCCCCATACACAACCTTTGTACATATAAGTAATCAATAGGAAGAAATTGGCTAACCCCAGCTCTCACTCCCTCTAGTGTGGGGCTCGCATGATGTAAAAATCCCACGTGAAACCAGTTTGTGGTTGAAGGAAAGGAAAGGAAGAAAGCGCCTCGATCTAAATGTAAATGTATAATTAGATCGTAGGTGGATGTAGATGGCACTCACCTTTTTTTGGTCTTATTCGGTATGCTGCAAATGCCTGGTAGCTAGTATGTAGCTCAGACCGAGTTACAATAGGAGCATATATCCAATAGAGTTTTTTACCAGGCTATTTGCGCTCCCAGAGGTCTATGATCCAAAACTTCTTGTAATTCATAAAGGGTTTTTTATTTCTCAAGAAAAGCACATACAACGCATTTCGACAGTAAAAAATATCTTCCTCAGGTATATTGTAGACCTCTGGGAGTGCAAATAACCTGGTAAAAACTCTACGTGAAATGAGTGAGGGCAATTGCCGGCGCCACTGGAATGGTGCCTACAACAGAGATGAGTACAAGAGTATAAAATTGTGTACTTTTTTTATATGTATTATGTGCTTACCAATTAAAAACAGGTATTAAATAGCTATAAAAAGAGTACTTTCAGTGCTCAGTTTATGGCTATAGTCAGAGTTTCATGTACCACAAATTACTGAAATTACTCTTGTCTGTTTCTTTGCCTCCTATTATACTCTATATAGAGGGGAGATGGAGAAAGAATGGAGCAGAGTGATACACAGGCAGAAAACCACAGACAGATCAAGCAGGAGCTTTTGAGGATATAATTTAGCTTTTCTCAGAACTGGATCCACAGATGCACTGCTTAGTCCTGTGGTATATTTCCTTTATGCTACTGCTGTCTCTGTCTTTGTGTTGCATAGAGAAATGTGTACTAGAAACAACAGGAATTCCTCAATTATTGAATCCTGTTAAAGCAGCTAGTCTCTACCTTCTAGCTCAGCGAACTGAAAATTGGAAATAGAACCTGCAGAGGAGAAAACTATTGAAAAATGCAGGCTGTAATAAACAAGATTATTGTAATTCCTTATGTGCTGATGAAAAAAGAGAAAAGAGAGTGCACCCTGTGTGAACCTGCTACTCAGCTGCCTCAGTGCCAGTAATAGAAAGGCTGCCCTATTAATGTTGTGCAAATTCCTGCACAATGCTGGTGAAAGCATGGGATTGTAGACTTGTCGTCAAACCTACAGAGGGATTGAAGAACATGATAAAGTCCAAGAACGATGACTTGATAAGTCACTGTCCACACAGATTCGATTAAAAAACAACAAATTTATTGAAAACCATTAACATACGATGTGTTTCCAGAGCAAACTGGTTACCTAATGAAGAGAGTGGTCTGCTCTGGAAACACGTCATATGTTAATAGGTTTATTGTCTTTTAAATCGAATCTGTGTAGACAGCGCCTTACCAAGTCGTCTTCTTTCTTGGAATTTCCTTATGTACTAACACACAACTGCATACTCTGAAAAGTTATAACTCTCATTTGTTCCAATTACTTAGAGGGGAGCATGTACTAGTAGCATTCAGTCCTACAGGGATATGCTGTAACAGACCAGTTATACCTAGGTATCTAGGTTGAAACATATTTTAAAGTGTCATGCATTCATTTTTTTATCACTGCTGGAGGTGTACTTTAAATGTAAGCCCCCCATCATATACTCATCTTCTGGTGGCTTCACCTTTAACTTCTGCTGCTCTTGTCCCACGGCGCCATCTTGTCCCTGTAATTTCTGACTGTCCGGAAGTCAGGAGTTACATCACAAGAGCTCAAAGCATCTCTATGAGACACAGAAAGAGGCTTCAATAGATGTATATTTAAAACTGATCACCGGCAAGCTCCATGAAACACTGGAGTGCGCTAGCAGGAGCTCTATGGAGCGAGGTGAGTATAAAGCACCACTCCAGCGATGCAATAAAAAAACAACCTGTTGCAGTGGTGTTTCAATGAATCAAACATTTGCCTTTACACAGTTCTCATTTTTGGGTTTTGCAGACTTGTTTGTGCTTAGTAATGTCCCTAAACAAAGTGACACACAACTTGTAAATCGTGAGACTTTCCTATGAATTCCATCATTTTTGCAGCATATACTATATAAAGATTTCAACTTTGATTATCACGGCACTATATTTCCCAATATATTTATTATAACATTTATAAACTTATATAGGAAGTGTAAGTCTAACTAAAGAATATCTGCTTCATGATATGTCAAAATTTGTCGTCTTCCTTTCTGTTGAAGTTGTGCTCAAACCTTTCAATAACTTGTGACATTTCTCACATGGATTCGGCTCATGAATATTTATTTATGTGAGAGAAGAAATCATTGCTTTCCATCTAGAAGGGAGTTAACAATCTTTAATAGCTTCTTCTGATTTGATTGATGTTTTTGTCACTTTCTGCAGTAAATAGATTGCCATTAGCATACCAATGTTATCAAGCCTTGTACCTTAGACCGCACTTAAATGGCCACATTTTAATATCCCACCTAGGGATTCTTTGTCACTTGAGGGTCACTCTTTGCTGTCAGCAGAAATAAAGTACACGGGCATTTTTCTACTTGTTCTTTTTGCTTAATATGCCAGAGTCAAGCTTATTTGTTCATAAACTAAAACATTGAAAGACCTTGGTATTGTCATAAAATGTGGCTCCATCTCTGAGCTATTTATTCTTTTGCTGTTACAGTAAAGCAGTGAAGTATACACACTTCAAGTTAGTTGCAGACCTTGATGTAATGGAAAGTACAACATCCTTTATAATAAAGTATGACATTGTATGTAGTCAGGGGGTTGTGTTATGAAAGCTTGGACATAAATCACTTTGCGATACACTACTAAAATTTGTCTACCCAGATTCCATTTTGTGCTTTGACTTAAATAGTGGGTAAATGATTATCTCAATGTTTTTATTCGCGTTATAAAAAATAACAGACTTCCAGAATGGCTTCTAATTAATCAAAAGACACTTACCTTGCAGTTTTTACAGGTCATGTTTACGATTGAAAAGTTAGAAGGAACATCTGCTGTATCATAAAACATTATGGAAATGAAAACATTTCAGCCCCGAGGAATATCACTGGGTGCACGACCTTTACCCTTCAGGGATCCTGGGATAACTCCAGTCCGGTTGAATGATTATTGAACACCATCATGATCTGACAGCTCTTTGCTGACTTGTTCCAGATGAATTATGTCATGGGTATTTAGTAATGTCATTGTTTTGAAAACTAAGAAATAAAAATGAATATTTGGTTAAACAGATTTGCAGAACGCAGTAATACTTTTTGTCAAACATGCTATTAACACATAGATATGCTAGTATTTAATCAATTTAACCACAATGTTTTCAAAGATTGTATATGAGATGAAGAAAGAAATAACCTTCTTTAGTAATGTATTTTTTAAAATTCTAATCTATAATTTGACAATAAAAACAATAATGGGTTTGCACTAAGGTAGGCTACTATGTACTCTGATATACACTACTGTATATATCAGAGTGTGGCCAATATACATTATAACAAGCCTAATCATATTAAGACTATTATGATACAGACATGTTAATCAAGGGGAGAATTACCAAAGAAATACCACTGGCTCTGGAGTTCAAGGCCTCTATGAAGTGCCAATTTGCATTAATTTCCCAGAGGAGCATGCAAGTCATTTACATCTCCCCACACTAGCATGCCAGGAAAGACATATCTCTCTCCGCAAGGAGAAATGTTATCCCATAGATCCCCACCTACACTACAGTCATTCAGGCTAAAAAGGCAATGGAAGTTCAACAGGAGCTACTGAAAGAAAAGCTGAAGCATAGAATTTGGGAAATTTACTAGTGAATCTCAGTGAATTAGAATATCATCAAAAATCAATATCATATTGCCATGTTTCAGGGCGTTTCTGGGGGCACTGAAACACCTTGACTAATAAATCAATATTATGTTCACCCTTTGATGTCTCATGGAATACAGCAATGAAGTTTTTAACCCTTCATAATCATCAACATTTACTGAAATAAACACTTGCAATAGGTCACTCTATTTGTAATGACTCTATATAATATATACGTTTCACTTTTTGCATTGAATTAGTGAAAAAAATTAACTTTTTGATGATATTCTAATTAATTGAGATGCACTAGTATATGGTAGCAAGAATCATACCTAATTAAAGGGAACCTGTCACCCCCAGCTGTGCCCACCAGCTTACACATAATGTAAATGGGGTTCTAGTAACCCCTCTATGTGCCCAGATGTGTCCCTCATACCTGAGAAAATAACTTTTATTCTGTCCAGCGATGGCTTACTAAAAGGTCCGGGAGGCCTGCTCTGTGGTCCTGGTGGGTTATGTCTTCACAGTGCAGCCTCCCGGCTGCAAAACCTGCCCTGCATTTTTTAAATGTGCCGTCCCCATCTGTGACCGGCGCTTGAGTGACAGCCGCATTCGCGCTGCGCAGTGGAGTGGGTGTCGCACTCTATTGAAGATAGTGCCAATGTCATGCGAGCACTATATGTCTTACCGCACATGTTCAATGGAGCATGACGACCCGCTCCACTGCGCAGGTGCGAGTGCGGCTGTCGCTCAAGCGCCGGTCACAGATGGGGGCGGCAATTTAAAAAAATGCTCGGCGGGTTTTGCAGCCAGGTGGGTGGCGAGGACATAATCCACCAGGTCCACAGAGCAGACCTCCCGGACCTTTTACGAGGCCAGCGCTGGACAGAATAAACGTTATTCTCTCAAATATCAGGGGCACGTCTGGGCACATAGAGGGGTTACTAGAATCCCATTTAAATTACGTATAAGCTGGTGGGCATAGTTTATAATGCCCAAAGGGGTGACAGGTTCCCTTTAATTCGGTATGATTCTTATTACCATATACTAGTGCATCTCAATGAATTAGAATATCATCAAAAAGTTAATTTTTTTCACTAATTCAATACAAAATTGAAACACATATATTATATAGAGTCATTACAAACAGAGTGATCTATTTCAAGTGTTTATTTCTGTAAATGTTGATGATTATGGCTTACACCCAGTGCTGGGCAGAATAAAAGTTATTAAGGGGGTGACAGGTTTCCTTTAACTTTAGCAGAGAGGAAAGTATTAGAAGTGAAGGCCACTTTACACACACCAACTTATCTGTCCAACTTCTGACCAACTTGCTGGTTGCAGTGAAATCATGGACACAATGTTCCATTGTACACAGTCACAAAATGGAGCAATGTGTCCATGATTTCACTGCAACCAGCAAGTTGGTCAGACGTTGGACAGATAAGTTGGTGTGTGTAAAGTGGCCCTAATAGGTGATCTCATAGCTGCAGGATCTGCTTTTTAGACTGCATAATTTTCTCAAATCAGCATTTCTAGGTTTCATAGTAATCGTGCAGTCTGAACAGGCTGCTGATTGGTTTTCCCAAGAGATCATCATCCTCAGCTGCACATCACTTCAGCTGCCTAAGAATAATGGCAGACTATACATACTGGACTATCTATCACAGACTCTTGGAGGAAGGGCCCTCCTCAATAAAAATGTGTTTGGAAAAAAATGAATTATGTACAGTGTTTGACTACACTTTTTCAGTAAAGATGAGTTTTAGTTTTAGATTCTGTCAACTACTGATAATAATGATAAGGTTATGCTATTCTCCACTAAATCATGCATGGTAAATTATCTAGATACTGGCCCGGACTGGCCCACATGGGAGCAGGTTGTCTAGATACTGGTCTGGACTAGCCCACAGGGGAGCAGGTGAATCCCCTGGTGGGCCCCTGTAAAGAAGCGCTAATGTGCAGTGTTAAATCACTTGACTCAATATCTTCAGAGAAAAGCATCTTCTAACAGTGCCGTAACTTTAGGCCCAGGGGCCCCCATGCGAAAGCTCTGATGGGGCCCCCAATTATTGCAAATCTTTAATAGTATTAGTCTTTTTCTATAGGCCAAAGGGACTTATGGGGCCCCCCTAGACTACAGGGCCAGAGTGTGATTGCAACCCCTGCACCTGTGGTCGGTACGACCCTGTCTTCTAACCATTCATTAAATAAACTACCCAGTTTAATATTATATAGTAGCATAAGTAAATTTCAGAACTAGGATCAGGATGTTCTTTTCATATAGCTGAACAGTGGTCCTTTATATTCAATGTTATTGTTTCTTCTGCAGATTTAGGCTGGCTTCACACTACGTTTTTTACCATCCTGTTCTGTTTGTTTTTGAAACAAACAGAACAGGATCATTTTTGCCCCCCATATATCCCTATGGTGCCAGATTGGCCCTATTTGGCCATCAGGTTTTGTGTATCTGGTACAGGATTCATTTCTATCCTGTTTTTCACCTGTTCCAAAAATGAGGCCTGCATCATTTTTGGGCTCCGGTGACAAAACAGGACACAAACAAATCCTGTCTGGTCCGGCACACACAACATAGGGCCTATGGGGCCGGATTCGGGAAACAACAGAATTGTTTCCCAGATCCGGTCCCAGGGCACAGAGCATGCTCAGAACAGGAGCATTGCTCTGTACCCATAGTAAATCTGTGTAATATCACTTTAGCAGTGTATCTACATACACTGCTAAAATGATATTAACTGAAGGGATGGTTAAAAATAAAAAAATAATAAATTCTCACCTTCTGATGACTTCCGAGTATCCCACGCTAAATTCTTCTCTTGGTAGCTAAAGGACTTTGCATAAGGTCACCGGAAGGGGTGGGGCAACCAGCACAATTTAAACCCTGCGCACTGATGCGGTTGTGTAGCCCACTGGGACAGGGTACTCGGTACCGGACCAGGGTATAACGGGGGGTATCACAGCAGTCCTTGGTCCGGTAATGGGGGGATATAATGGTGATGTAATGGCTCTCCGCGGGTAGAGCTTGGTTCCCTGGGGCAGTGATAGTAATAGTCTATGATTGGTGCAGAGTAGGGGTAGTAGTAGAGATGATGAGAGTTTGTGAGGGAGAGGAGGGTTTGAGCGCAAGGATCACACAGACTCACTCACGGTTTTGTAGTTTTCCAAGTCTTTACTGCAGGTGTTGTTTAGCAGAGTACTGTCCACGGATTCTTTACTGGGGCCGGGTTGCTCCCACCCTATTCGGGTCCTTGGCTTCCACTCCTGCGCTGTGTGTGTGGCCCTGCTGTTGCTTTAGCTAGGCTGCTGGCCCTGTCTCTCCTCACAGGTACCCCCTTGCTAGGCAACTTGAGTCTTTCCATGTGTTTCTGACCCCGCCGTGTTGCTTCGCTGAGGTACAGTGCAGATCTATAACCTTCACTAGTCCAGTGTTTACTGTGCTCCTTGTGTCAGTCACAGTTTTGGATCCGGTATCTTGTCTCTGTGCTCCTCTGGGGCGAGTTATGAGGTAACTCAGTCTCCCAGATGTGTTCTTCTGTTTCTATTGACTCCTCTATTCAGACCCTGGCTAGGCCCGGAATTGAGTAGCAGACTGTGGAGAAGCTTGAGACAGCTACTTTACACCACAGCCTTTCTTCCTCAGTTCTCCTAGGAGCTGAACTAACTACTTCCTCTCTACACCAGAATATATAGGGGAGCTGCTTTAGCTCCCCCTACTGGCTTAGAGGCGCTAGTGCAGTGTTAGGTGTTGTGTGGGGAGTGAACCCTTGTTGATGTTACTGTGGCACATTAACCCCTGGGGTGCCACACGGTCATGTGCATCAGCTGATCAGGTTGCCCCACCCCTCCCCGTAACCTCATGCAAGGTTGTTTAGCTACCAAGAGATGAATTCAGCGCGGGACACTCGAAAGTCGTTGGAAGGTTATAATTTATTATTTTTTTATTTTTAACCATGCCTTTAGTTAATATCACTTTTAGCAGTGTATATAGATACACTGCTATAGTGATATTGCACAACGCCGACAGCACTTGTCACACAGCGCCGACAGCACTTGTCACAGGCTCGGTCTCCGTTGCTCTTTCTGTGTCTGGATACCGGACCGGACACAGAAATGCCATTTGGTGTTGCCAGTCCGGTGCTGTCCGTTCCTGTTTGTTGGATCCTGCAAAAAACAGGATCCAACGAGCAGGAACAAAAATGTTGGATGAAGTCAGCCTATCACTTTCAAAATGCACTAACAGTATATCATTACTGTCTAATATGTTATACTAC
Source organism: Allobates femoralis (assembly GCA_033576535.1). Classification (NCBI taxonomy): domain Eukaryota; kingdom Metazoa; phylum Chordata; class Amphibia; order Anura; family Aromobatidae; genus Allobates; species Allobates femoralis. Next base: position 567,921,381 of record JARQOC010000002.1, read on the forward strand.
ATTTACACTGTCTGAAAGTAGTTATTAAATGACTGCCGATAGACTACTTGCAAAGCAATTGGTTGGTGTTTAAGCATATAAAACCGGGCAATTTTTAATTTTGGCTCCTTTGTTTTTCTATCTGCTTTTTCCACTGGTGATAACTTTCTATTTTTCTGCTGACATAGCCATATGAGTGCTTGTTTTTTTGGTAGATGAAATGTAGCTTTCAATGAATCCATGATCACATGAACGGAAGTGCACAAACTATTTCCAATCCTTAGGTCATGTGCACATGCTGAGTATTTCATAAGTATTTTACCTCAGGATTTGTAGCCAAAACCAGGAGTGGATGATTAAATACAGAAGTGGTGCAGGTGTTTCTATTAGACTTTTCCTCTGATTGCTCCACTCCTGGTTTTGTCTAAAAATCCTGAGGTAAAAAACTCACCAAGTACTGAACGTGTGCACGTGGCCTAAGATTCAGAGATGCACTGATGATGCTGAAATGAGACGCATGTATGCCCAAGACTTCCAGGCGCTAGCCGTAATGCCAGCTCATGGCAATCATGTTATCATGCCCATAGCAGCATGATGGCTTGGAAAAAGGGCCGACTAGTCTGTGGAAACAATGCCTTATCAACTAATCAAAGGCCTAGTTTGCATAGAAAAAACAGAGACAACAAATGCTTTTACTTTATACATTAATTTTAGAGAATGATGTTATGCAGGGCTGATTAGGAAGGGAATTTTGATAAGCAAATATGAATGTTGCTGGCTTGGATGGTTTAAAGGACCTGACAGGCCCCCTTTAATATGTGTACAATCTATCTGTTAACTGATTGTATGGTATAGTTTTTTTGTTATTGTGGAGCTTTGCACTGACAGCACCGAGTATGTACATATACTTAGAGATGGGCGAGTCCGAAAAGACTCGGAATCGCAAGACCCCAACGAGTCCGAGTCAAGGACTCGGGACTCGTTGCGAGTCCAGCGAGTCCAATGTTAATGAATAGGGACCCGAGTAATAGCGAATAATGACATTTACAACTCGCTGATGTGTCTCTGAAAGTGTGCGAGTCCAAACTCGCTGGTTTTTCTCTTATTTTGAGGCTTGTAGCCGATGATGCGAGGGAAGGGATTCTC